>CM031244.1:744149326-744717818 GCA_018340775.1 Taxus wallichiana var. yunnanensis | reverse complement strand
CACATTTATCCATCATAAACACTTTCTATTACATACCAACCATGTTGATTACATAGAAAATTTCTTAAAATCATGTGTTGGACTATGCACACATACAAAATAGCTCTTTTACCCTCACATACTCCTTTATCTCCTTAAAACTACTAATTACATGGAGTGTTATACCTATTTATACACGGTGGGGACTTTCCCTTCACCGCTTATATGCGTTAATTTTAATAATAAGTAGGCTAACAATAGACTACATGCTTTTTCCAAATTTCCTTAACTATACATTGAACTATAATAGCTCGATTTATATCTCTTTAAATTCTATAAATAGATCACCTCTTACATGTGATTTTTCCCCTTTGATCACATATTTATGGACCTTGTGTGCACCTCACGTCAACCTATTTTTCTTATATTTTTAACCTCTATCCAAAATTATCTAAGTCCTCAACTCTACATACATAAGCATGAGGCCTTACACGCCGACTTGTTTCACTTTGTGTTGCACGTATCTTCTCGGCATCGACCTATCTTTACTTCTTGTTCCTTTGTGCATGTTTTCACGGGTTACACCGTAGTGGATTTATGTTCATGTAAATTCCTACGTGCATCCCTTCTATTCTTCACATAACTCCTTGCCACATGTGTGGTCCACGTGCTTGGCTAACACTTAGCCATTTCTTCTTATCAACATTACCCCACACTAGGAGTATTTTCCATCCTCGGCAATATTATGAGCAAAGAATGCTTCTCCAAGAATGAAGGAATCTAGAAAAATGAAAAATATGGGCTTTTACCCATTGAATCAAAGAATAAAGTAATTAGTTTCCATGCGTGCCAAATCTCGAGGCCTTGAAAGGTGGAAGAAATTATGGAAATTTCTTCTTTAGGATAGCTTCTAACTCCTTTCATCCCTTTATCTCCTTGACTACTTATTTTGGTGTCACACCCGTAATTCTGTTATCTACTCATGAGTTAACTCGTCCACCTTTTCCTTTAATTATTTTATCACTATATCTAGGTCTGCATGGTCACCCCTTTCAAGTGTATCCATTTTGTGTGTAACCGAAAGATATATTTCCTTTATCCTTTCCTTGAGTGTTTCATTTATGGCCTTTATGATTTCTAACTTTTATGCGACCTCTTATTTAAATTTCTCACACTCGCCCCGTTATTATTCATGTTAGCCTATATTTTATTTAACTCACCCTCCTCTCTAATAGTGTACTCACTAAGAATGGGAGCAAAGTCTTGGAAGTTATCAAAAAAATTATTTTATTTCATGCGACCTCTTTCACCTCTCAGTGGCCAATGCCTCATATCCTACTAATATTTTCTCTACCTCTTCCCTATTCTTTCTCTTCTACACAACCAATTCTTCCACCATCATTCGTATCCCATCCTTTCTTTCCAAAGCAACATCATTCACAACAAGTCTTCTAAATAATGTAGCTCCATTGGATACTCATATTTTGCATGTTAAACTAACTCGGGCACATGCTTGTGATGCTTTGACAATTATATCTCTCACTTTGTCATATGCATCCATTGTGCACTTCTTCACGTCCCTCAATCCTCTGTGAGATTTTGTATCTCCTTATCTTTAAGCCCAATTTCCTATCGTGTCATTTTTATGGAAGAATCCTTGTCAAAATTTATTTTTCCTACCTTTTGATTCCATATTGTTAAGAAAATTACATGTTTGTTCATATGTTAGTTACGTGGAGTCAATAGGGATGAATTATCTTGGTCTTCTCTTCACCTGCATCTCTAATAATTACTCCGTTCTCACCTCAAATTTTGTCTCATCCATGTGCGCATGGTAGTTCCATGAGATAATATACCTTGTGTACGTTAAAGACTCATTCTTATCAAACATCTCCCAAAGAATAGGTCCTATATGGGTATTGAATTATGGTATATCTCCTAAGCACCTTCGTGGGGTCATCAATACATGTCATATAGGGACCTTGTGGGGGTTTCCTTTTCTTCCTTCCCTTTTTGCATTGATTCTTTAGTACTTCCCATGCAATATTATCCTATGTGCCACTTATTCCTCCTCATGCACCCCCGCCGGTGGCTTTATCTTTATCTTCCTCTTCTCCCCATTGTTTTCTACCTCATTATCTTCTTCATGCTCTAGTTGCAGCACGGCTCTTCCTTGTGTTCTTCATCTCCATCATGTCCCTTTTCCACACATAGATCCTCTTACACAATATTCTTTACATATTCATGTGTGGGCTCCTCTTTTACACTAACGCATCTTCCCGAAATGTTTCCTCCTTGTTGCAGGCCATATCTTTTATCACCTCTTCTTCCAAGTCCTCTTCTTCATCCTCCACATTAATAACTCATGGTTTCTTCTTTGGTGGGATTTTCCTTTTCCTCATCGGACTTCGTTTCTTTTCATTGGACTCCACTTGGTCACTATGACTGATGCTAACCCATTAGGTGCCTTTGAGGTATTTCCACCCTTGCATTCCTCCATGCACTTCCCTGCACTTTATTTATTTATTTTTATCCAAGGAAATCTCTTATTCCTCTTCATCTTCCTCATTCTCTTCATCTTCTACCTCTTTTTCTTCTACTTCTTTGGGATTCTTCATACGTCAATACTTGGGAATCCTCACTATGTGCTTCTTTGGTGGTTATGGCATTGTGGCATCCTAGACTTCTATTTCCTTTCCATCCTTTATCTTTGGCCGAAGGATGATGTATACCATGCATGCCTCCTTACCAACCACCAGGGTCATGATCGGATTAATATCCATCATTTTAGACTCCATAGTCTCAAGGTACACCATCTTATAGGTATGTCCATATGTCTTCCTCATGGTATGGTAGTCTGCATCCAACCTATCCACATTGAACTTCTAGTGTTGTGAATCCTTAATCCTATTTACCATCCATTAGAAGTACTTGGTGATGAATGCAAATAGAAGTTTGCACCATGACCCAAATTCTCCATTCTTCAACAAGAAGTGTGCAAGGCTGAAGTGTTTCATTACTAAAAACTCTGCATGTTCATCAAATAGCATTGATAATTCCCTTAGTATGTGTCATTCATTTTTAATGCTTCACACATCTTCCTTTACCATTTCTCAATGTGTGGCTTGTGGGGGTTATTAATCCTACCATCACAAGTGAATTTGGAAAACCTCTTTGCCACATACTTGTCCTCAAGATTATGAATTCATATCTTATCCTCTATCTTATCTGGGAATCCAATCTCTCAAAACACTAACAAGAGGAGGATTAAACCCTAAGTGATCTTCTCCCCTCATTTAGTTTCCACCATAGCCTCTTCCATAATTATTTAGGCTATGTACAAGGTGATATTATAATTCTTCTTGTTTTCCATCTTATTTACAATGTGAAGGAACTTCTTGTTTATCTCTTTCCAATGTTATGAGACTCGATATTTCAACTTACCCGTCACATGACCACTCTAGTAGCAAGATCAACAATCTTTCTAATGTCGAATGCACACTTCCCCCTCTCGTATTGTAGAAAGGTGGTCATTTCTTCAATATTGGGGTCATCATGCAAATCCATCTCCAACTCTTCCCCATGTCACAAAGACTAGTGACTCTACTTGATCAACCTATAATTTAACCTCATCCTCCTCCGAGTAAAGTAAAATTAATCTTTATGTATGCGTGACATGATCCATTGGAACAATTGCATGGGCTTTCTAAAGTAAAGAAACTCAAAAATATAGAGCACTCATACTTCTTCTAGGGTCTTGTGCATGAAGGCATCCAATATCACCTACCCTTACAATTCCTTATATCTAGCTCACGCAAAGATATCCTTTTTTATGGCCACATAATATCCCTACATGTGATGGTTGTACTTGTTAATCTTACAAATGTGAATATTTGATGCCTATGAATTCCCAACAATCACTTTAGTTGGATATTACATCTCCAATAACCAATCCTCGGGTGCTTCATCAACCACCTTCTTCTTGTTCTTTAGTGCTTGCCTTGGTGCCATTGTTTTTCCTTCTCAACTAGTTCGGATTTCAATTTGATGCGGTGTGTGCCCTGCTTTATAACCTCGAGGCCCTAATTTCTCAAAATGTGTAATTCCTTTTCTAGTGACAATTTTTCCTTCATCTTTCTTCACTTGTATACCTACTTTTCCAACTATGTGTCCTAATATTAACTTTGCAACATTCATTCCCTAGCTCTGCAAACCCATGCCCTAGATTTGCAAACCCTAGTTATTCATCTTCACTTGGAATCTTCCTTCCATAACCTTCAACCAGATACTAATTCTCATAAGGATCTCCTCAATGTCAAGGTTTTTATGCTCAATCACTCGGCTCTAGTTTGTTCTTCATACTTAGCTATATTCTTTGCACTTTGTTGCTCAAGCTCTTAATTGCATAAGTTCTCAAAGGTAAGGCAATAAATACTTCACTCATGCCCCTTTTATATATTTTGAAATCTTTTTGTATTAATTTCACTCCACCTACCACCATTTTTATCTTTAAAAGAACTTTTGCTTTTTTCCCACGCTTTTCCTTCTACACACAAAATTCATAACATTTAGGTGCGAAATACTCCTTAGGCTGTAGGAACTCTTACACACACCTTCCTACATCACATACACTCTTCTTCTTTACCAATTTCCAAGTAGTCCAACTTACGTCTACTTCCTTGTGTTACATTACACGACCCCGTGCGTGGTTTCCAATCTGAGCTATTTTTTTCAAGTACCAACAACCTTAAGTGCCTTCATGCCATATCTAATCATTAATGGCACCATATTTTGTACACCAATATCTTTTCACATCACGCATCATTATTTCACACCTTTACGCGCACTCTTACCAAATTCCCAAGAAGTACCGACATCACATTTTCTCTTCTTGTACACACTTGCATATGCTTCACCCCACACTAAAAGTGTGTGTGTTCCTTTGCACATCAATCGAACATGGAGTAATCATATCCTGTGCACAAACACACTTATTACAATAAGAAATAATAAATAAATAGAAAGGGAAATCTAATATAAATGGAAACATTGCCTTATTACAAACAAAAAAAAATTATTTATAGTAGGGGCTTCAACCTACTCCCATTGAAGTAACTAGGAAACATGGTTCCATCCAACACCTCGCATTTGACATGCACTTGATTCCAATATCTTAGTTACTATAAATGGTCCCAACCAATGCACTTTCAGTTTTTCAGGATGGTGCACAAACTTGGAGTCATACAAGAGCACCATCTTCTTTACTGTAAAGGACTTGTTCTTAATATGTCTGTCATGCCAATCCTTTTTCTAGCTTTCTCTATCTTCTAAATCCATCTTGCAATAGTGGGTTGCTCATCCAGCTACGTCATCTTATAAATATGTTATTTATTACTTTCTCATCATCCAATCCTCCTGCGTGCACAATCTACAACGAGGGTAATATGAACTCAACTGGGAAAATTACCTTTGTGCCAAACACCAACAAAAAGGGTTTGGCCTTATTCAACCTCTTGTAAATTCTTTTATATTCCCATAACAAATTTGATACCATATCATCCCAATATTTTCTTCCAACATCACAAATATTTGTTAAAGTTTTTCCCAAAATCTTATTGAAATCCTCAATAGTTCCATTGGATTGTGGGTGATAAGGGTAGTCTTATGGTGTGCCACCATAAACTCTTCTAGTAGGATTCTAATAGTCTCATTCAAAAAATGAGTCCCTATATTACTTATAAGACTCAATAGACATCCATACTTGTTTCTGATGTTTTCCAATAGAAATCTAGTTATTGTTGTTGCATGGAAATCCTTTGTAGGTGTATCTTTTCCAACCTATTCAATTAATCCATCCACGTGATGGTATAGCACAATCCTATCCTACGCACAGGTGGTGCAATGGGGCCTACAAAGTCAATTTCCCACTTCTCAAATGGTTATGCATTTGCTATAGGGTGAACTAGAATCTCATCCCTATTTCCAGACTTACCTATCCTCTCTAACAATGGTCACAAGCCTTGAAAAATTCCTTAGTATCCTTATACAACGTTTCCCACCATAAACCTACAAGTAAGATCTTACGCATTTTTTTCTCTTGCATAATGACCTCCAGCTATGCCTTCATGTGCTTCCTCCATAATAGTTTCACACTTGTGCTCTACCACACATTTATGCAAGACTTCATCTCTACGCATTTCATAAAGATCTCCTCCAATAAGATGATATGGCATTGCGCAAATAGCAAGCTGATTTTTCTCCAATGTCTTCATCCCTTCAAGAAAAAAATCCAAAGTGCGTAAGAGAATTGCAATATCTTCTAAATTACTTGGTGCATGGTTTAATCTAAACAAATGTGAATCGGCATAGTATCTTTTATGCTTTGTGCATCCTCTTCAGAGTTAATCCTTGACAAAGGATTAGGCCCCAAATTTCTCTTTCCATGCTTCACTATAAATGAAAAATCAAAATCTTGGAAAAGAAGGATCCAACGACAAATTCACCCCTGCAAAACTAGCTTATTGACCAAGTAATTCAATTCCATATGATCTGTATAGAATATAAATGATGTGGCTAACAAAATCTTCCTGAACTTATGAAGTGCATATATCATTGGTAATGCTTTATGTTTCGTAGTTGTATAATTTTATTCGATTAGCGTCAGCTTCCTACTCAAAAAACATAAGGGATGATCAATGGTTCCTTCGCTGGCTATGCCAACACTTATCTTATAGTTGTACCATAAGCATCTACATGCACATGAAAATTTTGTTCCAAGAAGGGAAGAATAATATAGGCATGGTTGTTAGCCTCTCCTTCAAGGCCTCAAAATCTTGTTGTTGTGCATCACCCCAATAGAAATTTCCTTGGCTTTCAACAACTCTTCAAGGGGTAAGGTAATCTTGGCATACCCTTAATAAACTTCTTGTAATAACCATTGTGCCCTAGAAATATGTGCACTTCAATCTGATTATTTGGATATTCCATCCCAAAGATAACTGCAATCTTAGCTAGGTCCACCAACAATCCTTCTTTGCAAATGATATGTCCAAGTAAAGTACTAAAAGGAGTTGTAAAAATGCACTTCTTGATGTTTAAAGAGATGTTAAGATTCCTACATCTTTCAAACATTAATCTTAGGTTATCATAATTATATTTCAATATCCCATACACTATCCAATCATCTAAGTATACCTACAAAAACTTGTGAATAAAATATTGGAATTCTTGAAAAACTATGCACGAGAATACCATTGGTGCATTATTCAATCCAAAGGGCATGATGTTGTATGAAAAGCTTCCCCATTTAGTTACAAAGGTGATCTTCTCTGATATTTGTAGGTAATTTGTCCTTTATGGTATCCCAAGAATCCATCCATAAAAGAATAGATTTCACTCACGGTTACTCCTTTCAAGATATCTTCATTGAATTCGTAGGAAAAGTATATATGACACATAAAGCATTGATAACCATGTAGTCCACATAGATCCTTATCCTTCTATCCTTATTAATTATAATCACCATGGGGTTTATCCATTTAGACTCCTCAATCAGCTTAATGATTCCTAACTTAAGCATTTTATCAATTTCCTCTTTCACTTTGACGCACAGTTTGGGATTCATCCAATAAGGCCTCTTCCTAACCGGTCACTTACCCTCCTTAAGATTGATCCTCATTTCTCCCAAAAATGGATACATACCCTTCAATTCATGATATCCTCTGGGAAATAGATCTTGAAATTTTCACAAACAACTCAATTATATTGCAACTTTAGGTTCACACCAATAATTTCCAATAACCATCTTCACTCCTAATGTCTTTTTCTTAATTTTTAAGGCACATGGTATGCACAAGCCTACTCACCTATAGATTCCAACACCTTGAGCACACCCTCTACATGCTTTATTTCCAAATATTTTAATTCCTTGTCATCTATAAGGTATACCATCTTTCCTTTCTCTTTTTCTTTCCAAGTGTGTCCCAATTATGTCCCAATTATTTTTGCAAGGTCCTCACGCACCTCAATATCATCCTCACCAAACAACTCTACCATAAGTTCTTTAACCTTCACACTATCACATAATGTGATGTGCCTCATAATCTACAAGGCTTCATGAATTGGTGGCTTAGTATAAAAATAATCAAAAGTATGAACAATACCTTCATCAGTCGCGCTAACTCACAACTCGTTATCTCTTGCTTCAACTCAAGCATGTATGTACCAAGCACATGCACATCCACGCAAAGTAAAGTAAAACTTGTGTATCCATAGAGATGGTGGAAAATTCCAATTCCTTTCACAACTATGAACATGTACCAAAGGGGGATTCTTTCCATCATAATCCTATACTATTGAAGGAATACTACTCCCGTAAACCTTGTCAAAAGTGCCACAGGATCTCATGCCAACCCAATAAATATTCTTTCTATGTTACCCAAAAGTGTGTTGTTATTCCACATAATGTATATACCATCATGTTTATCCTATCACCTACATTATGCCATTGTTATTCTATCACGCACAAGAATGACTCAAGATTCTCCTCCCCAATATACTTTGAAAAGTTGGTCTTACCCGACCGCCTCACGTGTCTTTGTGACCTTATCATCCTGTAACTTGTCCACACACCTTACGACCCACCATTTCATATGTTCCATGGGCCCAATTGTCATAAGCCATGCTAGTGGTTTCATTGATGGAATGCATATCTTCTCAATGAAGCATGCCATCCTTTGATGGCTCCATGTTCTCAAGGTCACACATCATATGTGCATAGATTATGTTGAGATCCTCCTTGTTTATAGGATTCATATAAGGTGTAAAATTATTATCATCCAAGGGTATTTCAACTCACTTATCCTTGTTCTAAAACTCGATATATCTTTTTTTTGAAGTATAACTTTGTGTTATTAACATAGAAACAAGGACATCCAAGTAGTAGTACAGGAAATTATCTTGCTTCAAATGAGATCCAAAAACCTAAAATTCAATATTAAATCTAGCTCCTTGAATAGTGATAGAAGAATCCTTGAGCACCCTAATGGGAATGGCCCTTATCTTGTTAGACATATACAACACATTCCAATATGGCTATAATGGTGGCCTTCCCATTTGGTTCCAAGCATTAAGGGTGAGAACATTGAATTTTATGCATGTATCAATAAGAATGTTACTTACCAACCATTCATTGATCACTACATCCAAAGTGATATCCTTGTCATATTCATGGTCTTGTGGTGGTAAGTTAGTGTGAAGGATCTGGCGCTCCCTTTCCACACCTGTGCATGACATTTTTTCTCACAACCATTCTCCCAACAATGGTATGATGTTCTCATGTCTAATAATTTTTAATACTTCTCTAAGATCATCAACATCCTTCTGTGGTGGCTCAAGTTACCCCTCTCACATTCCCTCTCACATGCTTTCCCTTTCAAACACTATATCTCTCCCTATAGCTCCCTGATAACACCCATGGTCTCCTGATAAACTTCCTTCTGTTGGTTTGTGTCTGGATACTTTACATGTACCACCTTTTCCCATGTCTCGATGAGAGGTCTCACCCTCCCTTTCTCATGTGTGCACTATATTTACATGTGTAGTGACTAATAAAGGTTGAAATTCATGATCAACCATATTCTTAGGTGTTCATTTCTCCTACCGAGCATGCTCTCTACTTGATCACAAATGTACCTTGGTCATTTTATTGTTCTTTCACATATGGGCATACAGAGCCAGATAATCCTCAACCTTGTGCGCCTTTCCATAGTATGCACATATCTGACTCTTTGGACACGTGTGTTGATAATGATTAGAAAACATTTTCTTCTGAATCCATATCTGAAGCCTCTATTTCCAATGTTATATGTTTCACTATTTTTTCCTTCTTGTTCCTGTGAGCTACTTGCCATAGTGGTATAGCACAACCTTATCTCACATGCCTCATGAATATGATCAATCAAATGGTAGTTGGTTGTGTCATGGGTATGCGCATCACAGATCTTAGAATACATGGAGACATTAGTTTGTGTCACATGATGTAAAAGTGGACAATTATATACATCATGATTATTATGACAGATCTCACGAATGTCAACAATGTGCACACATTCCTACGCACAAAGCTATCCTTTGTATATCCTTACACCTTGAAATTAGTGCACCATAACCCACTACATGTATCAAGTGTTCAATTAGCATACAAATTCTCCAACCGAGTAGAAATTGCTGCAATTTAGGCCTCAAGGAATGGATTTAACTCTGTGTCTACACTTCTAAATGATTCATCATACAATGCTACTTCCAAGGATTCACGTGGATCGGTAAATGTATTATGAGAAAGAGATATTTAGAAAGGTGTTAACAAACCTCCAACAACCCACTACACATGCTAGCTCTAATGTATATCATATAAAAGTTTAGACAATAAGGTCTTGAATCGCACATCATATATTCTAACTAACAGTCTTAGACAAACCTTGCTTAATATCCTTCAACATGATAATAGTCTCTGCTACTCAAACTCGGGGATGTGAAATTTAGAAGGTGGCATGCAATGCATCATATTCCATTGCTATTTAATATGGATCATATTTCCTATACCAGCTATGCATGCGCCCTTGAAGTGTGGTGGTAAATTGACTTGCCTTTCGATCTGGTTTAGATTTTTATACACTTATCTATCCATAATAACTCACACTTATGCACATGTTAAGTTACATCTTCCACTCCTTTGTATTCTAAAAAATGAAGATACATCTCAAATAATATCTAAGGGATCTACTATTGTGATTGTTGAGGTTGTTGTAATGGTTGTTGGGGCCCTTGTCTTGGAGTGGGGCTTGATGCTAAACCATATCCTCTACTAGAATTGCCTCCATGTAGTGGTTGTCCTAAACCTCCCGAGACTCTCATCGTGACTTTGTGACCTGTTGAAGAAATACCTTGCATCCTGTGGTATTTTTAAATTACACACCAATTATCTCCGTCCTAGAATTCCACCAATAGTACTACTTCTAATGGGTAGTGTGTCAGTACTCTATCCTGATGATGCGCCTACCAAATTGGTCTCAAACAAACTTTTTCCAAACATAGGTACCTATTGTGCTACCAGATGTGTGTGCTTTATCTACTATACCTCTTGAGTTGATACCAATACACGTTTATACAGTATCTCTTACCCAACGTGGTGATACTTGATTACCTTCTTGCTCACCTTCACTATGATGATCTTCTATAATAACTTCTGGATTCCAAACACCTTACGTAAGGGCTAGGTGGCCAGGTTGGGTCAAATGCATACCTATGGTTCTCATTATTTCCTCATAATCACTCTCATTTGATTCCAAAGGGGTCATTCTATTGCGCTTTCCCAATACTTTGATAAGACATGATCATACAGGTCCCTCACCTTTTGCAGGGTTATCATCACTACCACCCGTCATCATTCCCCTCACTGTAAGGGCCTCCTCAACTACCATATCTCTCACATTATTATATTATCTATATTTCTTCTCTCTCTTTCTTCCATTGGAGCTAAACCCATCCTTCCCAAACCTATTTCCTTCCCTTACACATAGTTGGGTTTTATCCTCGACATCACTGTTACATTATCCATCCCCAACTCAATCATCAAGATCTTGATAGCTAAAGGTTTTAGGCACAAATATGATCCTCTTGGCTTATGTAAATACCTTCCCACTAGTGATCTACAACTCTAATCTACTATGCGTCTAAAGCGAGAGTGATTAATAGTCACCCCGGATCCACACTTGCTTTCTTCCTATCCAGACACCCCTATTATCCATGTAAGTTGCTAACCACTAATAAAATTATACTGGAAAGAAGTCAAGAACATATCATACAAGAAATCATAGAGGTTTTCTTCCAAAAATTACGCGCATTGAAGTCGGTCCAGTGTTGTATATCTCGATAAAATGCATCGTGGACGCCATGTACCCAAAGCTCAATATTCTCCAAATATAAACAGAATACCATACATACACTAAATCATGAGAGTAGAATGAGAAAAGGTCCTGACAATGGAACCAAAATTTAGTCTTTTAGTTAACCAATACCTAGCTAGGAGTGCTAGCACTTCATCCAAACAAAGTTTGAATGCTCACCCAAAGCACACGCAACCACTAGGTCCCTCCTTTGTTCACTTATCAAGATGTTAGACATGCATATTCATCATAACCATACATGTAAGAGGATACAACATAACATAACAAATTGGAAACACATATAATAAGGAAATCAACTAATATAAGAAACTATCAAAAGTACTTGAATTCCCATGATACCATACTCAAATCTAGTTAGCCTTAATCCACACACATTTATCCATCATAAACACTTTCCATTACATACCAAACATGTTGATTATATAGAAAAATGTTTGCAATCATACGTTAGATCATGCGCGCATATAAAATATCTCTCTTACCCTCACATACCCATCTATCTCCTTATAACTACTAATTACATGGAGTAATATACCTATTTATACACAATGGGGAATTTCCCTTCACCGCTTACATGCATTAATTCTAATAATAGGTAAGCTAACAATAGACTCGCCTACTTTTTCAAACTTTCCTTAACTATAGATTGAGCTATAAATAGCTTGCCTTTATCTTGCTTTAAATCCTATAAATAGATCACATCTTGCATGTACTTTTTCCCCTTTGATCGGTTATTTCGGACTTTATGTGCTCCTAACGTCAACTTGATTTTATTATATTTTTAGCCTATGTCAAAATTGGCTAAGTCCTCGACTCTACATGCATACACACAAGCCCTTGTTAATCCTAGCGGTTCATTTTCCAAAGAGGTTATCAAATTTTCTAGGATTTAATCCTAGCAATTCATTCTCTAACACGTGCACTCTCATATCATCTTTTTTCAAAACATATCATCAAGAGATTTCTAGGCTCCATTGGGTGTTGTGGAAGACTCAATTTGGAAGAGCAATTCGAGAGAGATGGAATACATAGAAGACCTAAGGCATCATCACATATGTTAAACCACCTATATTTTTAAGTTCAGATGTTGGTTCTTTTTCTACTCCCATAGTGATGTGGAACGAACCTTTACCCTATGATGACATAACCATTTTAGATCTCCATTCAAATAAATTAAACACCATGAGTAAAGGAATAGAAATAACATCCATCATGAGGAGAGAAAGAGAATATAGAAAGAAAAGAAGCACACACACACCCTAAAACAATATTTTCACCCCCATATTTGCAACACTTTATAGATTAGTTCATTGATTACAATCAGATGCGAATGTGCATTGTGAAACAATTAGCCACTCACCTTTCAATCGACATAAAAACATGCAAGTGTGGAGGCCACAATCAAATTTCAAGTGATCGTAACAATTCAATACTACAAGAAAGAACAAAACAAAGCGTAAATAAAAATATAGGAGATAAAACCAATTATGTGTGAGAAACATGTCTCACATCACAATAAAATCCCTTTTCACAAGGTTATGGATGACATGCTCACTATCCCGCAAGCAATAACCAAAGTGATTATAAGCATAAAATGACTCAAAACAACTTAAAAGTGCCTCCAAAAGCGCAAGAAAATCTCCATAAGGTAAAAACATGCTCCTACACACCCACACAATTAAAAAAACATACAATAACGCAAAATTTACAATTAATTTTCCGAATTAATTTAATTATTAAAAATAATTTTAAAATTAATGTGATTTAATTTAACAAAAATAGCTACCTTAACCTTAATGACCTACTTTAATATTTTCCCTCCTTTGAAACAATTAAAAAGTCCTAGTACTTAGGTTGTTTAAGCAAGTTTAGACCAAATCAAGTTTAAAATTTAATCTAAGCTTAAAATAATTATAACCTAAAGTTATTAATTTAATACAAGCTATATAACAAAGCCTAAGCTATAATAAATAACTTGTATTAAAAAAATGTAGGATCTTTTGAAAATACCAAGGGAGAGAAAGCTTGGGTCAATGGGAGATGTGGAAGAGCCACATGGAGCTTGGCAGTGAGCTTGAGGAAGGGCACAGGTATTAACCCAGCAAGCTAAGTAGGGGGGATGTAGGGTGATGGGTAAGTGGTTGCACGTAGGGCAAAGTGAAAGCTCTCAGGCTCAAGGGTTCCAATGACCGAGACAGCAGGAAACAACCAAGGCAAGGCCCAAGCGATGGAGAGGAAAATGAAACACAACAAACATGGAAAGGCCAAGGTGATGGTGAGGTGGGCTTAGCACAGACACATGAACCACATGAAACCTCTAGGGTAAGGGAAACATAATTGAGTTGGTTTCAATGCAGGGCATATCCATAATAACAAGGTCAAGAAGTGAGCATGCAGAGTTCTCGGAGAGTCAAGATATGGCCGAAATACTTGGTCAACACACCAAAGAAATGCAAGGCATAGTTCAAAGAGAATAATGCAAACTCAATGAAGTCACATGTGGTAGGAAAATCTAGACCAAAAGGATAGAAAATAACATGGCCACATCAAAAACTAGGGTCGAAAGGTGAGCCAAGAACACACACGGTTGAGTTGGAAGAGAGCTCAAGGAACTTGGTGAAAATCTCAACTCGCTCGAGCAAGTCGTGGGGAAAGAAGCATGGTTAGATTTGCAAGAAGATTTTGAGTTGAGACAAATCTCAATAAGAGAAGAGAAGGAGCAATAGGGTTGGGAAGGAGTAAGGATGAGGAGCTAGAGGAAAAAAATAAATTCCAAGAAACTGAACTAAAATTTAATTGAAAAACAAGTAATACCAAGCAAACCATAAATACCTCCAACCAGAGATTTTCTACCAAAGATAGCTGCAGAAAGCCAAGTTTAGCTGGAAAAATCCTAAAACTACACATGCACAAAAACAAAAAACAACACAAACACTCCAAAACAATATATGTTAATCCAAATTAGCATGATTTGAATATGATTTAAACTTGCACGAGAAGCAATAAAAATGAAACCGGAAGTATTAAAAAACTGATGAATGTGAGAACACATTTACCAAATCATAGCTCTGATACCATGTGATATTGTTATGTGAGGATCAATTGGAAACTCACTCACATCAACAAATTTTCAATCCAATGAAAATGAGCAAGCTCCAAGTAATCAACAAGTGTATAATCGAACAACAAAAATCATGCATGGAAAAAATAAGTCTACTCATACTCATAGATCAAAATTAGAGGGTACATATGAGAATGTTGTGTAACTCTCGTGCCTAGATAATTATTCCCTCTATGAGGGAGAAAGGATTTACAATTCCCAATATTAAATGTATCTCTTATGAAGCCTATGACACATATGAGAATGAAAATTCCATTATGGAATCTATCATATGTAATATAACTCCTAACGACGTATGACCTTACCTAAGTGAGATGACTCACCATGTGAGGTGGACAATTCCTCAAGTGACAAGGTAAATACCTCACACCAACAAATCACACTTATCCATATTTATATACATGAATATTAAGGGTCACACCCTATCATCCTAATTAGGCTAGCCTAACTTATTTATTGAGAACTAATAAATGAAAAGTTCTCGGTGTTGCACTCCATCACATAGCCTTAGTAATCATGTGAATATATAATGATAATGATATAATATTCCCTTCCCCTTTACATAAGTGTTTCCCTCAATGCTTAGTAACTCAAGATATTGTAGGATGAATTTTTCATTTTCCCATGTCACATATTCAACTAGTATATTCTTCTATTTAATGAGAAATTACGTAATTTCTTGAAGAATGGGTGGAAATTTGAATTTATGAGGCTCTAAAATTATAAGGAGCATTAGTGAGACCAAATTCCATCACTACGAACTCATAGTGACCTTCATGTGTTTGAAATTTTGTTTTATGTACATCCTCCTCCTTTACTTGAATTTGATGGTACCCTAATGAAAATCTAACTTAGTAAAGAAAACAAAACTATTCAATTCATCTAATAATTCATCAATGACAGGGATGGGAAACTTATCTTTAAGAGTTATTTTATTGAGTTCCCTATAGTTTGAGCACATTCTCCATGACTCATCCTTTTTAAAACCATAATCAAGTGAAGATGAAAATACACTATTACTAGGATGAAAATTCCTAAGTCAAGCATTTCCTTGACCCACTTTTCAATTTCTATAATGAAATTACTTAGGTATGAATATTAGTAGTAATATAACACCAAAGAACACCAAAATATAGAGAAATAATCACAATATGTGAGTACATTACCTTATCCACTTTGAGGGTGAAACCTCTTAACCATACAATAAAAGTGCTCAATATTATGATTAGATACCATATATATATATATATATATATATATATATATATATATGCTACTATACTATGTAAAGCACTAAATCCGACCTACTAAAAATATGTAAGCATAAATAAATATGATATGAGATGTTAGGAGATAATGTTAGCCCATTTTAACTATGCATATCCCAATATATGACGTGTAGGACTAAAGGTGTATCATTTCATCCCCTTCAAATAAATAGTGTCCCCAATGTTGACCATTTTAAGAGGTTTCTTCAAATAATTATATTCTTCAATGTTTATTATCTTTGGATGCTAGTACAAGAAATATTCCTCCCATTTTATAGCTTCATTGTATTGATTCTTCCAATTGATTATATATTCAATAACTACTCTCTTATTTACCATATTAATGCACATATAAATAATTTCCACAAGTTTTAAACTAGTTTGGTCTTTGATAAATTTTGTGCAATGAGATTCCCAAATCCAAAATTTCTCCAGGGCATGTAGAAGTGGAAAATCTCTTTGAGACTAGAGAGCTTTAATTCTTATTTCCATCCATTTTAAATTCATTTATATTATTTTTCCTATGGATGCACTCTTCAAACTAAAATATTGAAGATTCCCTCTTTGGAGATACAATATATGAACTCTTATCCTCTATTTGTCTTCAACTTGATCCTCCTCCTCCTCCTCTTCTTCCTCCTCCTCCTCCTCCACCTCCTCTTGTTCCTCCTCCTCATCCTTTTGTTCCTCCTCTTCCTCCTCCTCCTTGAAATTCCTTAATATTATTTTTCCAATGGATATACTCTTCAAACTAAAATATTGAAGATCCCTTCTATGGAGCTACATTATAAGAAATTTCCTCCTCTATTTTTTAATCAAATTGATCCTCATCCTCCTCCTCCTCCTCATTCTTATTTTTATCCTTATTATCCTTCTTCTCATTATCCTCCTTCTCCTCCTTATTCTCATTCTCCTCCTCTTCTTCCTTCTTCTCCTTAATCTCCTCCTCCTTCTTATCCTTCTTCTGCTTCTCCTTCTCCTTCTCCTTCATTATCTTATCCTTCTCCTTTTTCTCTTCCTTCTTATCCGTATCCTTCTTATTCTCTTCCATCTTCTCTTTCTCCTTCTTCTCCTTTTACTCCTCCTAATACTCCTTATGCTTCTCCTTGTAATTCTCCATATTCTTCTTCTTTATTTCACCTAGCCAAGAAATTTTTTTGCATTTCCTCCAAAACTAATCTAAATGTTCTTGATTCAATTGAGATACCCACCTCTTTGATAGATCATCAAGCCAAAAATGAAACCAAAACCATGTCCATATAGATGAAAAATAATTCTTATTAAATTCAACCCACCACTCCTTAGCATTAATCACTCCATTTCCATAGAAATATCACATCCCCATGATGCACAAAGATTAGGGTTTCAAGACCTAACTCCTTTAACCAAGATATATATGTCCAATTTTATAATTATTTCAGTCTTACTTCAAAAATACAAAGAAGAAGCCCCCTTTTATTTTTTATATCTTTCGTAAATGTAAAAATATTGAAAAATAAAAAAACACTTTGACCTATGGAGTAAATTTATGAAAAATCATAAAATTGATATAACTTGTGTAAAACAAGTCAAACAATCTTGAAATTTTTAGATAACCTTAACTCGATTTCTTTACTTTAAATTTAAAATGTAGAAAAACTTTCCACCTATTTATAGATATAGTTGAATCTTCAAAATTAGGGTTTTGACCCAATTTTGGCCATATCAAATCTCTAATACCACTTGTAATGGAATTACTTATATAAACTACAATATAACACCAAAGAACACCAAAACTGATATGTAAACTTCTACTTTGGAAACTTACAAAACCACACACTATTGTTCCTACTTCCAAATTACTTGAAAATAACAGTTCTGAAAGTTAGTAAATGAATACTAGCACTTAGAACTAATTTAAATCATTAAGAATTAAAAATTCAAACACATAACACAATATTTTTATCCTAAAAACCCCCAATTTGAGGGAAAACCAATCGGGAAGGGAAATTACTCTTTCTTCCCAGTTATATATTGGCCAATTGAAATGAGTACAAATTACAAAAGTTGAAGGCAGACAACAATGTTACTTCCTCCCTCTCTACTTGTTTTCTCTATTCATACACCTTACTTCTACAAATCAATTCCAACACCAAATTCTTCTTGCTCACTTCTCCAATGAATTGAAGATCAATTCCACATGATTTTCTTACTTTTATAGTTGATCCCTATGTCCTCCCGTACACTGGAGAATAGGAAGGTTTGAATAAGGAAGATACACAGTCAAGATGCTTTAAATATGTGACTGCTCATGGATGTTTTTTTTTATTATTATTAGTAACAGGACTGCTATGGTGAATACGGACTAATGATTATGTAATTGCTATTCTATGCAAAGGGGTGGTTACGCAACCTCTCGAGGAAGTTACGTAACTACCACTCTATACAGGTGGTTGTAACTTAACAAAAGATGCTCTCTTTTCTGATTAATTTTTCTTCTAGTTCTGGTTGCTATAATGAAGTGGTATCTTTCTATATCCCTATGGACCACACCTCCCCTAATAAGGAGGATTTTGGTCCCACAAAAGCTTAAAGGAGGAGTAGATGAGGAAATAATTCCCTCATTTTCTCCTTTGAGTACTATTGGGCCTACCTTGGTGTCTTTCCCTTAAGTCTAACCTATCAAGATTCATGTGGACCTCTCCTTATTTCTCTAACCTTATGTTATAACGACTACATCCTCCTCCAACTCGCCTTGTGAATCTAAGAGACAATCTTATTTGGAAGGTATCAACTAATATTATTCTTCTTCGTCAAGCATGGATGGCTCATATAGGTGAAAGTTCTCAAAATTTACTACTGAGTACATCCACATGAAGGATGGAAAGTCAAGTCTGAAATCATTTTCTCCAACCTACTCCAATATAGTGAAGGGTCCATACCGTAGTGGCTTGAGTTTCCTTGCTTGACCTTGTAGTCTTTCCTTGCTCAAGTATAACCAAACCTTTTCTCCAACATGAAGTTTGTGCTTTTATGATGTTGATTGTGTCTAGCCTTGTACTTTGATTGAGACTTCTCTAATTTTTCTTTCACCTTGAGATGGACTTTTTGGATCCTCTCAACGAATTTTGCTACTCTAGTCACTTCTGAATCATGTATCTCTCCTTCTTCATGTTTTCCAACCACAATGTCCAGTGGATTGGTAAGTAGATACCCTAAGAACACTTTAAAAGGTGACTTGCATAGTGGATGTGTGTACCGCTATATTATAGGAATGTTGAATGTAGGCTAAGGACTTATCCCAAGTCCATGGATATTTTTATTGTATCCTCTAATCAATCGTACCAAAGTCCTATTTACCATCTCTTTTTTTCAATCTATTTGAGGATGGCAGGTGTGCTTCTCTATAACCTCGGTGTTCATCTTGTCTTAAAATTAGTCCAAAACTTTCCCAATAACCTTGAATCTTTGTCAGAAACAATATACTTTGGAAAACTAAAATGCACTCATACATTAGCAAAGAAAATTCCAGCTTCCTCGTGTCCTTTTATTATCTTTTTGCATGCCATAAAAACACACATTTTGTTAAATCTATTAATAAAAACATATAGATAATCATGGCCATGTTTATACATAGGTAGTCCTCCTACAAAATCCATAGAGATGTCCTCAAAGGTTGAGTAGGGACTGTAACAACATATACAAACCTTCCTTCCCGATTTTAGGATTGCTTGTACAACAAAGTTTACATCCTATTATAAATTTAGATACTTCACCTTGTATATTGGGCCAATATACATACCTTTAAGTGGTCCATGGTCTTTCCAACACCAAAATTTCCTACTAATTTCAAGGTATCTTCTTCCCTCATCAATATAATTCTTTCTTCTTTAGGCACACAAAGCTTCCCCTATCATTAGAGTATCCCATCTTTGAGATAACAATCATCAATGCCTCGTATTTTCAGCCCCCTTGGATCAGTAACTACTGATATGTCACCCCAAAATCTTTGTCTTTACCATATTACTCTTTGTAAGCTTCCTTCGTGAAGGGATCAAAATGAGAGATGGTGGCCAAACTAGATATTTTCTCCTATGTGGGCGATCTAGACAACATGTTTGCCACCAAATTCGTGCTACCTTTCTTTTACTTGATCACCAAATGGAATTGTTGAAGGAACCCCATCCATTTGTAGTGCCTTGCCTACTATAATTTATACTATGTTTTTAAATACTAGAGATGTTTGTGGTCAATGTGCATAATAGTTTATTTACGCAACAAATAATGTTTCCATTTCTTTATTTCTGAACTAGTGCATACATTTCTTTATCATATATTAAATATTCCTTAACTCCATGACTAATTTTGTTTTTGAATAACTCAAAATATTTCTCTTTTTCCTTACCCCACTCAAAACCCTTACTCTTTGTAGCCATTGTGTGTAGAGGTGTTGCAATAGCAGAGAAGCCCAGGATGAAATTCCTCGTGTATTGTACTACTCCCACAAAAATCCTAGTATTTTTTACTCCCATTGGTGTTTTCCAATTGGTGATGGCTTCCACCTTCTTCGGATCCACGCGTATCTCTTCTCCTCTAACCATGTGCCCAAGATAGACAAGTGACTATTTGGAAAATTCACACTTCTTCATGTTGCATAGCAATTGTTTCTCTTTGAGAACTTGCAAGACTTGTTGCAAATGTGTTATATGTTCCTCCTATGTGGCACTAAAAATCAGAATATAATCCAAATATACAATGACACATGAATCTATGAATTCCCACAATACATCATTCATCAATCTCATAAATGTAGTGGGTGAGTTACATAAACCAAATGGAAGTCCTAACCACTCATACAAACCTTGTTTTTTTAAAGGTAGTCTTCCAAATATCCTCATCCTTCATCCCGACTAGAAGATAACCAAACTTGAGATCTAACATTGTGAATAAATTTATATGTTGATGTTGTTCCAAGAGATCATCTATGTGTGGGAGTGGATATATGTTCATGATGGTAATCTTGTTCAAAACATGGTATTCGATGCACGTTCTCTAAGAATCATCATTCTTTGGTACCATCACAATAGGTGAACCACATGGTGATGTGCTTGGATGTATTACCCTCGGTCTAATAACTTCCCGAGTTGTTTATTTACCTTTGTAATCTCCAACAAGGATTTCCTATACAACCCGATATTTAGTAGAGGGACTCGAAATAGCTTAATCTCATACTCTACTTTTTTTTTTGGTGGTACCCATTTGGGAGTTTGGAATACTTCCTGAAAATACTGAATTATGCCATCCAAATCCTTCATCCCCTTTTTTAGAAATATCTGAAATTTATACCCCATCTTTCTTATCTTTCAATAAAAGTAAAAAAACCGATTATGATTTTCTTGAATTAGTCTCTTTGTTTAGTTAACACTTACCATAACAATTTTTTCCTTACATCGGTATACCCAGATGTTGTAACTAACTCCATCCTTAACCCATCTGTATCGGTTATCCCTTCTCATGAATATAACATCCCTGGTATACAAGTAATGGTTCCTAAAAACAAAATTAAATTCATTAAGTGGAATTACATCAGCTTCCAATACATCTATATATTGAGAATTTATCCCAAACTTGAACTTACATCTTCTTATTACCTGAATTTCTACACCCTTCTTCACCCATCCAAAAGGATAAGGATTTGGATGCTCATAAGTTTCAAGAGCAAGATTCTTTACAACAACATCATAAATCAAATTAGATTAAGAACCAGTATCAACCAAAGAATTTACCTTAGTGCTCTTGATATGGATTTTAATTTGAAATACATTACTTATTTCTTCTTCTTGTTCATGGTTGTCCATGTTAGTGGTCGTGGCATCCTAGTCTTTCATCTACATTATAACCATCCTCTATCTATACATCTCCATCTGTCCTTCCACTGTCATAGACTTCTTGTAGTCCTTGCTTTGGTTCTTTGGATGTAATTTTGGATGTAACTTCCAACATGTAGCATCGGTATGACCATTTATATCACCATTCTTGAAAAATTCTTAGGATCTTTACAAGTATTCAAAGTGGTAGCAGATATTTTTACCTTTCCATTTACCTTTGTTACTTGTTTTTCCATGCTCTTTCTATGGCTGATTTGTTAACTGCTTTGTCCTTGACTCTGCTTCTCCTTGCTTCTTCTCATCATCAATGTAATTTACTTGTACACATGCTTCATTGATATCTTTTGGCTTCGTGGAGATGACCTTCCTTCAAAGGTGAGTGTAAAGTCATCCCAAATACTTGGTCAGAATATCCTCATCCTCCAAGTCCATATTAAGAAACATGGCTTGTCTCTAAAACTCCATAGTGTAATCCTACACACTTTTACCACTGCTTTGTCTAAAATACTAGCATTTAATCATTTGGTCAATCTTATGGCCAATAGGATAAAAATTTCCTTAACAATTCTTCAA
Organism: Taxus wallichiana var. yunnanensis; assembly: GCA_018340775.1. Taxonomy (NCBI): domain Eukaryota; kingdom Viridiplantae; phylum Streptophyta; class Pinopsida; order Cupressales; family Taxaceae; genus Taxus; species Taxus wallichiana. The sequence continues at coordinate 744,695,044 of CM031244.1, read as the reverse complement.
AACCCTCCCAAGAACTTACAATAGGACACTTCTTCTTTTCACAAGTGGCTAGATGGTTTTCCCACAAAACTAGAGGATTTCCTTACATCTTGAGAGGTGCAAAGGTAATCCTTTGTACCTTAGTGACATTATGCACACTAAAATAAACCTCCAATTGTTTTAACCATTTATCTAGAAACTTTGCATCTACTTGTCCTTCAAATATTTTAATCTCAACCTTAGTTTCAACTTTAAAAGGAGCATGATCATATTTTACCTTCTCTCTTCAACTAGAGTTTCCTCTTCATGATCTTCCACATCTTCTTCCTCATCGTGGCTCTTTCCTATGCCAAAATTCTCATCCAAATCTTAAACCACTAAGTCCATGGAATCTTACTTAATTTTTTCATCCTTTGTTGATATGAGAGTTCTGTTGGTGTTGAAACACCCTTTCCATAGTGCTTTCCAGTATCTCAATTCTACGGACCAAGTTCTCTTCTTCCATTTGATCTCTAATCCTTTGTTTCCACTTCTTCATAGATATCTCTGGATCGCAAGGTATTACTTCTTAGCCTTTAGACATTTTCACTGTCATATAAATCACATAAGAAATAATTCTACGGCCTTGGATAATATTGTCAACTCGATGCCAAAATTGATTTATATAACTTATACTTTTGAAACTTACAAAACCACATATTGTTGTTCCTACTTCCAAATTACTTGAAAATGACAGCTTCTATTAGTTAGTGAATGAATTCTAGCACTTAGAACTAATTTTCAAAAATAAGAATGAATAATTCAAACACATAACACGATAAGTTTATCCTAGAAACCCCGGTTTGAGGAAAACCATTCGAGAAGGGAAATTGATCTTTTTCCCAGTTATATATTGGCCAATTGAAATGAATACAGATTATAAGAAGTTGAAGGAAGAAAATATGTCACTTCCAACCTCTCATATTGATTTCTCTTCTCATACACCTTTCTTCTACAAATAAATTCCAACACCAAAGTCTTATTTCTCACTTCTCCCATGAATTGATGATCAATTCCACATGCTCTTCTTTCTTTTATAGATGCTCCATATGTCCTCCCATGTATTAGATAATAGGAAGAGACACAGTCCAGATGCTTCAAATCCGTGACTATTTGTGGATGTATTTTTTATTAGTGACAGGGACCGTCAATGAATGTATACCAAAGGTTACATAACTATCAGTTTTCGCAGAGGGCTAGTTACGTAATCTTCGGGGTGGTTATTCAACCATCACTCTACACGTATGGTGGTTCTGTAAATTAACATTCTACTCTCCTTTCTGTTAATTTTTCTTCAAGTTTTGGTTTCTTTGATGAAGTGGTGTCTTTCTAGATCCTTATGGATCAAAAATATAGAGAAAATGATCACAAGATGCAAGTAGAATGAGTTATCCTCTTTGAGGGAGAAACCTTAAAACTATACAATAAAATTCAAGTGCTTAATATGATGATTAGATACCACTTACTAACGCCTATATACTCTACTATACTATGTAAAGCACTAAGGTCAAACTACTAAGCATATGAAAGCATAATTAAATATGATATGACATGTTATGAGATAATGTTAACCATATGTTAGCTATACATATCCCGATATATGATGTAGGACTAAAGGAGTAGAAATTTCTAACTTTTATCAATAGGGATAATGGTAAAGGTATACTTCCTGAAAATAACTCAATTGTGTGATCATAATCTTGGATTGGAGGTAGGTTATTTGGTTTTTGAAATACATGTTGATTTTTTTAAATAACCTATTAAATAGTTGATGGAGCTTGATTTTCTACATCATGTACTTCTAAGAAATTAAGTTGTGTCACTCCACCATAAGATCCATTTTTAAGTAGTTTCTCCATCTTATGAGAGCTAATAATTTGGCTTGGTGGTGACTGCATCCCACAAAGTTTTTAATTATTTCCATTCATACTAAAATTCAATAATAAGTTTTGAAAATTGAAAGACATTGTTCCCAACTATTTAAGCCATTTCACTCTCAAAACTACATCATCTCCCCCATTTGGGATGTAAAACATTTCAAAATTGAGAATATAGTGCCTCATTTATATTTTGATATGATGACATTTACCACCACAAGAGGGTTGCTTCCCATTAGTAATCATGACTTGAAAATTGAAGACATGAAACATAAAGTAGTTGATTACATTTGCCAATTTTCTATCGATGAAGCTATGTATACTCCTATATCGATCAAAATTGTCACCTTTTTCATTTTAAAATAACCAACAACTTTGAGTTTTTGTGGTATGCTTATCCCATTTAATGCATGTGGTGAGATAGTAGGATTCACTTCCTCCTTCAATCTAGCATTCTCATGTGCTATTATTGGTTGTACATTATCAATTTATTCCTCATCTAATGCCTCATTTTAAATAACCATGAGTCTTTTCTCTCCACCAACACACTTATGACCTCTAGACCATTTACTATCACAATGCCAACATAGGCCTTTTTCTCTTTTTTTTCTTCCTGTTGAGGAGAGATATTGGTAATTTGAATTTGGTTAAAATATTTTACCACATTTCTATTAATATTATTAGTCACATTTTTATCTCTTCATTCTATAGTTTGACCTTGTGTGAATCTCTTAGTACTAATTTTTGTTGCTCAATATGTATGTAATGAACCATTACACCAAAACCTCAAGCCATTAGTGAAATCCACACATGAGGATCATAACATCCCACCACGCTTTCGTAGCTGGACCCCGAGATAGATTTACGCCCATATAGCGGGACCCTACCCTGCCCTATACGAGCCCCGAGTGAACACTGCAATGCCGACGTAGCTACCTGTGCCGGGACTTGAACCTAGGTGGTCGCTCTGATACCAAATGTAATGAACCATTACACCAAAACCTCGAGGCATTAGTGAAATCCACACATGAGGATCATAACAAGTGTAGTGGTTGCTACATAGTTTTCCTAACTAGACATGGTTCCAACAAATGAAAAACATGCTTAGCTTGATAGTTTATTCCATTGATGTAAAATTTTAGTCTATGGTAAGGTGTTGCTTATGGACTCTGGATTGCCAATCTCATATGCTTCACATTATATGTGGATGTGGATCATGTTTTTTTAAGATTTGTTAATTGGGTGAAATAACTTCCTTCCAAGAATGCTCATAGTGGGATGATAATTCATTAATAAATTCCTCCCAACTAATAATATTCATTTTTTCACTTATCATCCACTATTACCACTAATAGGGATCATATTCTAAATGTAGTGAAGTTATGTTAATCATTGCATCATCCAATATATTGTGAAACTTAAAGTATTGTTCCATCATACTTATCCATGAAGTTACATATGTACCATCAAATTTACGGATGTCTATCTTTGGTAGGTTCAATTTTATCCTTACAATGGTTTCCTTATACCTTGTCTATTTTTCCCTCCTATATGGTTTGGTTGTGTGTGAGTGGTTGTATGAGGTGGATTAATTAAGGTTTTCAACTCATAAACCATATCCTTTTAAACCTATATAAACCCTCATTCAAAGATGTTGCAAATGGGGAAAACAATTTCTCCTATATATAATAAGCCACCATTTCACATCTTGTAGGAATATCACCCTCAATTTTAGGTGGTGGACAATAAAGAGTGTCATTAGGATCAATGGTTGATGAAAACGTATTTGTTTCAAAATGCATGGCTACTGATGTGACTTTTTTTCTAGTTCTTGATTTATTATAAATCCGAGGAGGGATTAGCCTTGAGTGAGTAGTAACCATAAATAATAAAAAATGTGTTATATTTGAATCGGATGTTCCTCCATTGACTAATACTAAACAACTTTGACTAGAGAATTTCTAATATACGATACCTTAAACGTGAAAATACAAATAATGGACCCAACCAAAAAAATTATGAGGTTTCCAAAAATGTAAATAACTCGAGAAAAATCCAAATGGTTTGGCCTATATAGTGGATTTGTAAAAATTAAAATGAAATCATAGTAACTCAAGAAAATTAGATCAAAAGAGGCTAAAATTTGGAGTGAATATTTTCTCATGTATAAAAACAACCTTTAAAATATCTAAAAATCCATAAATTTGAGTAATATATGGTGGGAAAAAAAATGTTGCCAAACATTAATACTCTAATACCACTTGTTATGATATTTCTTTATTGAAGTACTTGAATATAGACCACTTAGAGAGGGAAACATCTAGAAATAAGAATAAATTGTTAAATAAATTGAATAATATGATATGTGATGACTTTGGGAGAATCACACCTATCCATATTTATATAAATAAATATGAAGGGTTACACCCTTTCATCCTAATTAGTTTGTCCTAACTTCTTTATAAAGAACGCGTAAATGAAAAGTTAAGGTTATGCACTCCACCACATAGACTTAGTAATTCTTATGAATATATAATGTTAAGGATATAAAACTATTTATTTTATACAAAAGATACATTATCCATTCACACTTTTAGATTTCCATCTAAAGTGTAATACTCTTTCTTTCTCATCGACATGTCATTATTAGAACCAATTTTCTATGTCCTATTAGTTCCATGATTGTCTTATTCGGTTTAAATGTGTTCACAACTCTAGATATGAAGTGATATTTTACCATTATCATTTTGGCTATCATACCCCATTTTATGTTGTATTATAGATCACATATCCATTACACATAGTTTATTTGGACATGTATGACATTCATTGATTTTTCAGCACCTTACAAGTATGGGAATCACTCTCTAGTTTTAGAAATTAATCCATATGGGTCATATTTTCACCTCTAACACCTCCCTCCATCATTTAATAGTATTAATTGTGGAAGTATTTTTTATAGAAGGAATATTCGGTTTAATAGATACATTTTAAGCACCTATACCCTATTACATCTCTAGTTTAGCACTTATGGTTGATCACATACACCTGTGACACTCTCCAAAAAATCCAATTGTGACAACATGGTTCATAGACCAATTGGCATATCCATTCCTTTTCTCATTCAAGTTCAAATTTCAAATTTTAAAGTTTCAAATTGCTATATTTATCAAGACATTGATATTTTATTACATTCATGATTTATTTTTTTTTGCATACGGATGACATGACATATTACTTATAAAATATATTATATTTAAGTGAGTGAACCAAGATAATATAACAGATCACGTGCACATCAAGATCGTTACACTCCATGTGTTGAGTTGTGGAGCTCAATTACTTCATATTAGCATGCAATGTAAAACTTGTTGGAAAACACACGAATGTCTTCGATTAAGGGAACTAGTATCGATCACCTAGGGTGACATTGGTCGAAAGGAGGAACCAACTTCGGTTAGGGAGAATTGACATCGATTACAATGATTTTTTGCAACTGGGAATGTTTTAATTAACTCTCGGAATTAGATCTATTTTTAGCATTAAAGTATATTTATTTATTGTAATTGCATGGCTAAGTGCCCTAAGTCTATAAATAACTATATAAGCATGAAAGCTAGGGTTTAGAAGTAAGTATTAACAAGAATTAAGAAGAACTTGAAAAGGTTGATGAGAGAGTGAATTCTTGATGATGAAGCAAAAGCTTGAGAGAAAGAAAGTATTGTACATCTGAGAGGTGTGGAAGATTGTATATCTTGTCAAAGCTTTGGATAATAGATTGGCTTGTTTCTTGGTGGACATAGCCCACATTAGGTGAACCACATTAAATATGGTGTTGATTTATGTCTCTTGTTTTGTATATTTCTTCTAGTAGAATATCCACTTTTATTTGCATGTATGCTTAGATCTAATATATTATCTATACAACCGGTGTGCTAACCCCAACACAATGGAAATGAACATGTGCTCCAAGTAATCAGCAAGAATTAACCATACAACAAGATTCATGCATAAGGGAAAATTAGTCTAGCATTCTCATAGATCAGAAAAAGAGAGTACAAGTAGGAGTGTTGTGTAACTCCCAATGCAAGACTCATCATACCTCCACAAGGGAGAAAGGAGTTACAATTTAGAAATGGAATGTAACTTTTGTATGACACACATTGACACATATGACAGATTCTATGATAAAATATGTCATATAACTCCTAATGACACCTAAGACCTATGACTCAACTAAGAGAGATGACTCACCATGTGTGAGGTGGAAATGCCCCGTAAGTAATGAAGGAAAAATAATACCTCACACCAACATTCCCCTTCATCAAATCTTAGGTAAATGCATGGAAATCCAAAAAAATAAATAAGACTCCCCTAAACAACTAAGAAAGATGTGTCATATGGTTCCTGAAAACTAAAGGATTGATGAGGTACCCATATACAAACTGCAATATTTCTAGAAAAATAAGAATAGGATAAGAATACTAGAAATCCACAGAAGAAGATGAACATCTATAGAATACCTTGCCCCAAGAAGAAAGCACAAGTGAAGGAATTTGGATTCAGTGAAGGGCTTGGAAAAGATGTCTACAACCTGATTAAATGTTGAAGAATATTTCAAGTTGATGATGTATCCATGGATTAACTCCCATATGAAGTTTATGTGCATCTCAATATGCTTCATCCATTGATGTTGAACCAGATTTTGGCAAATCGACATGGTGCTCATGTTTTCACAGTAGATGATAGTAGGTCACCAAAAGTGAATACCAAACTATGTCAAAAACCCTTGTAAACAAACAGCTTCCATGGAAGTGTTGACTTTTCCCCTATATTCTACCTCTATAGAAGATATTGTAATCAAATTCTACTTGTTTCTTGACTAATTAAAAAGACCCAAACCAAGAGAAAAAAATTCTCCTTAGGTAGGCTTTCAATGATTGAGATCACCAACCCAATCATAATTTGTAAATCTAACTAGATCAATCTATGTCCTTCCTAAGTAGTGAATTCCATCAGTATGATTCCCACAAACAGGGTGAAGGATCCACTTTACTACTCTCTAATGCAGCTCATGAGGCTTCTACATAAATTTAGACACGATCCCAACAACGTATGAAATATCCATCTAAGTGTGAATCGGATAGATCATGCTCCCCACCAACTAGCGAAAAAGGGTACCATTGACTAAGGGAGTGGATTAATTAGCAACCAAATTAACCCTGAAAAGGAAGGGAGTGGGAGATGGCTTACAATCATACATTTGAAACACCGGCAATAAAATCAAGGTCATACTTAGGTTGAGCAATCATAATTCTCAATTGAGATTGGGTAGTGGTATCTAAGGAAGAAATGAAGAAAACACAAGTTGTTCATGGATAAATTATTGGCTAAGGTAGTCTTCACATATTCAATGATCGAGGAAGAGCTACCCATACTCAAAAAATCATAAACATATAGAACAAGGATGAGCATAGATTCATATTGTCATAGAATGTAAACATTAGGGTCGAGTGACACCTAGTGAACATTTATGTAAGAAGAAATGATTCTATCTTAGAATAGAAAACCTAAGGGGCTTGTTTAAGGTCATAGAGAGACTTCTTGAACTTGCAAACGAGGGAGGAATCATGGACATAACCTGACATTTGTTCCATATATATTTATTCCTTGAGGTCCCCATTAAGGAAGGAAACCTTAACCTCCATTGGATGGACTTCCCATCTATTCGTGGAAACGATGGTGAGGGTCATTCAAATGGAAGCCATCTTTATAATGGGAGAAATTGTCTTTGAATCATTAACTCCAGCTACTTAGGAGAAACCCTTGTCTAAAAGTCACACTTTATACTTCTCAAATTTCCCATCGACACCATACTTTGTTCAATACACCCACCTACACCAACCCATTTTTCTTCCTTTTGAAAGAGTGGTGAGATCCCAAGTATCATTCTTCATGAGTGAGGAATACTCCTCATCCATGGAAGAATCTCACTCAAGAATCCCAAAAGCCTCCTAGAAAGATTGAGGGTTAGAAATTGAGGTGAAGAAAGCATGGGGTCTAACAAACTCTGAACAAGTCCCAATATCATCCAAGGATCCCTTATCCAACCTCCAAAAATCTGTAATGTCTTCCTATCCCAACAAGGACCAAGATGATAGTTAGGCTCAGAATATGTAGATTCTCACTTTCTCGAGTGAGTACGGAAAAATTCCTCATCATCACTATTGTCAGAATCAAAAGATTCCAAAGAATGAGTAGAAGGAGGATTAGGAGGAGGAAGATCAAAAATAAATCATTAGAGGAATCATAATCATAATCGAGAGAGGGCACACAGATGTCAATGGGTGGCGAAGTGGAAGAGGAATATAATCGATTAAACTTCACACTTCTCTCAATATAAATATGATGAGTAGTAGGGTTCAACAATCTATATCCCTTCACATCATCAGGATACCCTATAGATATATAAGTTACTGGACTATGGTTCCAAGGCCTTGCATCTCATTTTGGGAATCTAATCCATAGCATTTGATCTAAAGATAGGAAATTTCTCGACGTCAGTTTTCATCCATACCAAGCCTTAAAGGGTGTCATCCCTTTTACTACCTTGTGTGTAATTTGGTTCTAAATGTAAGAAGCACAGTTCATAGATTTTGTATAATACTGGGAGGAAGGAATTTGGAGTTAACCATACAAGTGGCCATCTCCTTAAGTGGTCGGTTCTTTCTTTCCACAACTCTATTTTGTGAAGGTTTTTAAGAAACTTTACACTACAAATAAATCCCTTCAAAGGTACAAAAATCATTGAACCTATTACTCACATACTCGCCTCCATTTTTGGTTTGAAGAACCTTGATAGACCTTTCAAATTTTTTCTCAGAAGAGCCTTGAAGTCTCAAAAGTGATCAAAAACTTTATATTTCTGTTTAAGAAAATACACCCAAGTGTAATGCGAAAAATCATCAATGAAGGTAAGTATATAGAGAGATATAGTAAATGAAGGAGATGGAAAGGGGCCAGAAATTTCACTATGAACAAGATCCAAATGATGAGAAGCTCTCCAAGATTTTCCCTTTCCAAAAATTTCTTTGGGGTGCTTCTCAAGGGCACAACCCTCACAAAGACCCTTAGAAAATTTGACTTGAGGTAACCCATTGACCATCTCATGTTGGCTCAACTTTCAAGGTAACGATAGTTAAGATGAGAAAACACTTATTACATATCTTACTAACCTCATATACATGAGTGAGTAAGGTAGTGGGTGAAGAATCAGAAGTAAAATGGGATGAGTACAATTGTGACTAATGATCCACCTTTCCTTCAACCACCCTAGACTCATTGTGAAGCTCACAAATAATCACTGAGTTCATATTAAATTCCACTTGCATTCCTTTACCAATATGAGTGATTTGGTAAAATAATAAGATATTGGTAGAGAGATCAGGAACACTTTAAAAATTATTAAATATTCCACCATCTACTTCTATCGATCCACTATCGAACACTTATATTATTCTTCTCAAGTAAATGAGTTAGGTGATCTATTTTTTTCTCATGCATTGATGCTCTTAATGTCATGACGTCTTACAATAGGATTACTTACACTTTTCCTTGTTCACATTTAGCTCAAAAGTAGAAGAGTTCATGTTGGGTTTGGTTGGTCTTGGTTTCCTTCTTAGTTTGGTCCTTTTTCTATTTCTTATTTTCTTGTTTATTATCCTTTCCCTTACTAGTACTTGCTAAAAGGGCATGTGACTTGGACTTGATTTCTCCCATTTGAATCAAATTATCCTATTCTCAAATGAGTTGGGATGAAAAAATTTCAAATGAGGGAATCTTCCAAGTAGTCCCTAAAGGTTCTTTCAAGGTGTGTAAGTTATAAATAAACATAGAGTATTCATGGCCAAACTTAGAAAGAATCAAAAAGATCAACTAGGCATCATTTTTCACAACTTCATAGTCTTCCAACAATAATCAAGTGCATAAAAACTTTAAAAATAAGGCATGTATGTTATTAAAGTTACTATCAATTAATCCTAGCAGTTCATTCTCTAACTCATGGGATTTTATGTCATATTATTTTCTAAACATATCATCTAAATTTTTCCATGCTTCATTAGGTGTTTCAGAAGACTCAATGTGGAATAGAAATTTGAGAGAGATGGACATACAAAGAATACCTAAGGCTTCATCACATTGGTTAAACCACTTAGATTTCTCAAGTTCATTCTCTACTCCCATAATGATGTGGAATAACCCTTTACCCCTTAGTTTCATAATCATCTTAGATATCCATTCAAAGAAGTTAAATGGCATGAAAAAATGAAAAAAGCTAACATCCATCGTGAAGAGAGAGAGAGAGAGAGAGAAATAATGCATAAAAAGGAAACACACACACACCCCTGCAACAATATTTCCCGCCTTGTTTGTGGAACCTTATAGTTTAGTGTGTTGATTACAATATGATGTGATTGTGTGTCATGAAACAATTGGTCACTCACCTTTCAATCAGCGTAAAAATGTGTAAGTGTGGAGACCACAATAAGTTTCGAGTGATCATAGAATATTGACATCGTAACAAACATGAAACAATGTGAAAATAAGAAGAAATGAGAAAAACTAAGCTATGTGAGATAAATAGTGTCTCACATTGCGAGGAATTCCCTTTGGTAAGTTGTGGTAGATAAACTCACAAGCCCTCAAGCAATAAAAAGAGTTTGATTACAAAGAAACATGACTCTAAATAGAGAAAAGGGACCTCCTGAAATGTGAAAATGCCTTCGAAAGTAAAAACACACCCCTCTCACAAGAACCGATTAGAAATACCGAATGACACTAATTTTCAAAAAAATACCTACTTCATTTAATTATCAAAAATGATAAAAAAAAATTATAGATTTAAGTTTAAAAATATCTAAACTCTAAGAGATTAAATCACCTTACTTAAAATAAATATTTCCTTTCTTTAAAAATTAATAAATCCCTAACTTAGATTAGTATAAAAATAAGCTATGTTTAAAATTAACCTAACTTTATCTCAATATAAGCTAATTTGATATCAATAACAAATCCTATATTAAAAAATAAAAGGCATGTAGGAAAACTTAAAAGGAAGGGAATTTTTGAAAAGTGGGTCAAAGAGGGAGGACAAAGCACCTCATGGTGGAGGGGAAGGCTCTAGGTAGAGTGAGTCAAGTGGTATACAGATTACACCCGAGAAAAGGTAGGGGATGGTTTTGGGTTAATGCTCGTAAGGAGAAATATGGGAAATAGTCGACACAAGACTTAAAATGCACATATCTAAGGCCAAGTCCAACTCGGATGCATGGGATCAAGATTCCACCAAATCGAGCTTAGAAGTAATGTGTAATCTCAAGCATAGTGAGGAAGGTTTAACCCATACAGGAATCCATTCAGAGAAGAAGGTGGGTGGGGTACACACGGTGAGCTCAACAAAGACAAGGTACATGCAGAGATGACAAGGTAAATCTTGACAGCAAGTAAGGAACTCACGAGCACTACTGGCCGAGTGAAGACAAAACCACTCATGTGAGAAAAAAATAACCAAGATCGACTCGTAGAGAAGGAGGTTTAATCGAGCTAGGTCCAAACCTAAGGTGGCTTGGTTAAGTTGGCTAGGGAGAATATCAAGATCAAAGATCTTGTGCAGAGGTTGGAAAGATTCAACAGAGATCAATAAGGATCTTGGTAGGATCTCGCTGAGCTAGAGAAGCAAGGTAGAGCTCGGGAAGAGATGAGGAGCTAGGAAAGGAGATGAGCAAGGCAGGATTTCATGAAGGAATTTGGTTTAGGAGGAAAACCAAAAAAATTCAAAACTAAAATTTAATGAAAATTTCCAAACAAAACCAGAAACCATAAATACCTCCAGAATAATCTTTCTATCAAAGTTAATCATAACTAGCCAATTCTAATAGGAAAAATCCTAACTATACAAGCACCAAAGCAAAACCACAAAACAAAAAACTCCAAACAAGGATTAACCTGGATTAGCATAAACTAAAAATGATTAATTAACTTATACAAGAAGCAATTAAAAATAAAAACCAAAAGTAATTAGCAACAACCAATAAAGTGAGTACACGTTTACCGAAAACACAACTCGATACCATGTTAAATTAAACCACAAGAATCTAACAGATCCCATGCACATTAAGAGTGTTACACTCCAACAAAAATGAACATGCTCTCCAATTAATTAGCAAGAATCAACCAAACAATAAGATTCATGCATAAGGAAAAATTAGGTTAGCATTCTCGTATATCGAAAAAAAAAAAAAAAAAAAGAGTACAAGTAATATTTTTGTGTGAATCCCAATGCAAGAATTTTCATACCTCCACAAGGAGAAATGATTTACAGCCTTCAGAAATGGAATGTAAGTCCTATATGATGCACACTAACACATGATAAATTCTATGACAATTTTTCATATAAATCCTAATGACACCTAAGACATGTGACTCGACTAAGAGAGATGACTCACAATGTGTGAGGTGGAAAACTCCCTATAAGTAATGAAGGAAAAAATAATACCTCACACCAACAATATTTACACCATATAAATACAATTTTCTTTCATTATCACACACACTACATTAAAATGGGGTGATATGTAGTACCCTAAATTTGGTTTGAGAAACTAAGAAATTTCATTTTTATAACCCTTTAACACACTTGGGCTATTGAAACTTATTAAACTCTTTTACCAAACCTTCCACCTTATTATTACACTTACATCATCTTAGTCACCTATACCTTCCAATTCTAAACAATAACATCATTAATCTTACATATTTATTTCTTCTTTTATAGATCCATGATTTTTGACGCCAAGACACAACCAATGACCTCAAAACTATTTTTGAATAGTATTATCTAACCCGACTAGTACATAGGAAATGGTCATTTTTCAAACTTGGACACTTTTATTAGGTCATCATAGGCTTGATTCTTGGGTTGTCTTGTGTTTTAAACTAACAAAGGGTCACATGTATATATAACACTCAAGGTCATTATCATCTTATACTATCATGGAACATCATGTCCTTGCCTTGAGATCATTATAATAAATTTATACATTACCATAAATATTCCAAGAAAAGGGATAGAGCATACCCCAAAGTTGAATATAAAGTATGTTTGTTTAAAGGTGTTTGTTTCCAAGTGTAAAAGGCCAAAGAAAGGATCATTCTAATTTGTATATTTATTCCGTAGTTACATATCATATATGATCAAGGTGTGAACCTATTTGATCATCTTGATAGAATTACATTAAACTTTATTCAACCACCCTTTCTTTTTATAGATATATAATGCAATGTTCTCACATTGAGAGGATCCTTCTACACAAATTAACGAACTCAGAAAATAAATAAACAATGAAATAAACTTTGAAAAATAATTTAAATAACTTTTATATCGCATGTGACTTTGAGGGGGAAACCTTCTTTAAGAAATATCAATACAAAATATTTTTGGATGCCTTCATTGGCCTCAACACTTACTTAAATACGAATTCTATCAACTACTACTTCTCATATATGTGGGATAATTCAAATATGCTCACGAAATGACTTACAAATTATATGCATCCATAAAATAATAATAATGCAAAGAGAAGGGTAGAACATGAATTCATAACATCCCCTCCCCCTTAGAAAAATATTTATCCTCAAAGCTTTAGATGTCGAATTTTTGTCAATCTGGAAGATTGGTTCCCATGTTGTATCTACGGGTTACATGTCATGTCACTACATTAATAATTTTTTTATGGATCAAGAGTGAAGTTGGCGGGTGCACCTATCCAAGATTGCTTCCGGTTCGATAAGGATGGATCCTTCATTATCAAGTTCTTGTAAACAAATTTGCAATCTAGTGTTGGTTCCAAGAACTTTCTTCAAACATGAGACATGAAAGACTGGGTGAACTCGGAAGGAGGGTGGAATCTCCAACTTGTAATAAAATGATCCAATCTTATAAAGAATTGTATGTGGCCCATAAAAATTTAGAGAAAGCTTATGAATCCCTTTTAGTTTCAGGGATGATTACTTGTATGGCTACAGAAAACAAAACCATATAACCTACTTGAAAGGTGTGCTTAGAGAAGTGTTGGTCAAAGATGTTGCTTCATTTGGTTATGTTCCATATCAAGATTATCTCATAGGGTGTTGATAATATGATACGAATTTTAGAGAGTAGTGTTGACCATCCGAACCGATGAATGATCGGGGGTATACGAGAGAATCGTTGGTAGCGCTTGACCATAAACCACTTCATATGGAGTCATTTTAGTAGAAGTGTGGTATGATGTATTGTACCACCATTCTGATAGGGGTAGCCACTCTTCCCATTGGTATTTTTTTCTAAAGAAAATAAATGAAGGAATGTTTCTAAGAATTTGTTGACAATTTATTTCTAGCCATTTTTGTGGGTGGTACCTAGATCTCATATTCAATTGTGTGCCTGTGCATTAGAATAGCTCCATCTAAAAATGGCTAGTGAAATTTTTGTCATGATCGGAGATGATTGAAGAAGGGATGTCATGAAGGCAGAATATCTAATCCAAGAAAACTTGTGTGACCATGGAGGTTGTATATGGATGGCTAAGGGCACAAAAATGACTATATTTGGAGAGGTGGTATACCATGACCATGATCCAAGGTTTTTCCTCCATATTTAGGGATCCCCTCAATGAAATCCATAGAAATATCTATCCAGATCCTGGTAGGAATGGGAAAAGGCTCGAGAAAACTAGGAATCAATGTTGTTTCACCTTTTTGAGTTGGCAAGTATCACATTCACCCACCATCTGTTTAATGTCTCCTTTCATTCCCTTCCAAAAGAAGTTTCAATGTGCCCACTCATATGTTTTAAGGAATCCTAAGTGCCTGCTAAGGGAGAAGCATGGATTTCATAGAATACAACCTAATGAAGGTCTATGCTATGGGGAAGCACTAGACGACCCTTATATCATAGAGAAGCACCATCCCATGAATAATACAAGATTGTAGAGAGGTTTGTAGCCAATTTTTGCATGAGGGGTGTAATAAGGGATCATTTGCATACCAATATTGTATAGATTCTAACCAGGTTGTAGAATTGCACAGAGATGGTAGAAAGGGAAGCCTCTTCCTTGAATGTGCATGAAAGATCATCACCGCAACATTTTCCGTACTTTCTTATAACTGATCTCATAATCATAGTCCATGAGTTTTCTGACCCATTTCTATTGTGTTGGTGATGAGACTTGTTCCAGGAAATATTTCAAACTCTAGTGATCAATTTTGATGTAAAAATGATTTCTGATTAAGTATGGTCTCCATTTTTGTATTGCATGTAGAATTTCCATCATATCCTTTTCATATGTAGACAAATCCAATTTCAGCCAGAAAGGGATTTGCTAGTGAAGGCAATTGGATGACCCTCTTAGAGAATAAAAACACCTAATTCGTTGCCACTTGCATCACTTTTGATGGTGAAAGTTTTTGTGAAGTCCACCATGGAAAAAACTAATGTGCTACACATAGCATGTTTGAGTGCCATGAATTTTTGGTCAATTTCCTCATCCCATGTGAATGCATCCTTCTTTAATAAGGAATTCAAGGGAGCTGCAATCTTTCCATAATCTCTGAAAAAATTGTGATAGTATCTTGTAAGGCCTAGAAAACCATAGAGGCTCTTAAGGGTTGTTCATCAAGGATAATTTTGCATGTCACTCGATTTTTGTAGATCCATGTTGACCCCATCGGCTGAAATATTGTGCCCTAGATATTCAACTTCCTCTTGGTGAAGGAACATTTGGAATGCTTAGCATATAATTGATTGTATTAAAAAATTGTAATTCCCTATCAATATGTTGGATATGGGTGGCCTATGTGTGGCTGTAGATCAAAATATCATCAAAGAAAACTAAAACAAATTGACAGAGAAAAGGCTGAAATATTTTATTCATTAGTCCTTGAAATGTTGAAGGGGCATTGGTAAGTCCAAATGGCATGACCAAAAAATCATAGTGGCCTTCATGAGTGTGGAATTATATCTTGGTAATTTCATTACCATGCACCTAGATTTGATGATATCCTTAATGAAGATCCAATTTGGAAACAAAATTTCCCCATAGAGCTCATCAAGAAGCTCATCGATGACTGTGATTGGGAATTTATCTTTGGTAGTTTAAGGGAACAGTGGTTAATACAGAGACACCATGACCCATCCTTTTTATGGATAAGAAGCACTAGGGAGGAGTAAGGATGGTGATAGGGATAATAACTCAGTACTTGATGAGTTCTCATAGTAGATTCTCAATCCTATTCATTTACAGAATGAGGATAGAGGTGTGGATGAATGTTGGGTGGCGTGCTTCTTGGAAGGAGAATTATGTGATGATATTCATGAAATTAAGGGGTCAAATCCATTGGATCTAAAGAATGGTTGTATGTTTATCAAGGAGGGATTATAAATCAGCGAGGTAGTTATTGGTAGCAGGGGTTGGACTTGGATGGATTGAATCGGGAAATGGCCCCATGTAAGCCTTTCTTCAAAATATTTTACATATCATGGGACTCGATGATGTTAGAAGATTGTGGAAATAACCCTTTTAATGTGTTATTCTAGACACTACCAAAGTGAACTACATCCAAATCTTAGATAAGTCATGTTGGAGCTCAAAATTTCACCCGTCCCAAATCAGGATGAACTAGGGCTTTGAGGAAACATGGGACTGTCTCCAAGTTGTGGAACCTTGCGTGCTTGAGCTAGACCTCCAAAGAAGGTCGATTCCTCTACATATTTCTACTACTAAAATTACTCTTGTGAAGGTAAATTCACCTACCTACCACTATTCTACGATTCTAAGGGACTAGGGTGAGGAGGAGATGCATGAAAAGGAAATCTAAACTAGGGGAGGTGATAGTACCAAAAAAAGGGGGATGACCACAATCAACTTTGACCAAAAATGAATAAAAATGCATGCAAAGATGGTAGGCATGTGTACCACAGTCTGAAACACACTTATACATTCATTTTCATGGAGTAAAATTCAAAAGGGACCTACAAGGGACTTGAGAATGCACAACAAACCATTAATGTAAAGAAAAGGCAAGAAGATGCAATAAAATGAGCTAAGGCAGAGAATAGCCACAAAACAAACTTTTATTGCTTCTGAAAGATGCATAATCGATTACAATGGTGGAAGAGGCGAGTATCCACATACAAAGAACTAGATCTAAAGGCCTCTAACTCAAAATGCAAGGCAATACCTAAATAATGTTCTTACAAAATAAAGGATTCAAAACGCTACAATGAGCATTGCTCTGTAATTTATAGAGGAAGAAGGATATAAGGAGGGGAAAGAAGAGGAAAACTCGGATTTGAAACCCAAACACAAATAAAAAGAATTAAATTCCTGAAAATCCACCTAAAAGGATGTCGATCTGCCTCCCCATGTCTCTGTTTTGATTGTGCTTTAGAAGGAAGGAGGGAAAATCGAATCAAATCTGGGTGGTTGAGCTAACTGAATATGTGCATTAATGGCATGAGACGTGTTTCCCTAATTTTCACCTCCCAAATCCCACCAAAATTTTGATTTTAATGATCCATCATGTAGCCCAGTCATCAGATTTCCAACAAGACCAACAACGCAATGATCCGAGATCCGTGAAAGCAAGTTATAATGATCTCAAGTCAACGCATACAAGCTGAACACACAATGACAAGTGGCATGCTTTGATCCACTCAAGGATTCGATTGACCATTTGTTTTCTATTTTCTCCCACATGTGGCACAATTTTTTATCACAATGATTTGGCGCCCGGATAGTGCACTTTGATAGGTTGTGTGTGATACACACAATTTGATAGGTTGTCGCATGTGTGATTGGAATGGAAGGATGTGCAAGGCGAGCGTAAGAGAGGGGCCATAAGAATGCAAAAGACAAGTGTCCAAGGGGGCACATGTAAAAGAGAAGGAAGGTTCATATTTGTAGAAGGATGCAAGTATGCAAGCAGGATATGGCATGAAAGGTAAGGGAGCACACAGAGTAAACATGCAGGGGTCTTGGCCAAATTAGAAGGAAATTCGGAGGGTGTGTGAAAGTAGTGCGCAACAACCAAGAATAAGGTGGGAGCACACAAAATCTATGCAAGAGGAAGTGAAGGAATGTGGAATCATAATGAAGAGATAAAAAGATGCACAAGAACAAGTAGAATAACTGCAACCAAGTAAATTGTTCCAAGAGCACAACCAAAGTGTGCACAACCTCGTAATGTTGAACTTCGAACCAAAATAGGGATGTAAGTTGTCAAGATAACTAGGGGGTTATTTTGGACAACAAATCCCATAGAATAGGTCCCAATGTGTGGAGCCACTGAGCACCTAAAACCACATCAAATCCACCTAAGGGAAGGGAAAACTAATATCGAGAACAAAGCATTGTAATCACCTATCACGATACACACATTCCGACACTTCCCTTTACATGACAATATTCCTTCATTACTAATCATGACTTCAAAGCTAGAACAAGGGTGTGTGAAGCAATCTGCCTACTTAGTAATGTGAAGATCGATTAAATTTTGAATTCTTCTAGAGTCAATGAGGATTATAAGAGGGATATTTTTAAATAACCCCTTGACCTTCATGGTTTTATGGGTGTTAACACTTGTTAGTGCATGTAGAGAGATCTCGGGTTGAATATCCTAAGGCACTGATTCCTATGAGCACCTTTTTTCTTCTTGAGAATCCTGGAATTCTTGGTGATCCAAATTCGATGTCTTATTATGTAGGTGATTCCACAGCTAGAAAGTAGATATTTTTATGGCACACATATGATTCTTACCCATTTTCATCACAATTATAACATATTCCTTTCTCTTTACAAGCCCACATCTCTTCATTAATAAGGAACTTGACCAGGGTGGGTGTGGTTGGTCGTTGATTTTTTTGTTCTTTACGGGTGGGAAAACGGGAGGTCAATGTTGTGTTGAGATTTTATCTTTTACTAACTTAGATAGACCTAAGACAACCATCATTTTTTTGGGCTAAAAACAATTTTACCTCTCGAGTAGATTGGTTCTTTGAGGCCACCGAAAAAAAAATCTTGAAAAAATCATCTAATAACCCTTCACTGTGATTAGCCAGTTTCTCAAATTCAATATGATAATCACAAATAATACATGTCTAGTGGAGTTTAGTGAGAGATCCTATAAATTCATCAAATGTTGAGGGACCAAACCTTCCAAGAAAAAATTATGCAAATGTTGTCCAATTTATTTCATAATTTGGATACCAACGGTACCATTGAAGTGCTTCTTGTTCCAAGTGGAAGGAAGCATTTGGGACTTGTTTTATAGAATAAGTATTTTGAAGGGAAAATAAATAATCGAATTGATATATCCATCAGGTAGTGTAGTCCTTGTTTACTTCACCTAACTTCTATGCACGTTGACACTTAATTCAGGATAGATCCGAGCACTCACCGTAAGTGCGTTAAGCTACTAGGTCCCTCCTTTGTGTTGTCTTGTCAAGGTGTTAGCATGCATGTTCATGATTTCCAATACCAAATAATGCATTCATATACATATATCATAAATAAACACATGAAATAAGGAATCATAACAGATCAAATAATCACTAAGATCAATTGCACGATGAATTCACCATACTTAGAGAAATCAATTACCATAATCCATCCACATTGTTCCATTAATAACCAAAGGATTACATAGAAGAAACTAAATATGTAACAACAATCACCAGAGAATCATGTTTCCCAAAATACCATAGCAACATAACCCTAATACATCACATAAATGTTCTCTCATACACGGTACCTATAACAATAAAGTATGATGCATATATATATGGGTGGGTACTTTCCCTTCACCGCCTATGCATCCTCAAAATAGACTACATGCTCAAAATAGTCATGCGTACATACAAAAGCAACTATAAAGCATGCATGCTTTCCTAACAAGCCTAATAATATATTAAATCTATAAATAAACCTTGTTTTAATCCTATTATTAGCTCGATCCATGCATGACCTTTGATCTCCACTTTATCCCAAAAATATCTCTTGATTGGCCTTCAAGTCTTCTTCTTTTTTTGTGAATCTGGAACATTTCTTGAATGCCACTCAAACTTTTAATCATCTATTTTTATCTTGTGTTCCCAAAAAAATGGATAAGTTTTGAATGTTACCTATTTGGGTGTGAGCCTTCGAGTAGTGTATGTTATGTCCTTTCCGTGCCCCTTCGCACCTTCCTCATGTGTACCTTAAACACTCACATGTAACATATACTTACTAAAAAAATTGTTCAACATTACCCCAAACTAAATGGATTGCCACCCTCAACAATACTTCTATCCAACTTATGCTCCAAAGAATGTATGAATAAATAATAAAAGAATAAATAATTCAATGCAAAAAATAATCATCATACCCAACAAGATCAACTCAAGCCTCGGATGGTTGAAAGAGTTATAGAATTTTAGCATCTATTTCACTCTCCACCTTCCATTCATCAAGCTCTATCATAGCCTTCTTTGGTGCTACCTCTACAATTATCGGTATTTGGTTAGGCACTAACTCCTGAACTCTTCTCCTAAGCTATTGTATGACCATAGTCAGTTCTACGCACACTCCCTCAATCACATCCATGTGGTCTAGCACCATATTCTAAAATTGGCCTAAATAGAGATCTAACTTATTCCTTTTTCCTTAATCACTTCCTTCTGTTTCGTTACTTCAGCCATAACTTGGGTGTGCTCAATTTTATTTGTAGGTGTCTTTTCCTTTATCACCATAAGTATTGCCTATTTTTATACCACAATGCATCAAGTATTGGCTCACACTTTTGGCATCTGGTAAAGGCCACATCAGCCTTGCCACTTGCTTCTTTGAGTTGCACGAATACATCTTCAAGCTCTAAAATTTTGGCCTCAATAGTGACATTATTATCTTCTTTCTACTATGTGATCTCTTCTATTGTAGGCCCTATACAACTCTTTATGTTCTCCAAGCATAACAACCAAGCCCTCCAAGTATTCCATCTCATCATAGTAGTCACTCCTAACTTGGCTTACCAAGGTCGGGCACTAGCCTAATATATGTTTTACTATCGCATCATCCCTATTATATGCTTCTTTAGTGCGATTTTGTTCTCCTCGTAGATCCTTCTTCAAGCCATCGACCTCGTGTTCCTTATTTTTATTGTCTACTACCAATACTTTCATAGTAGTGCCTACATCCAAGTTCATGTACCCAACATCCATGACCAACTTGTTCAAGGTGTAGCATGCCTTCTTATCACTCAAGTACATGGGGTCAACTACCTTATACTTCCTCCCTAGCTCATTCTTCAACTCAATGACACCGATGGAGTTATTACTTACCTCAAACTTAGGTTCCTTTGCATGATTGTGGAATTTCCACTCAACATCTTCCCCGGTTCGTGACACTCCTCCGTGCTTTTCCATTAGTTCCCAGACATACAATTTCTCATTTGGTACCATTCTCTAGAAAAATTCCCTTATTACCTTCTTGGGGTCATACAAAAATCCATATGTGGAAACCTAGGCATCCATCTCTTCCTGTGTTCCTTCATCTTTGTCCTCTTCTTCTTTGGGGTAGAGGTTTCTACACTCATCCCAACTCATGTGCCCCATTCTTCCCCGATAATATAAGTTTCATCGCTTTGTTCCTTTGTGTGCCTCCTCCTACACAGGTGTTTTGTCCTTAGATGGAATTTTATCCTCCTTTCCCTCTGTTGTGGTGACTGATTTTGATCCTCGGCATTCTTTTCTTCAACTACTTAGCTTACTTGTGCTCAAGTTCCTCGCCTAAATTTTCCCCTTTCTTTTCCAAATCAGAATCCTCACTTGTCTCTTAACTGGAGACAACTATCACCCTCCACACTTGAATTTTCATTTCTCCGCATTGTCCAATGTTGGCTGTTATGTACTTTAACGCCATTGTTGTTTCTTCCTTTGTATTACATCTTCTTGTGTTGTGAATGATCAATTTTACCTTCCTCTTCTTCTTCTTTCTCTTCAGGGGTGTCTTTTAATGTTCTCTTCAACGGTGGCACCACGGTTCATCCTGGATGTGGAAAGGTAGAATCCATCTCCACTCCTCCTTGGGTCTTCACCCTTAATTGCAAAAATATTCAGCTTAGCAATCCCCTAATGGTAACATTGAGCCAAGGGCTTAAGTCCAAAGATTTCAAGTTCCATTATCTCTAAGTATGCAGGCCTTTCATCATACATGTATGTCCTGCAAGATGTGTAAATCCAATTCAACCTTATCAACATCAAAGGTTAACTTCTGTGAGTTCATAATCCTGTTCACACAACACTTGAAGTACCGGAAATGAATGCAAAGGGTAGCTTGCACCAAGGACCCATCTCCTATCCTCCATCATGATCCATGCCAAGCTATAATGTTGCATCACTGTGAACTTTTCTTGTTCCCAAACCTCTATGGAAAATTTACGCAAAATGCATAATTCATTCTCGAATGCCACGCATAGTCTGTTATACCACTTATCAATTCTCACCTTATACAGATTCGAAATTGCACCATCACAGGTATATCCAACAAATTGTATTGTAGGGGATTTGTTTATAGGTGGGTAAACCCACATATCATCATTCGGCCCATCTGGTACTCCAATCTCCTAGAATACGATGAGAAGGAGGATCGAGCCCCAAGTTATCTTCACTCCTTCATTTTACACCCTTACCTCTTCAATAATTCCATCAATGCAACATATTGCACAATGTTGTAGTCTGCTTTGTTCACCATTCTGTGTGCAATGTATAAAAACTTTTTGTTCACGTTAGTCCACCTTTCTAAGGTACCCAACTTGTAACTAACCAATCTAGTTGCAACCCTAGTTACAGGATCTATGAGGTTGTCAATAAGCATAGCCCTTCCTCCCTTCTCATATTGTAGTGTTGCAAATAATTCATCAATCTTCACATTGGAGCATAAATCCAGCCCCATGTCCTCTCTCTTACTCCTCATCCCCATGACTCACTCAATAAGTTGAGTTGTAATTCACATCCTCCAGCCCATGAAATAAAATAAATCCTCATGCACCCTAGACATGAGCCATTGGTATAAATGTGTGGGATTCACAAAGAAGGGTAGTTCAAACAATTGTAAGACACCAAGTTCTTCCCGTAGTGAGTCATTGACCAGCACTTTCCCTTCCTCGTTTGTCCCCGACAGCTCCTATAAAATATCCATCTTCAACATAGCTATGTACCCTTCTAGAGCCCTGTGGTTGTATTCACTAATTTTACACTTGGGAAGTTTAGACTTCCAAGTTTGGACCCTAAGTACTCCATGTGGGTACTACTTTTTGAGTATATATCCTCTAGGGGTTCTTCCTTCTCGACTTCAACCCTCTTCGTGCGATGCTTTCTTCTAGTTTTGGGTGTCATTGTGTCTAATAATTCATGTTAATTCATGCCCTATGTACTCTATTTCACCACGCTTACTTCGTTATCTAAGTAGTACGAACCCTAGCTGACCAAACTTATCCATGAACCCTTCTCTTCGTGCCCTAGTGTTGTTTCCAACTATTGGCTCAAACTTCCTTCTTCACAAGGAGCCACACACAACCTCGTACACATGATGCTTTGGTTTTCTCTTCACTTCTCACTTTTTCACACAAATTTTTTCGATAGCTCGATTGTTCCAAGTTCTCTTCAAATGCGGGTAGTAAATGACTTCGAATTGCCCCTTTTTATACTTTTTCGTACCCCACTGACTTACTTTTTCCACTTAACACACAATTTTTCTCTCTTGAAAACTTTCAAGTTACTTTCTTAATAAAGTACCTTTTCCACTTTTTGCTTTATTCTATGACCTCCTTTCACACGCTATAGTCGTAACCTTATGCGGAGCGATATACTACTTCACAATCCACGAGACCTCCTTACACACACCCCCCAATGCCTAAGTACATAACCCTCTACACCTCAACCCAATTAGTTCACCATGATGTTTCCTACCTTGTGTTACATTGTGCAAACCTTTTCTCATGTGTGACCTTCAATCTGAGAAGCATTCCTATAAGCACCTTAAACGTGAGCACCTATAACAAATTTCTCCTACACGCATCAATATTTCAAAGGACATTCATATTCCAACCCATATATGTACTTGTGTACTAACCTAGATTCTTGTACATGCTCCACCCCACACTAAAATTATTCACAGTCCTCTCGCATGAACCCAATAGATAGTGTTGATGCAAAATCACAGCACCCCTGGGTACAGATCAAATTTCTAGGTTGATCACTTAGGTATCCAGTGTGATTGCATAACATTGAATCCTTCCTCCAAGTGTGGGACTTGAAAATGAGAAAGGATTCTCCAGAGAAAGGCTGGTTCCTATTCCTCTGTTCAGATGCACCAATGAAACGCAGAGGTTCACCAAAAACTAAACTAACTACCAAGGAGACAGGGAGAGAGAAATGCATATAAATAAACCTAAGTTAAGGAGGTGATGCACCGAGGAATGAAGAACATAAGCTTTGCAACATAAACACAGACCATATAGATGCAATACCACACCATGCACAGGTAACCGAAATGCAATGAGAGATCAGAATGACAACAATGAATACATGAGAGGATTTAAATTCAATCACAGACATATATATTGCTCAAAGGATCGATTCAATACATTGCAATGGCCAAGAGGCACAATGGCATTACAGTCTATGTGGGAGGCTTAAAAACTCCACGAATTCTCTTACAAGCAGGAGAGAAGGGAGGGGTTGCAAAACAGAAATGTCCAACAACAAAAGAAACCCCTCCTTCCAATTTATAGGAAGAATGGGAGAGAAAAGAGAGAGGAATTCGAAATCTGCCCCAACCACCTCTAGGTTGCATTTAATTCATTCATCATGGCAGAAGCGGTGGGTTCTGGCAAAGCGGCGGTTTGCCTAACAGAAGCGGCGGGTTGTCTGCTGCATTAAAGTGGTTGTTGAAGCATTACCTCTGCTTGTTATTTCGTGCCAGAGGCGTTTCTCAATTTTCTCCCTCCAGACTACACCAAAATGCAAGATTGACCCTGGAAATGTGTAGAGAATTTCAGCAGCTTTCCGTTGATACCAAGAACGTGCAAATCCGAGCTCTGGATCGAAAGATATGTCGATCTGAAGATTTAGGACACGGAACAGGCGAAAACGGATTTTGAAATATTTTCCCGCGCACTGCCACTTGGACGCCACGTGGCATGCTCTGATTCGCTGAATAATTCTCTCTCCTCTGCTTTTCGGCGGGCTGTCTTTTGAGTTTTGACTTTTGGTGCTCTTGGAATATTTTCCACATTTTTTCCCACGCTCCGCCACTAGGGATACGTGGCATGCATTGGTTGGTTCACGAACCTGCCGGGTCTTCCTTCACTTTTACCCCTTCTGGCTTAGATTTGGCCAAACTTTCCAACTCCTCCCCGAGCTCCGCACTTCTATGCTCCATTGGACACGTGTCCAATTTCTATTGCTCCGCCGCGGTAGCTTCAAACCTTGCCTTTTGACCTTTTGGCTTCTCCTTGATGACACGTGGCAATTTCTCAATGGTTCTTGGGCCTGCCGGGTCTTCCGCGTACTTCGCGTCCATTCGTCCCGGACGTCCCATTTTGATTTTGGACCTTTTGGGACAATTTCGGCCGGTTCGGCCGGTTCGGGTATTTCTAGCCCGCTTGTCCCACTTTGATTCGGACTGACTTGACTCTTTTCGGCCGGTTCGGGTATTTCTGTCCCGCGCGTCCCGAACTGCCCCTCTCAGCAGTTAGTCGATTTTCTCTCTCGGTCGAACCGGCATTTCACGCCCGCCGCGTACTTTCGTCCCACTTGTCCCAAATGCTTAGTGGGCCGATCGACTCATTTCGGCCGATTTGGGCGGTTCGCGCCTTTTTGGCCCGGTTGTCCCACAGGCGTCCTTCTCAGCAGTTAGCCAATTTTTTCTCTTTTTCGGCAGGATCGGCTTTTCGCGCCCGCCGCGTACTTTTGGCCCGATTGTCCCAAATACCATTTGGGCCGCCTGGAGGATTTTCGGCCGATCCGCGCCTTTTTGTCCCAAATGTCCCGACTGCCCCTAGGACTAGGACTTAGCCGATTTTCATGATTTTTCCTGGATTGACCTATTTGCCTTTCTGCAACCTTTGATGCATGTTTATCGAAATTTTACCCTGGGGGGTGAAATTTTGACAATGAATAGTAATCAACTTCTTGCGTGCAAGCGCACTTATTACAATAGGACAAAGAACTAAAATGAAAAAGCATAGAAACAATTGAAAGTAAACACATGAAAGGAAAATCTAATCTAAAATGGAAATATTTCCTTTGATGACACCCTAAACTTTACAAATCAAATTGCATGACTAAACAAGGAAAGCTAACACCATTTTCATCCATCTAGCCAAGGTTCTAAGTCTAGGAATGTAACATTAAGATAGAATCTTAAAATAATGCTTAACTAGTATGAAAACAATACAAAATCTAACTAAACATGCCTACTAATATGCTTGAATTACCTAACATGGGCCTAAATAGACCTAAGAGGGCAATCAAATGGTTATGGTTGCTACTCCAAACAAGGTGAAATGGCCTCTCCAAATGACTACTTGGTCATTTTGGATATCCATCTACTAACCCCATTAAGGCTTTAAGAAAGGATTGAACTTGGCTATATATCATATTTATTATATGAGATGCAAATCAAAGCATGGTGTAAAGTATAAAGGAATGAGGTGCACCCTTTTTATAGTTTTCCTTTTGGGAGAAACTTGTATTTTGGTACATGTGGGACTAAAATCCCCAAATTACATTAGAATTACTAATCATGATTAGGCCTTTCCAATCACAATTAGTGAATTACCAAGTGATTAAAGGTATAGAGCCTTAATCAACCACTTAGGATCAATTAGGAGGCTAGGATAAGCTTTTGAAGCTTGCTTGAGACATTTTGGAGGTGAATGGGGTGATTTTGAGTGATTAGAAGAGGGGTTTGAGTCAATACTAGGGCATATTTACCAAAACAAGGAAAATAGGCTTAATTAGCTTATAAACGCTAATTGTCTATTTTGAAGAGGATTTTGACTTACGATTCGTCGTAAAGTGGCATCATGAATGAAAAATAGGTTTGGTGATCAATGATGTGCTTGTTAACATACCAAAGTGGCAAGAAATGTTAGTTAGTAAAGATCACTAATTATAATGGAATTGGGAAGAATAAGAGTGATTTGCGTGTGTTTTGGCAATAAGATTGCAAAAATAGAATTTAGGTGTCTACATTTGCCCCTGTTTGAGGTGAAGTTAGTGAATTCACTTCAAACATAGTAGACAAGCATAAAATAGGTAAATTTTTGAAGAAAAATTAGCAAGATGAAGGATGCCCCCTCGAGTGTCGAGTGGGTGATAGAAGAAGTCAATTGACGATTGAAAATATGATTGAAATGGGTAGAAGTAAATAGGTTAGAACGGGCACGAAACCCTTAGGTATTGAGAAGGAATAAGGATAGGGATAAACATGGTTGTTTATTGCCCAGGTAGTTTTAGAAGAAACATTAGTAGTGATTAAAAATGATAAGTGATAAGAAATGATAAGTGATCATAAATTATTAATGGATAAATATAGGACAAGTCCAACCTTTGCATCCAACCTTTCCATAAGCAACTAGTTTATATCATTTTTCCCCTAGGTCTACATCATCGACCTTTATTTAAAATAAACAAAAGTGTAAGATAACATGAAAAGATAAATTACTAACAATTGTTTACTACTAAAAATGCCTAACTCCATGCAAAATACATTATGTAATGCAATATAAGAAAGTAAAATGATATTTAGCTCCATGCAACATACATTTATGCAATGCAATACGAGAAAGTAAACTAGCTAACCTAATAGAGAAACCAATATAAACACAATTATTCAAGAAAATAACACTTTGTGCCCATATTTTTGTTATCAAGCTGCGCCTCCCAAATGTTCATGTTGTAACGAAAAGGGTTAAAAATGATGCCCCAAGCAATAACACATGCGAGGGAAAACGGAGGACACAAGTAGTCTCATGGAAAGCATTCGTGTATTATGACACAATACTTGACAACTCACTGCACAGACAGAGTATCAACATAATAAACATACCCACTTTGTTAATGGAGGTATATCATAATGATATGCATGTCATTTGGGATAAGAACAAGAAAGAACGCGAAAAGAGGTTTTGTAGGACTAATTTCGATGTTGAGGATAATGCAGTGATGATGAGCTTGAGTCAGATGCAAGCCATTTAAAAATGAAAACCATAGCTTTTGCCAAATCTAAAGCCAAAATCAATGTTACCATTGTGTATCTTGCTTCAATACCTTTCCAACGTAAAACAAACAGAGTTGTTTTGAGGTTGGGAGATAACATTATCTCTTGTACAATGTTGGGTGCACCTATGCACTCGGGGAGCGCATGTGTTAAGCTCATTTTTTTGGATTTTCTAGTTTGGTTGGGCAGCATGGGCACCTATGCTGACCCATTTGAGGTTTTTTTACATTTTATGAGACAACATGGGCTCTTAGGTGCCTGGGCTGACCCTATTGACTAGTTTTTGCATTTTTTTAAACAACATGGGCTCCTGAGCACCTCGTGTTGACCCTTGTGAGGCTTGTGTGAGGCAGCATGGGCACTCGAGCGCCTGTGTTGGCCAACTTTTTAATTTTTTTGGATTTTGTGAGGCAGCATAGGCACTCAAGTGCCTATGCTAGCCTCCTTTTTAAGTTTAGTTGGATTTTATATGCAACATGGCTTCTTGGGTGCCTGTGTTGGTAGTGTTCAAAGATGGGCACCTGAGCGCCTATACAACACTGAATGCACTACATATCTTCTAGAGGCCATAACTTTTCTCTCGACATCGAAATGACTCCATTTTTTTGCGTTGGAAAGGTATCGAAGAGAATACACAATGACAAGATAAATTTGGATTTTTGAAATAAAATTTTATAAAATTGGGACCAATTGATATCAATATGTGTGATAAGGAGCTTACGTGGGAGAAAAGGCACTTACGTGGGAGAAAAGAAATGCAAGGGTGTCTAGGCACTGTGTATGATGCAAGGGCACCTAGGTGTTTATGTGCATGATGTAAGGGTGCTTAGGTGTCTGTGTTGGCACTTTTAGCTCATTTTTGAATTTTTTGACTACATCATGGGTGTTTAGGCACTTGTGCAACACTAAATGCACTACCTATCTTCCAAAGGCCATAACGTTTGCTCCCGACATCAAAACAACTCTATTATTTTGCGTTGGAAAGGTACCAAAGTGAACTACGCAATGCCAACATAAATTTTTGTTTTTTTTTTTTTGGCTTTTGAGTTTGCTTGGCCAATTTGCTTAGGTTTTTGATGTTTATTTGGATGTTTTGATTTTTCTGACTAACGTATTTGAATGTTTTTTTATTTTTGAAACATATTTTAATGTTTTTTATTTTCTATAAGTTTTTAGAAGCTATGTATAGAAAACAAAGAAATGTGGATGTACCCAACAATAGATAGGATGTACAAGGGTAGAATGACATGCATATGCACAAGAAAGTGAAGATGTGAAATTGCCCCCACCGTTAGATGGGAATATTCAAACGAAAACTCTTAACACGTGGAATTTGGATCAGGGACAATATATATATATATATATATATAGGTTCAACACACTGATGAATGTAACCCAATGACATGTTAGGAAGGAGAAAGGATGCCCTTAGCATAAGTGTCGGGAAAGAAGTGCATGATAGAAAGAAGTAGAAGATTATTTTTGTGAAAGGGGAAAAGGTTTCCCAACAACATGACAAAAAGGCAATATTATACACATGGATGTTATGAACTAAGTAGAAGAATAATGTGAATGTTGTGAATGTAGCTTATAAGCCTCGCAATGAAGAAGTGATTATCCAAAGGCATGAATCATGAGACAAGATATGGAGTAGAGTAAGATTCTGAACAAGGTCAAAAAAAAACACTTAGTAACATACTAATCTTGTTTTCTCATAGAGATATAGTGTGTGCACGTGGAAATTTATTACCTCTTGGAGGGGAGATTTGACAGATAACAAGTGAAGACACCCTAGCCAATGTGTAGGAATGATTTATTTTTCAAAGTTGATTTTTTAATGGATTGTGGAAGGAGAGAAATTCATTTCTCCACTGCCAGCCACGCATCCATAGCCCCAATGGAGATGCATTTGATTCTAATCACAACATTTATCTACTACCAGTTAGGCATCCATAGCATCGGTAGGGATTATTGGAAATACCCCAAGAGAGAGTTATATATCAATTTTCTTTTACTTTTAGCATTTTCTTTCAGCATTGTGCTTTTTGATTTGATCGAATCTTTTTCTTTCTGAAAACTTATTTCAGCTCTCTTGTTTGACAAGGGTTTAAAAACCACTTATGGCTTAATGCAAGGAGGTAGAAGTGATTGCAATGATGACATTGGATAGTTTCAACAAATATATCAAAAATTTCTTTGAAACAATTTTTTTAGATGTTAATTGTGATAGATCTCTATAAGGTCAATTGTTCTTTAATTTTTACCAAGGTAATAAAAGACCAAGTAAAATGGATACCATAGAGATAGATGTCACAAAATGCGTGTGAATAGGCTAACCAAAATATCATCGAAGGGATGAAAATGGTAGGAAGACTTGTAAAAGGATAACAAGGAAGGGAAGAAAGAACATCCATGCGTATGCAATACTTGATTGCAATGTGTGTTTTTTTACCTTTGATACATTTTATTGAAATATTTTCTCCTCTTTTTTTGTATTTTTGTAATTTTTTGAAAGTTGGGATTGACAAGGTCACTTGGCATGATAAGATCCAACAACAATGTTAGAAATTCTCTTGATAAGGAAAACTAGGAGTGTTTTCTTATCAATAGTCATATTATCCCCGATATCAATTATCATAGTGAGATCATACTCAATAGATGACTGCGTTTTCTCATGAAACATGGATTTTTATGTGGAGCTTGAGGTCCCTATCCAAAGGTTTCTACACTTTACGCCATACTTGATGGGTACGTTGATGTGCATTTTTGAATCGCGTTGGATTCTGAACTTTAAGATTATTTAAATTGTTGTGAGATTTGGAGCTCTTGGAATTTTTAATTGTAGGTGGGTGAAGGAACCATTTTAGTTTCCTATGAGCTAATACGTGAATTATCTAATCTCGAGAAGTGGGAGAAGAAAGTGGACAAATAGAATTGATGTGATAAATGATGGTGGGTTTTTCCCAATCATTGATATAAGAACAAGATGATGGACGTGAAGGATACAATCAAAGAATTGAAGAGGATGGGCTACCAAGAGGTGTCCCATAGATCGAAGATAAAAGACTACAAGGATGTGGCCCTAAGATTGAAAATGAAGGACTTCCTAGTGGCATCCCATAAATAGAAGATGAAGGGCTACCTGGAGGTGTCCCATATATATAATAAGATGAGCTACTAGGATGTGGCCCAAGAATCAAAGATGAGGGACTTCTAGGACGTACCCCCAGTATAGATGATGATGAGCTACTAGGATGTGGCCCAAGAAAATATGAAGATGGGATACTGGAAGGTGAGCCACATATAGATGATGTGGGGCTACTTTAGGGTGAGCCACACATACATGATGAAGGGCTACTTAGAGGTGCCCCACATATAGAAGCATATGATGGGCTATTAAGTGGTGACCCAAGGTGGGATTACGATGGAGGAATCCTGATAGATAAAGAATGATGTGAAGAAAAGATAAGATCCTCCTCAATGGTCTTAGGATATTCCTTAGTGTTCTGACAAAAGGAATCAATTTCTTCTTCCCAATATGCAAGTGTATCAAAGTCAAGATTAAATCCTTGATTGTAATCCTCTAGGGGAATGCCATCATGTAACCCTAGGAATTCCATGATCATCTCCTCATCTTGAGATGAATAAGTCAATAGAGGTATTTTTCTTCAACCATAGGAGGTTGAATGGATGAATGTGACATGGGAGTCAACTTGGATGATTGATTAGAAGGACTTTGAATCGAGAGAGCTCTTCGACGGAAGAAGGGGTCATTGAGGCAGTGAATAAGGGAGGTCCTGCAAAGCAAGGGAGGATTGTGGCTCAAGAACCAAATTAGATGTTTGAGTAGCAAGACTTGGGGCCGCATGGATCTTCAAAGGAGGAAGATGTCATTTAGGTGATTGATAAGGGGATTCTTGCGAAGAGAGGGAGGACTGTGACTCAAGATTCGAATGAGGTGAATAGATTTGATGAGAATTTTCAAAAGATCGAGGTGAATTTGAAGAATCGAATAATAGTTTGGATCAGATTCAAAAGAAGAGTGGGAGGAACCTGAATAATAATTTGGATCATAAGTTTCCAAACCATACCACCGACTATGAGATGAAGGTGGGGAACAGGGTACCCGAATGGGCTCTCTAGTGCAAAGAACCAAATGAGGTCTAGTTGTGATAGGCATCTTTTGATGGGAATATCTTTGAAACCTAGGTTCCTTATAGTCACAAGTATGCGAGAACTACATGATAATAAGTATTTTTTGTCACATGCCTAGACATAGATAGTCTAGGAGATATCACAGGGGGTTATCATGTTAACATGTTCAACAGTGTATCTACACAACCAAAGAGAGAATCAAAATGATTCTCCTCATTCGACACATAACTAGAATTATTTTCCTTACTATGTTTAGGAAAATTCTTCGTATTGGGGGATTTGTTAGGAGTGGATGAATCCATCACCACATCACCATTTTGATTAATTCTTTGATGTAGTGTTGCAACTTCAAACACTTATCTGATTTGTGACCTTTAAAGCGGTGGAATCGAAATATTCATTATCTCTAAACCATGATGGTTTAGGCACGTCATTCTCATAAGGCATAGTTTTAGGATATCTAACTATATTAATCATATCTATTTTTTTTAGTGTTGATGACATTGAGTCAAATAGAAGAGTGAAATTATGACTATTATACTCCATGGACGGAGTTCCCTTTGCAAGCTTTAAAGGTGTGTGGTTATCAATGGCTTGCACCCTCTTAGAGTATACTATCCTATCACCAATGAAATTTTTGTTCTTATTACGAAAAAACTTTGGTTTGTCATTAGATTTGGAATCATTTTGATCGCAAGAGAAAGCTTTTAGATTCCCCTATCTAACAATGTTTTTAAATTTCACTCCCTTTTCGATTACCTCTTTGAATGTGTTGCCACAATGTATTTGCAAGTGGAATGCAATGTTTGGATGGAGGTTTGGAAAAAATATTCCTATCAACTACTTTTCGGTAGGATCAAGGAAATGACTAGCTAACCCTCTCCATATTTGTAAAAGCACAAATAAGTTTTCGTCATTTCATTGTTTGGCATTAGAGAGATCTAACATGGTATCATTGTTTTATATATTGAAAGAGAATTGTCATACAAATATTTCTACTAGTTCTAGCCATGTTGATATGGATCCCTTAGGGATATGCACAAACCATTCTAGCATTGTTGCTCCTAAACTTCATGGAAACAAGTGCATAAGATAATTGTCACTATATGCAACCTCTTGACATGCCATATAAAATTCTTTTATATGATCACAAGGGTCACATTTTCCCTTATATTTATCAAATTTTGGAAAATCAAAATGTCTTGGGAAAGGTACCTATAGCATGGATTTTTAAAAGGGTAGGGACATAACTCATCAAACCGATACTTCTTGTTATTGTTACCGGTTTGGCCCTCTTGTAATGCTTGAAGGGCGTTCTTCATAGTAGACCATTCTTGGTGGAAGATTTGGTCTTACATGGGTAGTGGCGTAGGTCTATACAAAGGGTTAAGCCTAGGTGTATGCCCACCCTAATTCTCGGTGAAAAATTCCTCATAAGGATCCTTTCATGTCTCCTGTTGAGGAGTGTTTATTAGGAACTCATGAAATGAAGCTTTAGGTTTTTCCTTTGGTATAGTTTGTTTCACAACTTTTGGTTGTTCCTTTTGTATATGCGAAGCCAAACTTTCCAATTGGCGAGTAAGGGATTGGACCTGTTGTTCTAACATAACCTATTGAATGGGTATTTCATTACAATCTTCATTAGGGGGAGGTTGTGCATGATGAACATGTTCTTCATGGTATTCGCAAAAAAATTAATAGGAGGTATTCGATAATATCTGTTGTTTTCAAATGGTACTTTCTCATTATTCTTTCGTGTAAAAGTAGAGGCATGACCTGGATTTAAAATTTCATTAACAATATGATGAGGTCAGTTTATTCTTTCTCCATGAACCATTGTGGAAATGAGAGAAGGGTCCACCATGGGAGGTAACTTAGCTCCTAGTTCCATAACATGCATAAGAACCTCATGTTTGTTTTGAAAAATGTAATTGTCAAAATTGGTGGGAGGACACTCTATATTCATACAAGGAGAATCTTCCTCTCCACCACTATGGTCAACCATGATATTATCCTCTAAAAGAGGGTTGTCACCTCCAAATATATTGGTTCCTAATCTTCAGGATCCCATCCTCATGTAGTAGGCATACTCGAGATAGGAAATATGACGCGAAGAATTTCCACTTAGGTTTACTAAAAAGGGACCTTAGTCAAATTTGTGCAACGTAACAACCCTAAGTTGTTAAAACAAGGTGACTATAGAATAGCCACAAAAGTGATAGGTCAAAACGTCGTGTACAAACCAAAGAATAATGAACAAGCTACCCTAGCAAGGTAATATATGACACAAGTTTTCCTTAGAATAATACAATGACGTACAACACTCAAAATTTAGTTACACCAAATAGTTTATTCTCTAAGATTTCATCTAGATAGGTTTGCAACCAAATAGTGACAACACAACATCACCAATTAGGTCAAGTTTGCAACAAACAAGGCCTAAATGATAAGAGAATGTTGATGTGATCTTTTAACAAGATATACTAAAAACCAGTTTCTAAACACTAACAAAGTCCAAGTCTCATAAAATGGATGATAACAATGTGATTAGCATAATGACATTATTTGGACATGTGAACCAATCTTTTGGGAAAGTAATATTTCTAGTGTAAAATGATGTTATCGCAATGCTAACAATGTATCCTCAACACTCACAAAACTCAAGACAAAGTTAGGATGTAAAAATTGTGCCTAAGTATAACAAGAAATTGTTATGCATGCGAACAACGTAACTCTACAATATAGAGATTGAGGCTTAATTTCACAATGGAAACAAGATGTAAATATCTCAATTGTATGGCTACAATGTGGGAAGTGTAACAACTTAAAAAAAGACAAGGATGAAATCACCTAACTACGATGATAATAAGTCTCAAATATGGGTTTTTTAGACAAGGGGGCCTACTAGATCATGAGTATTTACCATGCACACTTTCAACACTTATGCTTTGGCATTGCAACCTAGTCACGCAAGTAGAATAAAAAAGTGGTGGACACGCGATATCTAGCGGTATCCGTATATGTTGTTTCTTTTTTCCAAAATGGGCAACAAGAAAATAAGGGTGTAGACCAAGTGGTGTTGAAATAAACTTGGTGTTATTTTGGTAGAGTTTCACCTTGCCTTAAGACAAGTGAAAAACTAGGTAAAAATGAAACTAAGTAGGTTTTGTGATGAAATGTCACGTGGTTTCAAATTTAAGATATTATTTCCCTTATTCGAAAAACAAGAGTTTGAATCTAAAAATTTGTCACTTTTTGAGACCACTCAAGTATACTATCTAAGACAAAAACAATGGCTCCAAGCTAGCAAGCTTCCTAGGTGGTTCTCTCTCTATGTGTCACAAGATATTTAGAGTGAGCTCAATTTACCAATGTTTCCTAAGGATTATCTCGGATTTACTTTACCCCCTTCAGTATAATGAGTACCAAAGTGCGCTCTATTATACTTTCACTAGGGTTACGATACGGATATCCTTGACACCAATCTCACCAAGGCGTAATAGACAAGTATGTAGTTTGGAGCACTTTAATGTTTCATTGAAAAGGTTCCTCTTGCGTGAACTACTTTTGGGTTCCTATGACCACCCCATTTGTTATATCTTAAGGCTTATGCCAAAGGGGTTATGTCCTAGTTGAGCGGATGAGCCGTAGCTCTTAACCGAAACCTACAAATACAATGTGATGATTGTGGTGTATTTTTTTATCTTTTAGACTTAATGTGATTTTTTTCGTACTCCTTTTGGCAACCTACAATCACAAGTTTAGTTAGAAAAATTGTTTTGGTCCTCCTTTCTTTGACTAGCGTTAGGTCCTTCACACAAATGGTTAGTAGTTCAAAAATATTCACAATATCATAGGAAAATAACAAAAAAATGTTTGTAAATCAACTAACTACCATCAAAATTTACAAAAATAAGGTTTATTCCCAATTAATCCAAGTGCTTCTTAATGAAAGACTAAAATTGTTTTTGATTCCAAGATCACCGTAGGTGCAAGGGAATAGCATACACAAATTTTAGCCTTGATTTCTTTATTAAGTGAAAAGATCTTAAACTAAAAGATTAAGTACATGTAAAAAAGATGAATGTTTATTCTTTTAAGCAAAAAATGAAGGATAATTGTTCCTACTTACTCCTACGAAATAAAAGAATGGTTTAGATGTGCTTTTGGTTCTCAAGATCACACTAGGTGCAAGAGAAGAGCATACACAACTCTATTCCAAACTCAATCAAAGTATGAAAAAATAAACACTCTTCAAACCCTAACCCAATTTACTTAAAAGACCCTTTATCAAACCTTAGGAAAAATTGTTAAGAATATCACTCCAAAATCAATAATTTGACAAAAATGACATCTAAGAACCCTTAAAAACTGATAAGAATCACAAAATTGAAGTTCGAATTTTGAGAAAATTTTACCTTGATGCACAGGTGCCCCTACTAGTGCACAAGCACTCACATTCATGCACAAGCACTCGCAGTCATGCAGTGCACTCATATTCATGCACAGGTGCCCCTCTGTCATCTTTCACATAGTCAATGATGCATAGGCACTTCTAGTGAGGCACATGCACTCACAGTCATGCACAGTGCCTTTTTCCTGTAGATGGTCAAAAATATGAGTTTTAAAGCAAATTTTTTTGAAGAAAAGGTCCAATCTTTGGGATTTCTTGGAAATTTTGATAGGGCTTTACCTCCTTATATCCTACAAAAAGCAAGAAAAAAATTCTACAACTACTCTAATTGAAACAACTTTTAAAAATGGAAATTGATCTAAAACTTTGAAAATTACTCTAAAACTTTGAAATTAATCTAAAAATCTTGAGAAAATAATCTAAAAATCTTAAAATTACACTAGAAAGCTTGAAAGTAAACTACAAAAACTTGAAATTAATCTAGGAAACTTGAAACTAATCTAAAACTTTTAAACTAAGTTAAAAAGCTTAAAATTGAGTGCAATGGGGTATTGTCCCACCAAAGGCGTGCCAAATGATGACGCCCTAAACTTTACAAATCAAATTTCATGACTAAACAAAGAAAGCTAACATCATTTCCATCCATCTAGCCAAGGTTCTAAGTCTAGGAATGTACCATTAATATAGAAGCTTACAATAATGTTTAACTAGTATGAAAACAATACAAAATCTAACTAAACATGCCTACTAATATGCTTGAATTACCTAACATGGGCCTAAATATACCTAAGAGGAAAATCAAATGGTTATGGTTGCTACTCCAAATAAGGTGAAATTGCCTCTCCAAATGAATACTTGGTCATTTTTATATCCATTTGCTAACCCTGTTAAAGGCTTTAAGCAAGAATTGAACTTGGCTATATATTATATTCATTAGATGAGATGCAAATCAAAGCATGGTGTAAAGTATAAATGAATGAGGTGCACCCTTTTTATAGTTTTAATTTTGGGAGAAACTTTTATTTTGGTGCATGTGGGACTAAAATCCCCAAATTAGATTAGAATTGTTAATCATGATTAGGCCTTATTAATCACAATTAGTGAATTACCAAGTGATTAAAAGGTATGAAGCCTTAATTAACCGCTTAGGGTCAACTAGGAGGCTAGGATAATATTTTGAGACTTGTTGAGATGTTTTGGAGGTGAATGGGGTGAGTTTTAGTGGTTGGAAGAGGGGTTTGAGTCAATACTAGGGCATGTTGACCAAAACGAGGGCAAAATAGGCATAATTAGTTTATAAACACTAATTTTCTTTTTTGAAGAGGATTTTGACTTACGATTCATCTTAAAGTGGTGTCTGAATGCGAAAGAGATTTGGTGATCAATGGAGTGCTTGTTAACCAACTGAAATGGAAAGAAACATTAGTTTCTTAGTAAAGAGCACTAATTATAACAGAATTGGGAAGAATAAGAGTGATTTGTGTGTGTTTCGGCAATAAGATTGTAAAAGTGGAATTTAGGTGTTTACATCCTTATTACAAACACCAAGAAGCCTTATTTATAGTAGGGATTCATCCTACTCCCATTGAAGTAACCGAGAAACATGGTGTCATCCAGTGCTTACAATTGACAAGCACCTAATTCAAGTATCTTAGTTACTAAAAAGGTCCCAACCAATGCACTTTCAATTTCTCTGGGTGGCATGCAAACTTGGATTCATAGAGAAGTACCATATTTCCAACTTCAAATGTCTTGTTCCTTATGTTCATATCATGTCGTGCCTTCATATCACCTTCTTAGTCTTC
Organism: Taxus wallichiana var. yunnanensis; assembly: GCA_018340775.1. Lineage (NCBI taxonomy): Eukaryota > Viridiplantae > Streptophyta > Pinopsida > Cupressales > Taxaceae > Taxus > Taxus wallichiana. The sequence continues at coordinate 744,656,415 of CM031244.1, read as the reverse complement.
TAGATCTAATGTGCAATAGCACACCACTTATCTAGCTACATCATCTTGTCAATGTGCTCCTCTACATCTTGTTCATCATCTAATCCACCTACACACACAATACATAGGGATGGAAACATAAATTCCACTTGGTAAGATTGTCTCTACACCAAAACCAATTGAAAGGGTGTGGCCTTGTTTAATATCTTATAAGTGGTCCTATAAGCCCAAAGTACAACCAAGACTTTATCATCCCAATATTTTCTCCCAACATCAAAAACAAATTCAATGTCTATCCCAAGATCTTGTTGAAAGATTATGTAGTACCATTAGCCTATGGGTGATAAGGAGTAGTCTTATGGTGTGCTACCATAAACTCTGCCAAAATAATTTTGATTGTCTCATTAAGGAAATGAGTTCCTCTATCACTTTTCAAGCTTAATGGACAACCATACATGTTAATAATGTTTTCCTATTAAAGTATTGTTATGGTGGTTGTACAATCCTTTGTAGGTGTTTCCTCTCCTCACCTCATAAGATAGTCTCAGTATAAGTAATAATGTAGCGTGCATCATTCTTATGCATGTCTTGTGAAATAGAACCTACAAAGTCAATAGCCCACTTCTCAAAAGGCTCAACTCTTGCAATAGGTCACAATGACATCGCATCCCTATGCCCAAGCTTCCCAAGGCACTAGAAATGGTCACATGCCTTTACATATTCCTTAGTATCCTTGTACAAAGTTTCCCACCAAATTCTATCCATTAGAATATTACACATTGTAACATCACTAGCGTAATGCCCTCATGTTATTCCACCATGAGCTTCTTCCATAATAGCCTCATGCTCATGCTCCAGAACACAATAGTGTAAAACTTCATCACGGACCAACTTATACAAATCCCCACCAATCAACTGATAAGGTGTCATGCATATTGCAAGATGTTTTTTCTCCAATGTATTAATTCCTTCAAACATGTGTCTAGTGCACAAGAATACTACAATATCCTCCAAATATGTAGGCACACAGTTTAACCTAAAAATTTGGGCATTTGGAATTGTTTCCTCAATGTTTTGGGAATCCTTACCATAATTGATCCTTGATAAATGATCGGGACCTGAATTTCTCTTTCCTAGTTTTACAACTGTGAACTCAAACTCTTGAAACAAAAGTATACACCTATAAATGTGCCCTTGAAAAACAGGCTTGTTGACCAAATACTTGAGCATCATATGATTTCTATAGAAAATAAATGGTTTTTCCAACAAGTATTGTATGAACTTGTGTAGTGCATGAGTCATAAACAAAGCCTCGCACTAAGTGGTTTTGTAGTTCGCTTGCATGGGTGTCAAATTCCTACTTTTACAAAAAATGGGATGATCCACAATTCCTTCTCTGGTTGTGCCAACACTTTGCACCAATTTCCATGCCAAAAGCATCAACATGAACATGAAATGGATTGTCCCAAGAAGGAAAGGTAAAATAGGTGCAGTAATCATCCTCTCCTTCAATGTTTCAAACACTTGTTGTTATGTGCCACCCCAATATAATTTCCCTTTAGCCTTCAACAGTTCTTCCAAGGGTGTGGCATTCCTTACATATCCTTTAATGTATTTCTGTAATAACCTATATATCCCGAAATCCATGCACTTCACTCTAATTTTTAGGCTCTTCCAAACCAAAGATCACAACTATCTTGGTTGGGTCTACAAACAATCCTTCCTTACAAATTATATGCCAAAGTAAAGTGCCAAAAGGTGTTGTAAAGATTCACTTCTTAATGTTAAGAGAGATGTTCAACTTCTGGACCTCTCAAACATGAGCCTCATATTATCACAATGATCCTTAACTAAACCATATATTATCCAATCATCCAAATATACCTGCAAGAATTTATAAATAAATTCTTGAAATGCCTACACGAAAATGCGTGAGAATATCATTGGCCCATTTTTCAATCCAATGGGCATAAATGTTTATGCAAAAACTTCCCCAAATGTAACGAACCATTACACCAAAACCTCAAGGCATTAGTGAAATCTGCACATGAGGATCATAACATCCCACCACACTTCTATAGAGCCCAACTCGGGTTGGGTTTGTGCTGCACTCCTATACATATGAGCCCCATTTCACTGACATTTAGGTGCCCCATGGACCCCGGCTACACAAAGATAACCAACCGAGTGGGATTTGAACATGAGTGTTCACTCGATACCAAATGTAATGAATCATTACACCAAAACCTCAAGGCATTAGTGAAATATGCACATGAGGATCATAACACTCAGTGGTGGGAGTTTTTTTCTCTTGGTCTTCCTTCTTTATTCATACTTGGTGATAACCTAAAAATCCATAAGTGAAAGAATATATCTCACACCCTGCCACTTCTTCTAGAATCTCCTCCTATAAATGGGGTGGGAAAAGGATCAATCACATAAGCAATATTAAGTTCCCTATAATCTACACAATTCCTTATCCTCCCATCCTTCTTAATGCTTATGACCATGGGGCTAACCCATTCAAATTATTCAATAGGCTCAATTATTCCATACTTGAGCATCTTATCAATTTCCTCCTTCACTTCACATGTAGATTAAGATTCATCCTATAAGGCCTCTTCCTAATCGGCACTCCTTCTTTCGGCTTGATTTTCATCTCACCCAATGAAGGGTGTACTCCCTTTAACTCATGATAGCTGTTGGGAATAATTCTTGAAAGTCACACAAAATTTCAATAATCTTAGCCACTTCTTTCTCTAACTAGTAATCACTAATAATGGCCTCCTTAGGCTCGCCTCTGTACCAATGTTAACCTTATTTGTCTTCATAAGAACATAATACACACGCACTTTCTCATATGCAGTGTCCATCACTTCGTGTGTACCTTCAGTGTGGTCAACATCTAGGTTATCCACTTCCTCATCATCTATCATATATACCAATTTTCCCTTTTCTTTTTCCTTCCATGCGCAAACCATTTCTTCTTCATCTGTTTCCTCAAGATCAAGGCACACCTCAAGATCAGGTTCCCCAAACAACTCTAGCATAATCTCTTCATCCTTCGCACTATCTCCCAAAGTAAGGTGCTTCATAATATGTAGTTCTTCATGGACTGGAGGTTTAGTAGAAAATTAATCAAAAGTTTGAATCATACCTACAATCATCTCTTGCAAATTTACGGTCTCTCTTTTCATCTTAGCATGGACATACCATACACACACATAGTCACATAATGTGGAGTAGAACTTATGTACCTAGAGTGATGGTGGTAATGCCTCCTTTCCCTATGCCCATGTTCTCTCATAATCATGAATATGATGAGAGGTAGGAGACTTCCCATGAAATTCACATGTTTGCGTACGTAAATCTCTGAGTAAACCTAGTAAAAAGGTGATTCTCACTTCTCTCCATTCCAAAATGTTACTTCTATTTGTTTCCCACCAATGCACTGATGTCCCACATAGAGTATAAACTAGAATATTTCTTCTATCTCCTTCATTCTCGCCATTGAGTCTCTCGTGGCGCACAAGAATGCATCAAGGTTTCCTTTTCTAGTATACCTTAGTACACGTTTATATCCAAGCCACCTCACCATACACGGCCTAATCATCCTAGTGACTATTCCTTTGACCTCGTGCCCAACCATTTCATATGTTCCATGAGCCCAATTATCATAAGCAACACTAGTAGTGTCACTTACAGATTGTGCATCTTCCCACTAAAGGATGCCTTCCTTTGATGGTTATGTATTCTCTGGGTCACACATTGTATGAGAATAGATTTTATTAAGTTCTTCAATCAAGGGCTCAACATAATGCTTAGCCTTCTTATCATGCAGGGGTATGATCACGCACTCCTTGGATTTCTCAAAACCAATGTACCTTTTGTTGAAATGCAAATCAACATTTTTAGCATATCACCGTGTCATCCAAGTGATGCTATAAAATTGTCTACTTCAACAAGCTCTAATACCTCAAATTCCTTAGCAAACTTGGCTCCGTAAATAGTAATTTATGCATCCTTCAGTACCCCAATAGGCATCACCCTTGTCATGTTTGCCATATACATCACATTTGAAGATGGCTACAATGTTGGTCTACCCATTTGATTACATGCATCCAGATTCAACACATCTACCTCTATGTCAATATCAATCAGTATGTTACACAAAAACCATCCATCAACCACAAAGATCCATTATAATTTCCTTATCAAACTCATGATTCTGAGGTGGTAGATTTGCATGAAGTATCCGTCTCTCGATGCTCAAACCCAACACGCAGACTTTTCTTGCAACCACTACCCTAACAAAGGAATGATGTTCTCTTGGCAAAAAAATTTCACACCTCCTTCAAGTCATCCACATATTTTTGCAGGAGCTTAACTTAATGTTCTTTTTATCTTTCATGCACTTTCTCTTTCAAGAATTGTACCTTTACCTGCAGTTCTTTGATGATACCCATGGTTTCTTGATAGACTTCCTTCTTGTGCACACCATCTAGATACTTAACATGTATCACCTCCTCCTTGTAATGAGAGGTTTATCCTTCGAGGCTATCATGCACGTGCAACCTCGCATGTGTCAGTAACCATAACAAATTTGTAACTCGGGGTCGGAGCCTTCTTAGGCATCCACTGATCAAAAATGATGTGTTGTACCTTAATCATTCCTACACCCTTATCTTGTGTCTTATTCATAGTCATGTACTCATACAAATATAGGAATTCCTCTAACTTGTGTTGTTTTCCACATGATGAACAAGCATTATTATTAGGGAAATCGTGTTGATAATGATTAGAAGATCCATAAACATAGCATATTCCTCTAGAAAATCCTCCTCTGCCACCGCTGCAACCTCATCCTCTAAACCCTCCAGAAATCCTTTATTCTTATTATCCCCATTGTTGTGACCTTCATTATTTTTTCCTTTCTAGTCCTTAGAGCCACTCGCCACACTAGTTTGGTGCACTCTGTCTTAATGGCTTCATGGATATGATCGATCAATCTGCAATTAGTAGTGTCATGAGTATGGGATTTACAAATCTTATAGTACATGGACACCTTCTTCTGAATAGCACACTACAAAAGAGAGAAATCCCTAACATCATGGTTCAGGTGACATACTTCGTAATTCAACAACAACGTGCGCACCGAATTACATGGACGATTATACTTAGTGTGTCCTTCAACCTTACAATTTGTGCACCAAATACCACTTTGTGAGTCTCATCATCTGAATTAGCAAAAATCTTCTCCACTACTTTTCCATGGCTGAAAATTGTACTTCCAAAAATGGGCTTACTCCAATATCAACACTCCTAACGGCCTCAACACACGAGTTGTTTCCAAGGCCTTGTGTGGATCCACAAAAATCTTATGAGATAGTTCCCTTTTGAAGGGAGTCAATAATCCACCAAAAAACCACTTTTCTGTTGGTTGGGATGGATATCATAATAAAACTTTAACAAAAAAGTTTTGAAACATGTATCATACTCCCATACACTCTCGAGATAAGACCCACTTGATATCCTTAAGCACGTTGATACTCTTCTGCTCAAACTCTAGAATATGGAACTCACTAGAAATGCAGAGTGTGAAACATATAAACTTACCACAAATCGATGTGGGTCATACTTCTTATACCAGCTATGCGCACACCCTTGAAGAGTAGTAGCAAATTGACTTGCCTTTCTATTTGAAGTTATAATTCCTTTAGCACACCATAATAGCTCACACTTGTGCACATGCTCTGCTACATCTTTAATACCTTTGTATTCTAGTAAATGGAGATACATCTCATAGAAAACATGAGGTGTCTTATATGGTTGCAAAGGTTTCGAGGTGACTATTGTGGATGTAGACCTTTCCCATTAGATCCAACCAAAGCCTCCACCGATATTTAATCCACCTCCTTATCTCGCCTAATCCGTTAGATCTCAATCCTCTTCCCACGCCCCTATTGTGGGTGGTGGACTAGTGGATGTGATTTCTTGTGTCCCAACTATAGTGCTAAATTGAAATCCTACAGCCTACAAAGTTGCATTACTCCCATGAGCACTTCCAATATTCTATGCACCCACACTCTATCCTAATGATGTGCCTAAAAATATTCCTCTAATCGTATCTCCAAACAATGACACCATTTGCGCGCTGCCATAGGTGTATGTGTTGTATGGTGCACTTTTGAGTTCAATGCAAAATTATATATTCTCATAGCTACTTAATTACCTACACTAGCCTGATTCTCAATGAAAACTTTTGGATCTTGAACACCATGCGCAAGGGCTAGGTCACTAGGTGGGATCAAATGCCCGCCGCATTCTTCAATCTCTCCTCGACATGCTCTCATCCAAAGTTGAAGGGGATTATCTATTATGATTGCTTAAATGTGGGAGATCCTAATGCTCTAGCTCCATGTCTTCCACATGAGCTTCAAATCCTTCACGAGCCATCTGCCTCCACAACTCCATACACTCCTCAATAAAGCACACTTGTTCACCAATTCCGTCTCTCACACTTCATTATACTTAAGCCATATTTCCTCTATTTTCCTTTCGATGCTAGGTCCACCATCTTTCACCACACCTTCTCCTACCCCTACGCATGGTGGGTATTTAGCTAGCCATAGGGAGGTGCTCTAAATCCAGCTCTATCATCAATATCTTAATCACGAAGGGTATAGCATGCAAATACAATCCTCTGGTTCATGCAAGAACCCGAAATCCTCCTCGATGACACAAGGATAAATAGTATACTCCAATGTATAATTGTGCAACACACCAGCCCACTAGCAATCTACAGCTCTAGTCCAATCCACATCAACATCAAACAACATCTGGTAATCTTCCTACATCTAAATCTTTAGCCTATAACTCTAACTCTTCCCTTGTGAATATGTTTCCAACCACTCATAAAATTATATTGAAAAGATGAAAAATAAAGTCTCAAAAAATGCATCATAAAGTTTGTCTTCCACCCAATGAAATGCATTGAAATCAGGTCCAATGATATATCTCTCGAGAAAACTTATCTTGTTCATCTTCAACCCAACTTTCAATTCTCTCAAGAGTCAATCGATACGCCATTTGCATGCAACATCTTGACAGATAGTTTGAAAAGAGGTCCCGACAACGGAACCAAAATGTAGTCCTTTTTACTTTACCTAAGCATATGCGTGGCTGAAACTTCATTTAGACAAATCTGAATGCTCACCCAAAGCGTGTGAACCTACAAGGTCCCTCCTTTTCACTATCTTGTCAAGATGTTATCATGCATGTTCATGATTACCAATACCAAATCATGCATTCATATACAGATATCATAAAGAAAAACATGTAATAAGGAATCATAATAGATCAAATAATCACTAAGATCAATTGCACCATGAATTTACCATACTTAGAGACATCAATTACCATAATCCATCCACATTGTTCCATTAATAACCAAAGGATTAAATATAAGAAGATGAATATCTAACAACAATCACCAGAGAGTCATGTGTGCCAAAATACCATAGCAACATAATCCTAATACATTGCAGAACTATACTCTCATACACAATAACTAAAACAATGAAGTATGATGCATATATATAGGGGTGGGGACTTTCCCTTCACCGCCTATGCATCCTCAAAATATAATGCATGCCCAAAATAGCCATGTATACATACAAAAGAGCTATAAAGCATGCATACTTTCCTAACAAGCCTAATAATATATTAAATCTATAAATAAACCTTGATTTAATCCTATTATTAGCCCAATCCATGCATGATCTTTGATCTCCACTTTATCCCAAAAATAATTCTTTCTTGGTCTTCAAGTCTTCTTGTTTTTCTTCTAAATCGGAATGTTGCTTGAACGCCACTCAAACTCATCATTATCTATTTTCACTGTGTTCCCAAAAATTGGTTAATTCCTAAATTTTTCCTTCTTGGGCGCGAGCCTTCGCACACTTTATGTTTTGTCTTGTGTGAACCCCTTTGAGCTTTCCTCGCATGCGGTATACACTTAGTGAATTTTTGTCTTGAACAGTAGCATCTATACCATTAAACCTTAAAAAGTATAGCTTCGGCCCATGGGAGGTGTTGGGAGAAGAGAAGCTATGCTTTAAAGAAGACGCATTCTACAATTTGTTAATCAAAAGGCTATTATGTTGGTTTAGTTCAAGCATCATATCGGTTAACTCAGTGACATGGGACTTCAATGTGGAAATTTCTTCCTCCATGATCTTTTTCTTGCACAGGTGGCTATCATAACCATATTTTTTGGCAATGGATAGAAAATTTGTTCTAAGACACAATCAGTAATGGAAAATTTTAATTTGAGCTCAATCGGAAGGGGTAAATGGACTTTTACTAGTATTTTGGCACCTCCTATTTAGGATTGATGAATGTAGGGGAAATTTCAGAATTGAAATGGAAAATTTGGGAAATTTTTGAAGAGGGAAAAAGGAGCACAAAATGGAGAGGAACATCATGGAAAATTTCAAAGAAATTGGAGAAAAAAAAGTTATGGGAAAACTCAAAAAATCAAAAATTGAGATTTTTGGATAATAAAATTGGAATTTGGATATGGACCCTAAAGGAAAGAAACATGCAGAATGGAATTTCAAGTTCCAGGAAATTTTGAGAGTCAATGGAACTATAAAATGAAAGATATGGAAAAAATAGAATTTTTTTCCTTATTTTTGTTTTTTCTGGTTTTTTTGGAAATTTGATGACCTCTTTGTTGTTCTTTGCTAAAAAGTATCTCGTAAGTACACGCTTATCAACTATTATTAACTGTGACTACTCGGTATTTTTCTTGTTAAACAGCTTATGTTGAATATGACCCATCAATTAGGCTGCCTAAGGGTTTTAAGGATTCTCTCTAGCTACCAATACTATTTGAATGAGTATCGTTCACCAAAAAAATTATGGTCATAGACTTACCCCTTAATCCTTCGAGATGGGGCCATTACCATAGAAAAATCTTGGTTTACCTCATGGGTAAAAACTAGTCATTAGGATGGGTTGATGCCCTTTTGGTTGATAGGTCCTCTCCATGGATCAGCTACTTTGAGGTTCCTGTGGTACTCCTCACAATGATTTTTAGGGTTTATGCCTAAGTAATTCACACGCTTATGCGGACGGTAATTGCCCTTATCCTAACCTGTAATAAATATGTAGATAATAGATGCAAAGAAAATATTTTTGAAATGACGTAGCTCTTGGAAAGCCCCTGCCGTAAAAAAAAATCCAAAATCTACCCATAAGGCCAAGAAAGTTCTCTGATACCAAAGTAGAGGATCCTTCTACATAGATTTACAAACTCATAAAATAAATGAACAATGAAATAAACTTTGGAAAATAACTCAAATAACTTTTAGATCACATGCCACTTATAGGGGAAACCTCCTTTGAGCAAGCTCAATACAATAATATTTGTGGATGCCTTCATTGGCCTCAACACTTACTTATATACTAATTCTATTCTAACAACTACTACTTCCCATATATGTGGGATAATTCAAATATGCTCACCATACAACTTACAAAACATATGCATCTATGGCAACTATTAATGGAAACAAAAGGGTAGGAAACGAGGTTCGTAACGTACATCATGGGGGTGACAGGTTTGTCATATGCCAATAGACTGGAAATTTATCATGTATTCTTTGAGTTTTTATAGGGTGTGAGCGTAAAAGAGGTATATTTTTCTGTCACATTAGATCATAAAATTTCATATCCTTAACCCTAAAGTTAGAAGACAATAAAACACAATCTAGAAGTTACATACATATTAGGAATTCCATGAAAATACCAATCACCATTACTATCATTTCCTACAAATACTATCATAGATAGATTTGTAGAAAATGTAAAATCATAGATCGTGTAGTCACCTTTCCCTACTCCCTTTAAACCCCAAGCACACAGTACATCACCCATCCTTGACTAGGTGCTCACCCAAGGTGCGCGAGGGTGCCAAGCCCCTCCTTTATGTGAGCCTTGTAATAATACTTTGCCATTAATGGAGTAATGTTTGTAGAAGTAGAAATACATCTATTCATTCTAGCACAAAGTAAAGAAACTAGATCTAAGCACAGATGAACCATAATGTAAAATTAAACACTATAACATCACAAAGAAATCAGATCTGAACCATGAGCAATATGAAGAACACTATGGTTTAGACCCATAACTAGATATATTCATAATAATCCATCATATTCATTGATTCAAATGTTTACAATAGCCATATTACATAAAAAGGGTCATAGCAGACCGAATACATCATGAAATAACATCCTATCTCTACAAAATGACTCTTCTCAAAGGGTCCTATCCATGCTCTCTCTTATGCACCCAGAATATCTCATGCCTTGCATCACATCTTATTTCTCCTCCCATTCACCTCTCATTTCCTCTCAATCCTTCACCATACACCTCTCATACGCACCTACACTACACTACCTCATATGTTTTGGACCCAAGCACATTCTTAAATAGAGTGGGATCTCTCCCCACCGCCTCAAGATTACTCATGAGCATATCGCATGCCAAGAGGGATCATGCTCCATCATACTTGAATGCCTATGCTAACTTGCTAAAGCTATGATTAATTTCCACTTTACAGCTCCTTAAGCATAATGATTAACCCTTGATTATTCCCTGGAATATTCTTTCCTTGGGCCACAAGTCTTCATGCACTAACCTTATCCACTTATCACGCCTACCCACATCCTCATGTGTTTTCCATGCAACACCATATTCCATAATGCGGCTAAGTCTCAGAATCATCTCTACGTCTGCATGTAAACCTTTGCATGACCCATGTTTACTCAAGCCCTTCACTTCAAAACTTCTCAATTGTTCAAACTATTTGTGTGCACTTAGTTCTCCTGTGCACTCTTCATCACACGCCTTCTTCCTATATTGACTTATTCATGGTTCTCATCCTCTACTATGGGACTTAGTCATTTTTGGGCTCAACATTACCCCACACTAAACATGTTGTCCATCCTCGAAAAAATCTGATCTCCAACAAATAATAAATAATGGAAGGAAAGAATAACCTATATCCAACTTATGCCAAAGAATAAAATAATTTTGTTCTGTTGTACAAGGATTGGGAAATTCTTATTCAAGGATGATTCAATCTCATTCCAAGCATCCACCTCCTTCTTGATCTATGTAAAAAATCCCTATCAATGCGTTGACTTCATCAAATGTCAACTCTTCACCCTTAGCCTTCAGTGTATCAACGATATTCTCCATCTGCTTGTTAAGGTCATTCAACACGTCCATCTTATGTGTAACCTAGGGATACACTTCCTTTACCTTATTTTTAACAGAGGCCCTTAAATTTCAATTGCCTCAGATATTTATTCTCAACCTCCACCAATATTTTGTCATGTTCCACCCTATTGCCTTTATTCTTGGCCTGGAACTCCTTCAGATCCACCTCGTGCATAGCAACTAGCACACTTGCCACTTTGTCTCTGTCTTCACAGTTATCATAGACAACCTCGGCCATGTGTTGTAGTCTTCACTAAAGCAAGGAGTTCAGAGTAATGAGTTATGGTCTCCTCAATCTTTGATTTCTCTATGTCTCTTTCTCACGTACAAAAACTTCCTCCACTGACTCCAGTGCAAGTGGTTGCTTCTCCATCGTGATTAAGTGCATCAAATCCTCCATGAAGTGGAAGGATGACTCATACTTCTTTCAGGGGGCTAAATCCAAGCACTTAAAATAATGGAGTTTGAGATATTCTCCTACTTTCTTGTAGGCCTCATGCACCCTTCCCCTTTTCTTCTCTCAACTCAGCCCTCACTACAATTATAGACTCCTTCCCCTTTATCTCCTTGTCTCTCTCTATGATTTCCTTGTTCTTCTCCTCCAACTCCTTCTCTAATGCTTTGATCTTGTTATTCCTCCTGAACAACCATGCTTCGATTTCCATGACACCTTGTTCAGTGCATTGCATGCCTACTCATCAATTAGTTGTTGTGTGAATCCACAATGGGATTTACCTCCTCGGAGTTTGGTGTATCTAGCAATGCACTGCATTGACTTCAAATTTTGGTTCATCAACATGGGACTCAAAATTCCATGACAACATCTTCTTGGTGTGTGGGTACAGCACTATCTTTGTCAAATGATGACCAATAGAAGATTTGGTCTGAAGGAACCATGCTCTGAAACAAACATGTATGACCTTGTTTGGATCATCCTCATAAGTCATTACGGTCCTTTAGATGTTTTTGTTGTGCCCTTTCCACCTGTGCATGCTCCTATCGGAAACCGACTACTAAACTTGTTTCTCCACCCATGCTTCCATACTTCTCCTTTTCTACTTCTCTCGTGCTACTTTCCACCTCGTGCTCTACCAAGTCCTTGATGATGCCACGCCACCTCCTTCTCCACTGTGTCCTCTAATTGTTCACTAGATAGGTGTAGGGTCTCATGTGCCTTGGTCCCCACTTCTTCTTCACTTATTTCTCCCTCATGAGCACCCTCCAAGGATTCATCCCTCTCCTCATCAGATTCATGCACATTGTATATAGGTGGGTTCCTTTCTTCCTCGTGTTCCTCATCCTTAGTCTCACTACCCTTCATGCTCTCCATCCTCTCAGAGTCTGAACTCTATGCTACCTTCTACTTCTTTTTCACTAGAGATTCCTCTATCACTAGGGACTTCTCCTTCACGGGAGACTTCTTCCTCTGAATATAAGTGCTCATTCTCGTGACTCTCTGTGCTCTTGTGTTACAACCACACGCATGCTTGCGTGCCCTACTTGCTAGAGTTTCCTCCCTATCTCTCTTCACCCCTTTCTTCCTTCCTCGGGGTCCTTAGGGATGGAGACATCATCCTCAATGTATGCACCCTTTTCAAACTTAGGCCTTAGGTGTATATACACCCTCGTCATCATTTTTCTACAAGTGGTAATGTTACGGCCTTAGCATATGTATGTCATGGGAGACATACTTCTCCACATATGCCCACTTCTTAGGATACACCAATGTCATCAACGCGTGCGTGCTCTTGATCTACTTCACTTAGATCAAATCTAATTTTCTTGGCCTCCTTAAACATGTTGATTGTGCTCTAAAAATATTTTGTGAAGGAAAAGGTAGTTTACACCATGGGCTCTTGGTGTCATCTGTCAACGTGAACCTACCAATGCAGAACTATTGGTACACTGTAAAATTCAGCCTCATCCTTCACCAAGGCTGGTAGTTGTTCTGGAATTCTCCACTCTGCTCCAAATGCATCATGCATCCATTTGTACCACTTATCCAAACATGCCTTGTAAGCATATGTCATTGTTTCACAAGTGTATGCCTCAACCTCTTAGTTGGGGAGGGGTTCTCATCAGGGTATTCCCAAATGTAGTTGTTTGGCCCATTAGGCACTCCAATCTCTGAAAATACAATGGTAAGAAGAATATTACCATACATGATTTTATCTCCATCGCATGTGGCATCTATGATATCCTCCACAATGAAGGCCGAGATGTTGTAGATGGTCCCTTCTGAAATATTTTTAAATGTTCAACCATCTCTTGTTCACTTGTGTCCATTGTTCTTGTCCATTCAACTTGGTGAGCAAGCATGTGGCCATCTTCATAATTGGGTCAGTGATCTTGGAAATATCAAGTAGCACCCTCCCTTCTTGTATTCATATTCCTTAGTTATTTCAATGATAGCCTCCTTGTCACCCAAGTCATCATCTAGTAACTCTCCTATGCAGATAAGCCCAGTGTACTTAGAGATCAACTGTGCAGTTATGCATTCTCCTTCTTGTGAAGTAAAAGTAATCTTCGTGCATGTGTGACATCAGCCACTGGTATAACCTTTCAAGTTTTCCAAAAATGGCAACTCATAGAGTTGCAAAAGCCCAACCTTCTCCAATTTCCTCTTCACGAGTTCATCATACACTTTGGTTTTTCATCTTTTGTTCTTTCTCTGTAGGGCAAACAAGCTCCAATGCCATCTCTTTTTTAGTTATATCTTCCTATGGTTATAATCACTTATAGCCATCTTGCGTATGTGAGATACCCAATCCATCCCCAATGAAACACCATCTGGGTATTGCATCTCCACATACCACTCTTCATTAAAACTTGTTGATGTGATTAGTTTTCCCTTGCCCTTTCCCTTCTTCTTGGGTGAAATGTTTGATCCCTTCCTTGGTGCCATTTTTCCTTATCGGTCCTTTCCAATTCTTCCTTATGTCTTGTTTTCTTACTGCTCGATCCTTCGATTCCATTCCCTCTTTCCAACTTCTTCGAACCCATGCCCTAGTTTCGTAAACCTAACCTGAAACCCCTTCTTCCATAAGACAACGTAAAAACTCACAGAATCCTTTCAAAAACCACTTTCACACATGCATGTGTACTCCATTCCAATCTGGTTCACAAATCCATCAAATTCTTCACTTCACACGCAAACTTTCACATATTTCTCGCAAGGATGCCCTAGTTCGCAAGAGCTCTTCAACAAATAAATGCAAGGTGAAAAATAACATATGCCGAATCCCTATTTATATTTTTCTTCTTTTTCCCACATTAATTTCCATGCCACCTACCACCATACTTCCACATTAAATTTGGATTTTTCCAACACTTTCATCCCACGCATTTTTCTAGTGCTTTTTCTTCCACACACACACTCATGCATAACCTCCTCAACCTTCTGGCATGCCAAACTATATCAACCACAGACCCTTACACGTGCGCTCTTAGCACCAAAGTCCATCTTCCTCTACATCTTAAACCTAGTTTTCCTGTTTCTTCCTACCTCAGTTTTCTTTGTGTGTTCATCATTGTACGTGGTTTTTATAAAGCTTTCTTGACACCATTTCATCTCTAACCCTTATCACCCTTGTTACGTGTGTTCCTTCTCAGATACCCCGCATTTATGTTTTTCTCTCTTGGGCCACCAATCAACATTGCTCCAACCGTGTGCCACTTCTGCATTCTCTGCACTCTCCTACCCCACACTAAAAGTATGTGTGGTCCTTTGTGCATGAAAACCTCTTTAGATAGTAACTAGCTATAGGTGTACAAAGCGCTTATTACACAACACACCAAACTAAAAGACAAAGCATAACAATGATGAAAGGAAACACATATAAAGGAAAATGCATTAAGGAAACCTAAGCTAAATGGAAACACTACCTTATTTACAAACACCAAGAAGGCTTATTTATAGTAGGGCTTTAGCCTACTCCCATTGAAGTAGTTTGGGAAACCATGTTCCATCCAGTGCTTATAACTAGAAAGCGTGCTGAATCAAGTATATGTGTTATAACATACGGTCCCAACCAATGCACTTTGAGTTTCCCAAGATGGCGCAAAAACTTTGAATCGTATAGAAGAACCATCTACCCAACCTCAAACTTCTTGTTTTTAATATGCGATCATGTCATGCCTTTTGCCTAGCTTTCTCCATCTTCTGACTCCACCTAGAAATGGCTCACCTTTCATCCAACTTCATAAGTTTTCTATGCACTCTTCAAGTGCTTGCTCATCAGCCAATCCTCCTGCACATGCGTGTAATACGCAGGGATGGTAACATAAATTCAATGGGAGAACAACTTCCATGCTTGAACACCAAACTGAAAAGGTGTGGCCTTGTTTAATATTTTATAAGTTGTTCGATATGCCCATAATACTACAGAGACTTTATCATCCCAATCTCTCCTTCGACATCACAAATCTTAGTCAATGTGTGGCTCAATATCTTGTTAAAGGCCTCAGTAGTCCCATTAGCTTTGAGGGTGATAGGGCATAGTTTTGTGATGGGCCACCATAAACTCTGCCAATAAGATTCTAACAGTCTCATTCAAGAAATGAGTACCCCTATCACTTGTTAAACTCAATGGGCATCCATACCTATGATTATATTCTCCCATAAGAACCTAGTTGTTGTAGCCTTCATGCAATCCTTCGTAGGTGCCACTTCTTCCCACCTCGTAAGATAGTCTATACAAGTGATAATATAGCACAAACTTGTCCTACATGGTGGGGGAAATAGGGCCTGAAATCAATTTCCCATTTTTCAAATGGCTCTACACTAGTAATAGGTCTTAACGGCATTTCATCTCTTTGCCTTGGCTTTCCAAGGCACTGGAAATGGTCACAAGCCTTGCAATATTCTATACAATCCTTATAAATTGTCTCCCACTAAAGGCCTGCCAATAAGATCTTGCACGTATGGTCACATTTCCTGCATAGTGACCACCTGTAATGCCACCATGAGCTTCTTCCATGATTGCAGTATGTTCATGTTCCAACACACACCACAAAACCTCATCTCAACCTAGTTTATATAGGTCTCTATTGACAAACATATATGGGCACGACACGTATAGCCAATTGTTTCTTCTCTAGAGCCTTCATTCCTTCAGGTGCCACACCCATTCGTAAGAAAACAACAATATCTTCCAAATCAGAGGGTGCATGTTGTAATCTAAACAATTGTGCATCCGGCATTGTGTCCTCAATGCTTTGTGTATCCTCACCTAAATTAATCCATGATAGATGGTCGGTCCTAAATTTCTCTTTCTTGGTTTTACTACGACCGAAAAGTCAAACTCCTGAAATAACAAGATCCATGGCATATGCATCCTTGTAAAATAGGATTTTTTACCAATTACTTGAGTGTGTCACCATGTGTGATCTGTAAAAGATAAATGGAGTAGCCAAACAAGTACTTTCCTAAATTTATGCAGCGCATAAATCATTGACAACACTTTGCACTCCATTGTTGTGTAATTCTACTCAACTGGGGTTAACTTTATGCTTGCAAAACATAAAGGGTGATCAATAATCCCTTCTCCAGGTTGTGCTAACACTTGCTCCTATTTCATCCCTAATGCATCAACATGTACATGAAAGGGCTTGTCCCATGAGGGAAAGTGCAAAATGGGCATAGTAGTAAGTTTCTCCTTTAATGTGTCAAAATCCACTGTTGTGCCTCACCCCAATAGAATTTACTCTTATGTTTCAACAACTCTTCTAATGGCGTGGAGATCCTGGCATAGCCTTTGATGAATTTTCTGTAGTAACCCATATGCCCTAAGAATCCACGCACCACACTTTGATGGTAGGATCCTCCAATCCCAAGATAACAACAACTTTGGCAGGATCTACCAATAAGCCTTCCTTACAAATAATGTGACCTAGCAATGTGCCAAAAGGAGTAGCAAAGACACATTTCTTAATGTTTAGAGAGATACTTAACTACCTGCACCTCTCAAACATCAATCTTAAATTGTCATAATGATCTCTTACTAACCCATACATCGTCCAATCATCCAGGTAAACTTGCAAAATTTATGGATGAAGTCTTGAAATGCTTGCACCACAATGCGTGAAAATACAACAGTGCATTCTTAAGCCCAAAGGGCATAACCATATAAGAAAAAACTTCCCCATTCAGTGGTGAAAGTAGTCTTCTCTGGTCTTCCTTCACAATCCTTACCTGGTGATAACTTTGAGAATCCATCTATAAAAGAATAGATCTCTTACCCTGCTACACCTTCCAAGATCTCTTTAGTAAATGGGGTTGGAAAAGGATCTATGACACATGCAACATTCAAATCTTTGTAGTCTACACATATCCTTATCCTCCCATCCTTCTTGATACTAATTACCATTGGGCTCACCCATTCAGATTCTTCAATTGCTTCAATGATTCCAGGATTCTATCATCTTATCAATCTCCTCTTTAAATTTTACCTCACAAATTCAGATTCATCCTATAAGGTCTCTTCCTAATCGGGTGCACACCTTCCTTCAACTTAATCTACATTTCTCCCAATGAGTGATGAACTCCTTTTAACTCATGGTACCCATGTGGGAACAAATCCTGGAAGTCGCGCAACAACTCAATTATCTTTGAAACTTCTTGTCCATCCAGTAATCTCCAATGATAGCTTCTTTTGGCTCTGTTTTGTACCAATGTTGACCTTCTTCATTTTTAAGGGCTCATGGTAAGTGCACTGCGCTTTCATCTACACTTTCCAAGACTTCACATACCTTCCATATGATCAACATCCAAGTTTTCTACTTCCTCATCATCTATCAGGTACACCAACTTTCCCTTTTCTTTCTCCAGGAGTAGGCACACTCAAACTATATCTCCTTTATTTCTCCTTCCTCAAAGCACACCTCCAAGCTAGGTTCCCCTAGAAAATATAGGATTCGGTCTTCAGCCATAACACAATCTCCCTAGTAAGGCGCTTGACTACCTGCAATCGCCTCATTCACCGATGGCTTAGGACTTAGATACTCAAAAGTTTGAATAATATCCACCATCAACTCTTGCCAATTTCTCATCGATAACATGTAGCTCCAAATGGATATACCATGCATGCATCAACCTTGTAAGGTGGAATAGAACTTATGCACCCATAGTGAGGGAGGTAAGGCTTCGGGCCTACCATCCAAGCTCTCTCACATTCTTGGACGTGAAATGAGGTGGATTCCTTCCCATCATAGTCATGTATTTTAGAGGGTGCATTACTCCGAGAGAAACCTAATAGAGAACATGATTCTCACTTCGCGTCATTCTAGAAGATTGTCTCGATGAGTCACCCACCAACGTGTTGTTGTTGTCACGTGTAAGGTATAAGTTAGCATATTCCTCCTTTCTACTTGACATGTCCACTGGATCTCCATCGCACGCAGAAAGACATCAGGGTTACCTTCCCCAGTATAACTTGGTAACTGTCTTCCTCCCAAGCACCTAACTAAGCATGCTCTGGCAACTCAAGTTATAGTTCCCTTTAATTGTCTTCCAACCAACTCATAGGTCCCATGCGCCCAATTGTCACACGTAATGCTAGTTGTATCACTTATAGACTGAGCATCTTCCCACTAAATGACTCCTTCTCTTGATGGATGAATAGCCTCGGGGTCTCTAATGGTGCACACATAGATTCTATCTAGGTCCTCTTCTCCTAAAGGCTCTACATAAGGCACAAACCTCCCATCTATTAGTGGAATAATGATGCACTCCTCTTTGTTCTCAAAACTGATGTATCCCTTGTTAAAGCACAAGTCAACATTATTCGCATAACACCAGGGCATCCAAGTAATGTTGGGAAGTTATCTTCCCTCGAAAGCACTAAGACTTCAAAATCCCCAGTAAACTTAGCCCCTTGAATGGTTATGGAAGCATCCTTCAAGACTTTGATGGGAATAGCCTTTGTCTATTTTCACATATACAACACATTTGAAGAGGGTTGTAATGGAGGCCTCCCCATCTGATTCCATGCATCCAAAGTAAGGACATTGACCTCTGCACCCATGTCAATTAGTATGTTTCTCAAGAGCCATCCATCAACAACCGCATTCAGTGTAATTTCCTTGTCATAATCAAGACTGTGAGGGGGAAGATTAGCATGTAAGACCTACCTCTCGTGCTCATCTCCCATGCACGGTACCTTTTCTCTTAACCACTCTCCTAACAGAGGAATAATTTTCTCCTAGTGCAACATCCTACACACTTCTCTACCTCATCCATGTCTTTCTAAGGGACCTCAACATTCTTCATTTGTTCTAACTTCTCATGATTGCTCCTTCAAACATTGAATCTCTCCTTGCAGGCTCCTAATCACTTCCATGGTCTCTTGGTAAACCTCTTTTTGATGGGTCGGATCAGGATATTTCCCATGTAATACTTCTTCTCTTGTAATGAGAGGCCTTTCTTTGGTACTTCTCTTGGCGCATGTGCAGCCTCAGTGATGTGTAGTTACTAAAACAGTTCTAACTCGGGGTTAAGCGCTACCCTAGGCATCCATAGCGGGTCATTTCTCTTCACACTAACCATCCCCACACCTTTTTCCTTCTTTTGTTCTACTCATGTGGTCATACAATTCAGGGCACTCCTCATACTTGTGCTTCTTTCTACACCATGAGCACTTGTAGAAAATCCAAACATTCATGCTTGTAGTGTTCAGTAGATCCACAATTGTAACAAGTCCCATGGGGAAGTCACCCCTTCCTCTACGACCACTACTGACCTCTAAATCCTCCACAAAAACCTCTTCCTTGACCTCCACCATCTGTGCACCCTTCATATTGATGACCTTCACCCTTAGAACTACTCCCAATTCCGGTCTAGTGCACACAATATCAATGGCATCATGAATTTGGTCTATCAATCAATGAGTCCTTCGTATCATGAGTAGTGGATGTGCAAATCTTACAATAAGAAGACACATTCTTATGGAGTGCACTCTTGTAACAAAGGGCATCTACTTGGATCATGATCCCCATGACAGATTTCACAATCTAATGACATGGCACACACTAACCTTGAGGGAAACTATCCTTTGTGTGTCCTTCCACTTCACAATTTATGCACCAAAGTCCACTTGCATGTTTCATGAGTTGAATTCATAGATAATTTTTCAAGCTATTTTTGCCATGGTAGCAATCTTGTGCTTCTAAAAATGGGCTTACCCAGTGTCAACGCTTCTAATGGCCTCAGCACGTAGAGCAGCCTCCAAGGCCTTGCTTAGATCCATGAAAGTCTTATGGGAGAGCGCTCATCTAAAAGTGTTATCAATCCTCCAACAAACCACTTGATCATGTTGCGAGGGATGGATATCATAAGATAGCTTTGACAAGAGAGTCTTAAAGTGCGCATCATACTCCCACACACTCTCTGCCATACCTGTTGAATCTCCTTGAGCGCATTGATGCTCTTCTTCTCAAATTCAGGAATGTGGAATTCCACCAAAAAGGCATCACGCATGTGGTATAATCCACCACCATCTGATGTGGGTCATACTTATGGTACCAGTATATGCACGCCCCTTGCAAACGTTACAAAAACTGACTTTCCTTCCACTCTAGGGGTGATACCCTTAGCGCGCCATAGAAACTCACACTTGTGTACATGCTCTGCAACATCCTCAACACCTTTGTAATTAGGTAAATGCAAAGACATCTCATAAAACACCTATTGAGGTGGTTGAGGTCCTTGTCCACTAGATCCAACCTTGATTCCCTCCTGTGTTTCCTCCACCACCAGCTGCCACTAGATCCACTAGCTCCTATCCCTCCGGATCCACTAGATCCTCCTCTTAGTAGGAAAAGGGCCCAAAGCAATTCCAATCTGCCCCCCACCATTGTGTTGAACTACACGCCAACAGTCTATGTGATGTTGAACCACTTCCAGATTGTGATACCCAAACTTTGTGTACCCACACCTTGTCCAAATGACATGCTGACAGAATTTCACCAAACACCAGAAATGTCTATGTGTGGCCATAGATGGATGTAATGTAAAATGATATCTACTTGATGTTGCTTTCTTACCAATGCCAACCGAATTAGAAATACTTGTCTCAAAAATTGGGAAACTAAGTGCAAGGGTTTGGTCACATGGTGGGTTTAGATGTGCACCTACGATTCTTCTCCTTTCTTCATACGATGAGCTCTCATCAGAAGCCGAGGGGTTCTTCTCCCGCACTTTCCAAGATGGGGTAGCATAGATTGCTCAGGTTCCACATCCTCCACGTGAACCTCAAATCCTTCCCATGCAACATCTGCCTCCATAATTCCATCAATCCTGCAACTTCACATTGTCTTTTCTAATTCCCTCTCTTACGCTTCATTATACTTGAGCCATCTCTCCTCTCTCTCCACTTCTATCGTAGGATCCGCCATCTCACACCACACTAGCTTCTGTGCCCCATGCCTAGTGGGAATTTAGCTAGCCATAGGAAATGCTTCCAAACTTAGAGTGATGATCAAGATCTTGATGGCTAATGGTATAACACGCAAAGAAAGATCCTCTTGGTTCTCACAAGAACTCAAACTCAACAACCTCTGGGCAAGAATACATAGTAGAAACCGCGTACTCCAACATATAGCTAGTCAACACACCACTCCACCAATGATCAACAACACGAGTCTAGGTCAGATCAACATCATGAAGCCGTTGATAATCTTCTTGGGTCCAAACATGAGGTCGATAATACCAACTCTTCCTCGATGCATACACTAACAACCATTCATACAGTTCTACTAGAAAATAAAAAATAACGTCTCATAAAGCTCATGATACATATGCTCCTCTACCCATTTATGTGCATCAAACTCAGGTCCAGTGTTGAATCATTGTGCAAACTCATCCTCCATGTTCTTAAGCCAAGTCTCGATGTTGTCCAAGGTCAAGCATTCTTGTCATCACACACCATTCTTACAACAACTTCAAAAGAGGTCCCGAAAATGGAACCAAAATGTAGTCACCTTTCCCTACTCCCTTTAAACCCCAAGCACACTGTCGCACATCACCCAACCTTGACTGGGCACTCACCCGAGGCGCGCGAGGGCACCGAGCCCCTCCTTTATGTGAGCCTTGTAAGAATGCTTCACCATTAATGGAGGAATGTTTGCAAAAGTAGAAATACATGCATTCATTCTAGCACAGAAGTAAAGAAACTAGATCTAAGCACATATGCACCATAATGTAAAAGTAAACACTACAACATCACAAAGAAATCATATATGAACCATGAGCAATATGAAGAACACTAGGGTTTGGACCCATAAATAGATATATTCATAACAATCCATCATATTCATTGATTCACAACTATTTATAGTAGCCAGATTACATCAAAAGGGTAACAGACCAAATACATCATGAAATAACATCCTAGCTCTACAAAATGACTCTACTCAAAGGGTCCTATCCATGCTCTCTCCTATGCACCCAAAATATCTCGTGCCTTGCATCACACATCTTCTTCCTCCTGCATCACCTCTCATTTCCTCACAACCCTTCACCATACACCTCTCATACGCACCTACGCCTCTACCTCATCTTGTTTTGGACCCAAACATTCTTAAATAGAGTGGGATCTCTCCCACCCCCCTCAAGATTACTCATGAGCAGATCACATGCCAAGAGGGATCATGCTCCATCATACTCGAATGCCTATGCTAGCTTGCTAAAGCCATGATTAATTTCCACTTTACAACTCCTTAAGCACAATGATTAACCCTTGATTATTCCTGGAATATTCTTTCCTTGATTGTAAGTCTTCATGCACTAACCTTATCTACTTATCACACCTACATGCATCCTCATGTGGTTTCCATGCAACACCATATTCCACGAGCTCCATGTTTACTCTAACCCTTTACTCCAAAACTTCTCAACTGTTCAAAATGTTTGCGCGCACTTAGTTCTCCCTGTACGCTCTTCGTCACACGCCTTCTCCCTATATTGCCTTCTACACGTGCTCATCCTCTGCTCAGGGACTTAGTCATTTATGGGCTCAACAGATCGCTTGATGACACTCTTTTAGGCCAAATTCTAGTATTTTTTCCATTGCAGAGTTATCCTTCAAAGAAAAATAGGTTGGGGCTTTCTGTTGTTCATTATTTAACATTATGTCTCCACTTTCTCTCTAGATAGTCCTAATTAACCCCGACTTAGGCTCAAATACATGTACTTAATTGTTTGTATTTCAAAAATCTTAATTAGTGTAAGTTTTCAATTATTTTATACCATGTTGTGTGTATGGTTAGTTTAAAAATATGTTGTCCCTCCATTATTGTCATCGGGGCCCTAGAATTTTGAATATTTTAGAAAATAACACTAACGAGTCTATTGTAATTTAGTAAGCAATCTAACATAATGCAAGTATCCCAACCCTTATCCTTTAAATGCTCTAATGAATGTAACAAGTGAATGCTAGATGTACTCCAAATTCTTAAGTTCTACTCATGGTACATGGATTCTCTTCTAGTAAATGAAATTCTTTCTTTTACAAATCCATCATTCCTTATTCACTTGTTTCCTAAATTCTCTAATGCAATTATATATTTATAAACTTATTGAATTCAAATTAGGACCTTATTGGATGAATTATAATACGCAATGAGTTGGAAAAACTAATAAAGATATATCAAAAGTCTCTAGTGACACAAGGCAAGAGTCAAAAGGGCCAAAAAAATGGCACAGGATTGTATTATTACTGATCCTACAAAAATCTTAGAAGAGTTTAAAAATAGGGGAGAATAGAAAAACCATGTAGGCGAGAAAATAATAGAAAGTAGAAGTAAATAGGGTTAGAAAAATAAGAATAAATAATCAATAATAGAAAGATAAAATTGAAAACGTTGAAGGTCAAAAATAACACAAGAAAACATGTTGAAAGATGAACAACACAAAGAAAACATTCCAACAAAAGCCTAATCTAAATTAATAATCAACAAACACACAAATATACTAACACCATAGTAATTAATTAGTCGCATTTCAAAATTAGCTCTATATCCACCAATAATTTAGTTATTAATTAATTTTAAAAAAATTAATACTATATGTTTAAATTATTTTTAGTTAGCAAGTAATATAAATATTGGTTATCTCAAGTAAGGAGTGGAAGGCTCTTACATTGCAATTAGGTTTAATTCTATATAGAAAAATACTATCATGGGTTTTTCACCTTCTAACACGTTTCACTTTAATAAAGTTTTTATAACACGTAATGTCTTATATAAAGTAGAT
The DNA here is from genome assembly GCA_018340775.1 of Taxus wallichiana var. yunnanensis. Taxonomy (NCBI): domain Eukaryota; kingdom Viridiplantae; phylum Streptophyta; class Pinopsida; order Cupressales; family Taxaceae; genus Taxus; species Taxus wallichiana. Next base: position 744,631,895 of record CM031244.1, on the reverse strand, counting down.
GAATTGACTCAATCACACCTAAATCATATATAATCTATATTAAATAATTAAAAACCTTCTAAGAATAAATTAATTAGTTTTTGAAAAATCTCATTTTAAAGAAATTTTTGAGAAATAAAGTCTCTCAAAAACTTATGTATACATTTTAAGTCACATTTTGTAAACTTTTATGGTAATAAAAATTGCACAAAACATGACCGGAAACATATAATTATAATTTTTTATAAGACAAGTTTCTTCCCAAAGTTCCTCTAAATCATATATGATTTTATTTATTTTTAGCTTCTTTCATTTGTCCTAACTCCAATATTTGACATATCTGCTGACGTGTTGACAAGGACAGCAACACGTGGTAAGGAAATGCGGCTTATGCAGCCAATGATCATGAACATATCATGTGACGTAGGTCCCACGTCCCACGTGTACATGCTCATGGACCCACATCCATAGGTCTTTTCACGCTGCGTTTTTTGTGTAACTTTTAGCCTGTCATTCCGACGTGGCATAATCCAGCGTGGAAGACAGCTGGAAAAAGTGGAGTCTTGCTTTGTGGAGACGAAGGAAGAGTTAAAAATCACGAACGGATGTGATGACGTGGAAAATAAAGCGACATTAGGGGTTTAGTGTGTTCAATTCAAGAGGGCACGGAGGGGATATTGATGAGACACTTAAATGTTCTTTTCCTAAATTAAGAGGAACACTCTGAAAACAAATTATATTTTATAAATATATTGTAAGATTGTTTGTTATTTAATGTAGAAGAAGGAAAAATGTGAATTAAGGAAACTTTTTTATTTTGGTAAATTATTGTGAAGTAAACTCTTTAATTAGATATTGGCAAATATCAAATATATATTTAAAAGGAAAGGATCAAACATCTATGGTTCTAGTAAAGTATTAAAGTGTAGAGAGTGTTATACAAGTCTTTTAAGAGGTATAAGAATTGTCCCTCAATGTTATAGCAAGGAGAGCAACTAAATATAATATGATCTTTAGTTTCAGAGATTGTGGAACAAATATGAAAACCATGGTGCACTTGAGAAATATGATGATATGTGGCTATGTCAAGGTGGTGTGAACAAACTTTGAATCGTGTTATTGGAACCCTCGTACTACATGATAATTGGACAATAACGTAATATGCGAGACACTTTAAAATGCTCCATATCGTCTATTATAAGTTGTTATATTACACGAATTTAGCATGTTTATGTGCTTGTTGATTATAGTTACGAAATGGGTGTTACTAGCACGATTTTCAACTTTTGATGGTCCCTAGCCACTTTGTTAGCCGATCTAACTTCCTTTTCCTCTCTCCCATGTATCCACCATGATTGGACCTATTTTCACAAAGTGTTTGTATGCTCTAGCAAGTTTGTTTAGGCTCATTTTGGCATAGATGTCATTGTTTCTTGTTCTTGCATTGTTTGCTTTCTAACCATTGGAGTTTGATTTGAGTCCCAACAGGTCCTTATATGATTTTAATTTCTATATAAATATTCAAGAATTTTAAGTCAATTAGTGTTTATAATATCGAGAAATATAGCATTCTAAAGAGAATTCAAACATTTATAAGGAATCAAGAAGAATATTGAGCATTTTGTTGAAGCATTTTAGACCAAGTAATCATTAGAGCATTCATTGGAAAGGGAAGGGTCTTACACTCACTAATACTTGTTTCTTTATGATTTTGAGTTGTTGCATTCTTGGAATGTTGTTTACAAAATTATTCAACATTGAAGGGCCTATAAAAATATCAAGACAGAAGGTGTTATTATCTACCTTAACAAAGGCCCAAAATGTATTTGTTTTCCTTATATTATTCCAAATATTCGTTTCCCAATCAAGGAAAGATGATTATTATTAATTTTCATATGATCGAAACAAAAATGCATGAGTAAGGCTTTCAATTATCTTGAAACAAGGTACATGCAATTATCTAAAAATTGACCTAAAAGAAAATTTCCCGAAACATCTAGACACTATAGAAATTTCCATGAGAGTATAAAATGTTTTGGAGAAATTTGTTATATCTTTCCCAATTTTTCTAAGTACCTCTAATTTGTAGATGCCTCATATTTCCTCTTTCATATCGTGAAGTCTCTTCTCTATATATCACCATATATTAAAGGAACACCTCTAAACCTTACATGTCACCGCTTTTTGTTTTGTTTTAGAATTAATTAATTAGACATGTTTCATTATTTTATCTATTTTCATACTTAAAGTAGTGTATATAGCTAGTATTTGTGTTGTGATTTACTTGAAATCAATTTATCTATACTATTTTGGTAAACATGGGCCCTTATGCACCTCTCGTAGAATTATTCTTGCTTCATTATAGGAAATTTGAAATTACCCATTTCTTCTAAGGTTTGTTTCATTGTATGCTCTTAGAACTAATAGCCATATCTAATGTATTTAATTCTCAACCCTTGGTTAAAAGTTTTCTAATTTATTTTCAAACCCTAGAGCATTGCATGGTGTAATTCATCAACTTTATAAACTACAAATATTCTAATATTAATGGAGAACTATTTATTTTACTCAAATTTATTTGGTTAATTCTAGATCTAGTTTGAAAAGGAAATGGAATAAAAATAAATAATTTTTGCATCATTCCAAAATATATATTTTCTATTCTAAATAATGTTGTGTTTAAATGATAATGTTGTGAATTGATCTTAAGTTGCTAATGTGTGTGGTGTAGATCGTGACAAATAAGATTTCTTGGAGGAATAAGATAGATTATAAAATATAGCATATTTAGAAAATGTCAAGATAAACCCTAATGAGATAGTAGAAGTAACGACCATATTAATAGATGTTACAAACTAGACCATAAGTCATGACACTCTTTTAGATAACCAAGCTAATGTTAGAGTTGAAGATATACCGAACTCATTTAACCCTAAAAATATTAATGTAAGATATGATAAAGGGGCATTCTTATTTATATAAGGGTTAGAGTATCAACAATGATTGGTATATTCGATTAATTATGAAACATTAATAAAAAATAAAAATATACTCTCATAAGAAGTGTTATAAAATCAAGCATGGAAACAATTGTTAAAACGAAAGAAGAGTAGATGCACTTAGTTGATTATAAAGACGAGGAGCTAATATAACATTGCAAATTAGTTGTGCAAACTAGAAATAACTTATAAGTAATTTGTTCCTAGAGCTAGAGTGAAAATTTGGGAAGGTATGAAACATTTCGGTGAGTATGGAAGTGTCGGATGATACAATCCTTTTTGAATGGTTTCATACGGTGATGTCTTAGTGCTATGTAACTTTATATGATCCTCAAAATTTGTGTGTTGATCTTTACTCTGAAACTTTAGGTATCGCGCATTTGTGAAACCATATGTATGATGTGAAACAATTTCAAACCCTAACTATAGGTGGGTTTCCCTATAAAAATAGAGTTTTTGGGTTGAAGTGCAATTTGTGCATCACCTACACCAGATCTACTCCAAAGAGGCCTCAAACCACATGTAATTATTTACCTAACATGTGATATCTATATGGATGTAACTTCTTTGGAAACTTGATCGCTTAAAATGAGAAATAGTGGCTTGGTATAGTTATCTTGGCCTCGATTGTGATGTCTCTATCTTGGGAAGTGTGACCATTTAACTTTTGTAAGTGTTCTTCGGACCTATGTCGCGTTACTCCTACAATGTACTACTAATTTGAAGTGATTTGGGAGATCTTGGAGTGATTTTGGAATGATATTTACAATAATTTCTCTTTAAAATGTCGGGTGAGGTAAATATGTAAGTTAGAGTTACTTTCATACGTGTTGGTAGGTTTAATTTTTCATTAAGGTTGACCTATAGGATATTAAGCCGACATGTGAAAAGATATCAAATTGTAAAATTAATATTTGGGTGGTCTGCGGATGATAATGTCATCTTTAGACCGAATTGTTGGATTGTTTGGTCCCACATAGGCATCGTGGGATTTTACAAATTTTTAATAATGATTCCTATAAGAAATAAATTATTATAGACTAATGCAAGTCATTATGTAAACAAATTTGTAGTGTGAATAGGAAGCAATTCATGTAATACATATAAGGATAGGTTTCTTCGGCTTGGAATGCATGCACAAGTCATGCTTTATATGCAAATCCAATATTTTCATTGCCAAATTATAAATTTCCAAATTTAGTTTTTACGCCCCCTGCTTAAAGTATGAAATGAAAATTACATGTTTAAAGGAAAATATTCTTGAGTGTGCTTGTACATAGTATTTTCTCAAGGTTGTTGATTTTACTTACAAGTTAACATGATCAATGATGAAATCTACAACATAAAGTGTAGTCAATGTCCATAAAAATAATTGAACTAGTAATTTGAAAATTGAATTTGTAACTAGTAAAGAAAAGGAGACAAAAGCATAGAAGGAGTACACTGTTAAAATGGAATTTCTTGTCTCATTCCCCCACCATCGATGTCCCAATTAATATCATATATACAATGCTAAATATAGTAAAAGGAGAATGAAGGATCATGCCCCATATCATGTAGTGAAAATGTTCTCGAGTTATGCGATCTTGAAAAGGAATGAAGAAGTGAAACCCCCACATTCTGTACAAAATGTATTAGACTTCCTCTTATTTGTAATATGTCCTTGAACATGTATTAAAACCCTATAAATGTCTATGAGAATCTAAGAATTATGTAATCTAATGAAAACTATCTCTAAGATGGAAACATTCATTCTTGACCATAATGTCTAGTGGTTTTGTCCCTTTTGGAAAATGTTTTCCTTGTTTTGAGTTTGATTCTATTATTAAATGTTTGTAACCTACATAATTTTATTCCTAAAATCTAAATGTTTGTAACCAAAAATCATTGATGGGACCCTTTACTTACAAATCCCTACATCAATTACGATACGACTCATGCATCGAGGGAATTTTTTGCTTATTGGTAAACTCATGGGGCTCAGACCTCCATTGGAAGAAATAATAAAATGGGTACAACATTACCCAACGTATTTATCCTCTTCACCTTCAACCACAAAGAAGATTTTGTGAGAGTGTTGTTGGGAGGGCCTGGTTTTTGGGAGGAGAGGTTTCTACCTTCAAAGGTGGACTCCAAGATTCAATCCACAAACGGAAACCATGAATCAGGGATCGATATGGGTTCGTCTTCCCGACTCGCCCTTGGAATTCTCGACATACTATAGTCATTGAAGGTATTGCTTTATCCATAGGAACTCTCATTGCTATAGATCAAGCAACTAGAGTTGGTTCTAGATTTATCCATGCTAGGTTTTGTGTTAATGTTGACATTAGTATCCCATTACCATCTTCTATTGAGCTCTATTCTGACCTTAGAACATGGGTGAAATCGATTGAGTATGAATACATACCTCAGGCTTACTCATTATGCAAAATCATTGGCCATAGAGCCCAGGCTTGTCCCTCAAATCCAGCCCCAAAACCCAAGGAGCAGCTTTGTTCCCCCGAAGAATAAAGGGAAATACATCCCCAAAATCACAAAGGAAGTTAGCACCTCCAACCCTTTTGATGTTTTATAAGAGGAGGGTGAAATTCCTATTGAAACCATTGTCTCTCTCCCTCTTCCATCCTCATCACCCTGCAAACCTCAATCTGAAAGCAGATAGCTACCTCCTCCACTCATCCCTTGAATGTTTTTTCCAAGCTGCACCCTCCAATGGATCACCCTATTGTTGTGACATCTTCTCTCTCCTCATATATCCCTACTTCATTCCCATTTTTGAGCATGCTTCTTGTTTTACCACCCCCTTCCTTGCCTTCTTTTCATGAGCTTCCAGAACTCGATGTTTATCCCCTTCCAGTTTGGACTAGAAGAATTTTTGTTTCTACTCCTTCACCTGATTTTCCTCTTTTGAGAGAAAATTCTCCTCAACCCTCCCCTCGGCCTCGATATCCGTAGAGCTTAGCCCATCAGAAAAAGTAGAAACAACACTAAACAGAGTTTACATGTGGGTAGCAAAAGTAAAAAGGAATACATTCCAACTAAGCTAAGCTTCAAGAAGAAACATTGATGTAGCCTAGAATTTACCAAATAACACCCTAGTCGTAGCTAGCACATCACTCACCTTGGTAGTGCTCACTGAAGCGGAAAAGGTACCAAGTCCCTCTTTAGGGTTGTTGTAGTAGGATGTTAGCAAGATGAAGGAAGAAACATATAGATTCATAACTAATCCATCATTCTATAATGCATGCTACCCTCATATCTATGAAGGAACAAGCTTAAATAGTAATCATGATTGAATTAATAACATGCACTACTCAACTACACATAGAATGACACTTAGATTCAGTCAATATCTTCCATTTATTAATAAATACATAAGCTCCTTATAATATTGTCAATCTATATCGATGCATATATGGAACTGATACAATAATTCAGTCATATGTGTATATCTCTTTACCTCCATACATCCATCACACATACATACACACACTCTGTATATTCTTTGTTACCCTTTTCTACTATGTACCTAACATCATATATATAGGGTGGGGACTTTCCCTTCACCACTTATCTATTCCAGAAATAGGCTACATGCTATTGATAACCACACACCATTTTTAGGCATAGCCACACATGCAAGTGTGTTATCTATAGACCTCTTGCAGTTAACTAAAGTGTCAATTCTATTCTTAGCTCGTCTCCATGTAAAAACACTTTTATCCTCTCCTCCAAAGATAGAAAATGCATGGCGTGCACGTCTCTACATCGTTGGTGTGTTCTGCATGCCATCTTCTAAAAATAGGTCTCCATGCTCAAAATTAGCTAAGTCCTAAAATTTGAACTTACCTTCCGCGTGCGGGTCTTTCCTATCCTTCGCGCCCTTGATCCTGGCCTTCTCTCCCATGTGGACTCCTTGTGTGTTCTCTAACAAGTATTCTCTTATCAACAAGCATTCAAAAATATCTCACAAGGAACTCAAGGAATCCTCACCTTCATCGGGGAGGGAAGCATAAATCCAAAAATGAAGCTCTTCTCTTGGAATGCAAGGGGAATAAATGCTCCCAAAAAAAATCCTTAAATATTTTGAGACTTAAACACAATCCGGACATTATGATGTTACGAAACAACGTTGAAAGAAGATGATTTGTTGCATAGTGTAGACACCAAAATTAGGTCACACTCCCCTTTGGTCCCTCGACAAAGAAATACCTTCATCACATTCACAGCTAGTAGCCATGGCCCCCTTCACCCCACCGATATTAATTTTAATTAATATCGGTGGGGTGAAGGGGGCCATGGCTAGGTGAATGTGATGAAGGTATTTCTTTGTCGAGGACCAAAGGAGTGTGACCTAATTTTTGTGTCTACATTTCACCCCTTTTTGTTGCGTAGCTTGTATTGGTAGCGGCGCGACGAAATAAGATGTGGTTGCCCCATGTGTGGGTGAAGGTGATCCCCTCAAACTAGGATCGGCGAGGAAGAAGGCGAGAATCGGTGAGTGGTTTGATAAAAGGTAAATGTGATGAAAAGGAAGGTGCGTAACGGGGGAAAAAGGGATCTATCTCTACTTGGTTAATATAGGTAATGGATTAGGTTCAAAGGTAGTAATAAATCCAAACACACGCACATGTATAAACTGCAGCTCGATTTCAGCTTTGAAGATCAAGAAAACTCTATGTTGTCTAAGGTTGATAGGTTTATCCAAACAAGGTTGAAGTGATTTCGGTATCAAGGTATAGGATATGGTCAGAAGCACAACGTAGGTTAGGTGCAGGAACGTTTAGGTATGTTCCGGTACACCCAAGGTAGGGTTAGGATAAATGGTCATGGCAAGAGGCAAGGTAAGGTCATTAGGTCAATCAACACATGTAATAGTGCCACAAGTTATAGCGAACACATGAGGTCAAGGGTCACTAGCGATGGTCCAGGTCCAAATATCTAGGTCACGGTGCGGGTAAGGCCGAGGTATGGGTAAAATAATGAGTCCCTAAAGGAGGACAAAGGTAGGTAGTAAATGATGAGGTTAGGAGGGTGAGGTAAATAGTCAGGGTAATGGTTGGGTGAGGTAAATGGTCAGGGTAAAGGGTAGGTGTGGAAAAAAAAAAGGAGGGATATGTGGGGTAATAGGGTAAAATGTTAGGTTTTTTGCAAGAGAGGGTGAGCGATGTCGTTCGAGGTAACCGAGGCCGGTATAGTCAAGTGACCACCACTGCACGTAAGGTAGGGCACATGACCGATGTCGGTGAAGGTTAAACCCAGAGTGGGTTAGGTCGGGTTTGTTATAAAAATAAAAAAATTCGTGTTTTTGTTATTCATTTGTTATATAGTGAATTGAGAAAATGAAAAAAGAGAGAGAAAAGAGGAAAAAGTTTCCGGATAGAACAAAGTGTTGAGTTAGCGTCCAACGGCGGTGATTGGTTAGTGAGAGGCAGTCCACATGATCGGTGTGTGTGATTCGATTGGTCGGAGATGCGGTAGAGATTTGGTGATGGCGAGAGGTCGAAGAGGGATCGGGTGGGCCACCGGTGTAGCGGCCCAGGACTTGCCACCGTGACGACGGCAAAGACAATGAGGTAAGCGTCCAACTCTAGTTGTATTTGGTTAGATAGATTAGGTGATTTACAAATTGGTTTTTTGTTTTTGTTTTGGGTGGGGAAAAAATAAAATTTGGAAATGGGAGGGTAAAGTGGGTAAAATAGGAATGGGGAGAGAGATAAGTGGGAGAGGAGGGGAGGGGATGAGGTGTAAGGGGAGGTGTAGGTGAGTTTAGGTGGGTAAAAGGGTCAGGGTGGGAAGTTTTTGAGAAAGGGGGGTTTGGGGGTCGTGGGTTTTCACCGCGACGATGATTACCAAGTGTCAGTCGAGCTAAGCCAACATTGGTAGGGTTAAACCAAAGATCGGTCATGAAAATGTTTCACCTAATTCTTAGACCTTTCTTTGAATATTGATGAAACAGAGATAGGGTAATGGGAGTAGGAGGAATACCATTTGAAATGTTGGTTGTTGGGTTATTGCACGCATATGACTTCTAAATCCACACTTATCATGAGAGTTTCCTTTTGGCTAGGAGGAACTACCTGAAGTGGAACACAAGACCACCAAATAAAGTTAAACAATATGTGCAATGAACTACCTAACGTATGCTAGATCCGGGAAGTGTGATACTTCCTAGATGGTTGTCAGTCCACTGTTTAAAAAAATTTAATGTTGGTAATGAAGTAAATCCTATTGTAATTGAAATGATTTAGGTATCTCATTAAAAACACAATAAGAAATATCTAATCTAACATGTTAGGTTAAAATAAGATCCGAAGGTCAAGTAGCTGGTTCTGGTTCTTTGCGGTCGACGCGGGGTCTCGGCGGGTCACAAGTAATTAAGGGTGATGTGAGAATAGGTGGGGTAGGTTCTTTTGTTATGGGTTGTATTGGTAAATACAGAGACCGACGCCGGTTGGGGAGAACTGGTGCCGATTACTATGGAAAACTAGGAATGCCACAGAATGAGCTTTAGATCTCCCTTATGATTGCACTGAGGACTAGGTGGTCGAGTGAGGTATTAGGTGTTTGGATTGGGTTTGGTGAGGTTTTAATGGGTATGTGGAGAGGTGAGTATTAAAGGAGGTCGATAGGTGGCTAGGAGAACAAAGGATGAACATACAATAATTAAATGAATGAACCGAGAGAAGTAAACCATTCCACTTACTTGAAATGCAGTTACCGTGCGCATGTGAGTGATGGATGAAGGTGTTGGTGAGAGGTTGAATGTTGTTGAGGATCACTAAATGGGCTGTTTGTGCATTCCTTTTTTCCCGGTGGATCAAATCTATCTTTGGGTGATTGTTGGATGAATGTTGGATGTCCTGCCGCAGAGAAACACTTGATCTCCTTCCTTACATGCGTCTCTCATGGAAACTTGTTCTCAAAAGATGTGATATCTCTCAAGGATCTGCCAACATTTTTCCAACCTCGAAAATAAGGTTGTTTTGGGGATTAAAAGGTGACCGACGATGGTTCCGCTTAACCAACGACGGTTAGGGGTAACTTGGCATTGTCAAGGTGGGATTTCCTAGGTTTACTAAACTAGGCAGATCCCCTTGATTTTTGGGATCTCGTGTCGCTAACCCACGGATTAGGATGGAAGCTTCTTGTAAGCATGCGGGAATGTGGTTAGAGGGAATGTAGGCATTGATTTTTAGGGTTTGGGTAAGTCTTAGTTAGTTATGGCAACTTACTAAGAATAGGTCTTAGGGTGAGTTGGCTTGATGAGGTGTCTAGGTGAGGTGTAAGTGTGGGCATTATCTAAATTAAGATATTTAAATAATAAATATGGTGAGGATAATGAATTAATTTTATTAAATTAATTAAATTAATATTAGTGGGGTGAAGGGGGCCATGACTAGGTGAATGTGATGAAGGTATTTATTTTTCAAGGGACCAAAGGGGAGTGTGACCTAATTTTGGTGTCTACATTTTGCCCCTTTTTATTGTGTAGCTTGTATTGGTAAGTGACACTGACAAAAATAAGATGTGGTTGCCCCATGTGTGGGTAAAGGTAATCCCCCTCAAACCGAACCGGTGAGGTAGAAGGCAGAATCGGTGAGTTGTTTGATAAAAGGTAAATGTGATGAAAAGGAAGGTGGGTAACATGGGAAAAAGGGAGCCATGTCTACTCGGGTATTCTAGGTAATGGGTCAGGGTCAAAGGTAATGTAATATCAAACGCACACACATGTATAAACTACACTCAATCCCGGTTTGAAGAGCAGGAAAAATCTACATTGTCTAAGGTCGATAGGTTTATCCAAACAAGGTTGAAGTGATTCTGGTATCCAAGGTATAGGATATGGTCAGGAAGCACAACATAGGTTAGGTGTAGGAACGTTTAGGTATGTTCCAGACACCCGAGGTAGGGTTAGGATAAACGGTCATGGTAAGAGGCAAGGTAAGGTCATTAGGTCAATCAACACGGGTAAAATGCTGCAAGTTATAGCAAACACATGACTTCAAGGGTCACTAGCGATGGTCCAGTCCAAATATCTAGGTCATGGCGTGGGTAAGGCCGAGGTATGGGAAAAATAGTGAGTCTCCAAAGGAGGACAAAGGTAGGTAGTAAATGAAGAGGTCAAGAGGGTGAGGTGTAGGGGAGGTGTAGGTGATTTTAGGTAGGTAAAAGGGTCATGGTGGGAAGTTTTTGAGAAAGGGGGTTTGGGGTCACGGATTTTCACGCGGCGGTGGACCGATGTCGGTCGGGGATGAGACGACGTCGGTAGGGTTAAACCGGCATCGTTCACGAAACAAGTGATGATGCTAGTTTAGGGTGTGACCAGAGTCGGTTAGAGAGGACCGGCACGGTTAGGTTTTGGAGAGCAAGGGGTAAAAAGTGCCACAGATGGGTGATTGAGATATGTAGGGGTAAAAAAGGGTGTTGGAAAATGAGAGGGGCAAGTATGGGTGTGATAAATGTAGATTAATGTGTTATTTATATTTGATGCAGGGGAGAGATCAGCTACGTATGCGGGACAGGGTTCCATTCCTTCTCATGAAAGTGCATGGCACAACGACCCCTGAGGAGCTATGACATATGGAGGTGGTAGGCCTGAGTGAGGTCCGACACTACCAGCATGTAGTCCTATAGCCTGGTCTTGTAGTCATGGTCACGCTCATCGATAGATGGGATTCCGCGACCAACACATTCCACTCGCCCACGAGTGAGATCACAAATCCCTAGAGGATGTGTTCGGGATTTTGTGGCTAACTATTGGGTACAGAGGTCTACTCTATCTCCTCTGAGGCCTCGGAGGAGCTGATGTTGACGGTGTTTGGAGAGGGGATGGCTGAGCTAACATTCCATAGTGCCAACATTTGCTATGGAGAGATGTACCTAGCCCATCCGGAGGAGATGAGGCTAGTAGTTTTATTAATGGAGGCAGTGTGTTGCTTTGTTGCCGCGATGTAGAGGGTGGGTGGTTTCCTACTCATTAATGGGGTACTACATGATATGATGATAGATCATACATGCTTTACACTGGCACCAAGCATTCTTGGTGCGCTTATACAGGAGTTATGGGCCTATGGACGGCTGTACAAGTTCAACTTTGTGTGTACATTTTTACTTCACTGTTGAGCATATGAGCACATTATCTCAGTGTGCGTCCAATGGGTATGCCTTGGGCGATGCCTTTCCGCCAAGCTATGTGTGAGTGGGGTATAGGCGATGGGTGCCTCGTTATTGAGAGTGAAGATCGAGACAGGCCCACACATGATGTGGCCTTTTTCTCGCGCGTTTATTGGAGGGGTTTTCTAGGGTGGACATCATTTGGAGGCCATGTGTGGACTTCCCATCATATAGGCAAATGCATGATTAATTAGCCGAAGCTTTCCGACTACGAGATGGATACTGAGGTCGTCGTCTTTGGGAGCATGACATGATCCTCACTGTTGACATAGTTAGGCGGCAATTTGGGCTGTTACAGGGCGTACCTTTGCCCTTCCCGTAGTAGATGAGAGAAGACGTGGAGAGGCCCTTACCTCTACCACAATAAAAATGCCCACGGGCGGGAGGAGCGAGTAGTGGACCAGCCAGATTGATGATGTTGGGGTCACAGATAGGTATAAACAATGGTGGGTGGCTCATTCACGAGCCATACCACCCAGTTGGGGCAACCGGATATAGCCACCATCACGGTGCGAGAGAGACCCTACATGGGTAAGTGGCTACTCGATTACCCATTGGGTATGGTGCGAGACATAGCTTGCGAGTTTAGAGGCGGAGGTAGCGGAGCTACATATACAGTGTGCTTGATCCACAGAGCCTAGATGGCTGAGGGTGGGGTGGAGAAGGAGATGGGGATGATGGTCAAGTGGCGGCCTTACAGGCACAAGTGATAGGGTTACAAGGCTAGTTGGCCACAACTTAGGAATAGATTGGGGCCTTACGAGCACAAGGGCAAAGGGCACCATCGCAGCACCACGGGCACGGGTCCCGATTCATAGGAAAGAGTGGGACAAGGTCCCGCAGATGTACAGGGGCCGAGGCTTATGGGGCCACCAAAGATTGTGCCTATATCTAGCTTATAGGATGCCTTGGATGAGGCTTGATACTACTAGGATCAGCTAATGGTGGCTGGGATAGAATTTCTATCCTATTGAGAGTACTAAGCATAGAAGCTTTGAGTGAGAGGACTAGATCTCACACCCACAGTGTAGAGAGCACAGGGGGTCATCGAGCTCGAGGTGGATCATGGAGAGGCCACTAGCTCATAGATACCAACTCCGGGAGGGTGCCGGAGGGACCTAGGCACCGGGCCGAGGAGGCAAAGGTTACATGGGTGGCGTAGCTATGGAGGATGTGTGCCGAGATTCCTGATATATGGCTCCTGATTTTTGATGTATTGTAGTCATTTTTTTATATATACCGGCCTGCGTGCCGAAGATAGTGAGGATGTATGAGATATTTTGTATATTTTGAGCATATACTGGCCTTTGTGTGCCAAAGAGATTTTGTATTGGTTTATTATTTCAGTGTATATGATACTAGCTTCGTGCCGATGACATTTTGTATTGAGTATCATCCTACGTGCCAATGATTTTGAGATGATGGACATGATTGGATATCTTGTGTACATTGTATTGAGACACATATTTATTTATATGATGAGATACATGAGATGCATGATTTTTGGTGTTTTGATGAGACTTTTGATTTTTTTGTTGTGATATGGATGGAAATTAGGTGAGTTAGGCATGATGGAGTCAGGTCGGTTTAGGCATGGATCGAGTCAGGTTGGTTTAGGCATGGATCGAGTCAAGTTGGTTTAGGCATGGATTGAGTCAGGTTGGTTTAGGTATGGATCGAGTCAAGTTGGTTTAGGCATGGTGGAGTTAGGTTTGTTTAGGCATGGTTGAGTCAGGTCGGTTTAGGCATGGTGGAGTTAGGTTGGTTTAGGCATGGTGGAGTCAGGTTGTTTTAGGCATGGTGGAGTCAGGTCAGTTTAGGCATGGTGGATTTTTAAAGTGGTTGGGGTTTTGATTCATTAATTTGTATAGTTTATGATAATATGGGCTATTTTTAAGATGCTTTATAATATATGTATGATGATGGTAAATAAATGGTATTCATAATAAATGTATGTTGTGATGAGGATTAAAATGTGAAGAAACTTGTTATGTATGTGGTTTAATTTCCAATTGGGGATATAAAAGGGAAACTAAGTGGGGTAGAATGTATTTTTAGGAAGATGAAAGATGGATTGGTTAGGGTAGAGAGTGGTTGAGCTAACCTCCAAGGGCCCCATGCCCTCGGAGTGCTGCCTACATAGTCCCATTGAAAAGGGACCTCAGGCCGATGTAGTTCTCCCATAAGCGAGGGAAGAATATGAGGAGGTATGAAAATGAGTTGGTAGGTTTTTAGGCATGATGGGTTTAGGTAATTGAGGTGTGAGTGGGTTATAGGTAAAGTGATATGGGTGATGTCAATTGTGATAAAAGAAGAAGGTGACCCCAAAGGTAAGCATTGAGGGCCAAGTCCTGTATAAGGTAATCAAAATGTAAATAAAGACGGTCAAAAGATACGAGGGAGCAATGAAGCCACCTGATTGGTTAGGATCAGACTAAGTAGGTCATACCTTGGAGAAGGTGATGAATGTAAGACCCTAAAGACATTGCATGATTGATTGTTCTAAAGGTGAAAAGTAGTCACATGATCACCAAATGTCTTGGTTTCTAAGAGGTCCCTTGAGGTGGTAAGAAAATGGGGGTGCAAATGGTGAGAGGGGTGAAAGGTGGGTAATTTTATATGATATGAGGTGGCATGCTCTTTGGGAAAGAGATCCGAGGTCACAATGGGCAAGTCCATGACTAAAAAGTTTTCTATTTGGACTTGTATTTGAGATAGACTGATCGATGCGGGAAGTCTATATGGGATGAGGAATTTAACTCCTTGAGGTCTTCATGAAGCTAATCGATGTGAGAAGCTTCCACCTTCTTTCTTTTTTTTTTTTTTAAGAGCTTTACATAGTTGTCCTTTGAGGAGCAAAGTCTATTTACAACAACGATTCTTTGAGAGGAAGATTTCCTTTTGATGTAGTCATCTTTTTATTATAAGTTTGACTCAAGGAGTTGGGTCCCATGTGGGGCTTTGAAATCATGGACAAGGCCAAGGTGAAGAATAGGATTCTTGTTCGAAAATCAAGGTGAAACGACCATGGGATCTGATCTAAAGGTAGACAAAAGTATCTATGAGAATCATGCTATGTGCAACGCCATGGTACACACATTCAAGAGAAGATAACAAGTGATGGGTACTCACATGATTCTTGTTTAATCGTTGGTGAGGTGTAAGAAGTGGGTAGTGCTCAAGGGACGAGCATGGAAAGAGGCAAAAGGTGAGGTAGGACTATAGGTCAACAGTAGAATGGTTGAAGATGCAAGGCATTAAGGGGCTCAGGTTTGGGTTTACCATCGAGTGAAGATAAACGATAAGCACCGATCTCGTAAGTATGAGTCACGATGTATGGTCCAAGCCAATTAGGAGCAAATTTTCCCCGTTTACTTTTTTTTGCTTTGGTTACATGTTGATTTTCTTTCAGGACAAGGTCACCAACTTGGAAGGTTTGTTCATGGACACATTTTTCATAGGCATGTTTGATACATTTTTGGTAAACTTGAAGGTGGTCAAGAGTGTTAAGACAGTTGTTCATCTAATAACTCCGGTTGTGCTAAAAACGGTCTTGGTGAAATTCATCATCATTGAGCATGTCATGGAGAGAAATGTGGAGTGAGGGAATCTAGAATTTGAGAGGTAGAACAACCTCGGTACCATAGACCAAAGAAAATGGTGTGGCCGCAGTGGAAGTGCGGATACTAGTGCGGTATGCCCATAGGGAAAAAGGAATGTGCGTATGCCAATCCTTCCCAGTATCATTAACCACTTTCATGAGAATTTTGTTTAGGGTTTTATTAGTGGATTCAGCTTGGCTGTTGGTTTGTGGGTAATAAGGTGATGATAAACTTAGTTTAATGTTGAAGGCATCGCAAAGTTTCTGCAATGTTTTGTTTTTGAATTATTTTCCATTATCAGTGATGAGGCGATGAGGAACACCAAAGTGAAAAATGATGTGATGATTGATGAACTCGCATATTTTCTCGGCTTTCATGGAGATGATTGGTATGGATTCCACCCATTTTGTGTAGTATTCAGTAACAGTGATGATCCATTGATGGCACTGGGAAGAATGGGGTTGATCTCTCTCACAAGATCCAAACCCCATTGAGAGAAGGGCCAAAGGTCACGGGTGACCTGTAAGGTGTGACTAGGTGTGTGGTGAAGGTTGGCATGTTGTTGGCATTTTACACAACGCTTGACATAGTCGTAACAATCATGGTTAAGGGTCGGCTAGTAATAGCCCGCATTTAAGAATACGCTTAGCCAACAAGGCCATTGAAGTGACCTCCACATATGCCATCATGAACTTCCTTAATGGTATAAGGAATTTCATAACTTGTGAGGCATCGTAAGAGAATACCATCAAAGTTGTGCTTATAGAGGAGGCCCCCCATGATGACATAACGAGAGACCTTTTTAAGGAAGGCGCATTGTCCATTATGGGTGAGATCAGAAGGTAAGATGGAGAGAGAAAGATAGTCGAGTATTGTTTGTACCAAAGGTCACTTGGGTCAAGGGTGATGGTTTCAATGGAGGAAACATTGTGAGGTAAGTAAGAGGGTGATTGGAGTCATTATATGGTGACAAAGATTTTAGAATCACCAGGAAGTGGGTATTTGAGAAGCCAAGCAGGCCATGGTGTCTACAAATTTGTTGGTTTAACGATGGATGGTTTGAAGGGCATAACGATCAAAGGTGGTCAAAAGTATGTCTACATGATGTTTATACTCTTGAAGTATCTCATTATGACATTGGTATATACCATTGACTTGGTTTATGACCAATTGGGAATCACCAAAGATGTTGATTGATTTCACATCTAGGGCATAGGCAGCTTGGAGACCTAATACGAGCACTTCATATTTGAAAATGTTGTTTTTACAATCAAAATCTAGTTTTAAATACAAAGGCATGGGTTCACCATCAAGCAAAATGAGGATAACATCAGCCCCACCCCGTCTTTGACACTTGGAACCATCAAAGAAGAGTGTCATTTGGTAAGGGGGTTCGTCTAGGAAAGGGTAGTAATGGACTCATCTGAAAAGTCAAAATTAGAGGGTTAATCCTGGAAATAGGTGCATCGGCCAATTGGTCATCAATAGCTTGGCCCTTGATGGAATTTTGATGAATTAATTCGAGGTCGAGGTTAGCTAAAAGCATAAGCCATCATGCGGCATGCTAATTTTGATACGGTTTGGCATACATGAAGTGTAGGGGGTCAATGTGGTCACAACATAGGTTTTTTTGTTGAGTAGGTAATGGCGGAGTTTTGTGGAAACGAAAACTAAGGCTAAGCAAAGTTTTTCGGGATGGGTGTATCGAGTTTTGTAGTCCAAAAGAGTATGGCTTATGTAATAAACCACCTGCTCCATGTGTTGTTCATCATGATGAGCGAGCATGGCCCCAAAAGAGTGATCGGTAGCTGAGATATATAGGTAGAAATGTTGATCATCTTTAGGCGGAATGATTACGAGTGGTTGGAGAAGGTATTGTTTTAAGGCCTCAAAAGCTTTGTGGCAGTCATCATCCCATTTAAAGGAGATATCCTTCTTGAGAAGATGATGAAATGGTTGACACTAATCAGATAATTGTGAAATGAAATGACAAACAGACTGCAATTTACCTTATAGGCTATGATTTGTCTAAGGTTAGTGGGCAAAGGCATTTCTAGAATGGCCTTGACTTTAGTAGGGTCAACTTCTATACCACGTAGGGAAATGATAAATCCCAGGAGTTTTCCTAAGAGGACCGTGAAGACGCACTTCTTAGGCTGAAGGTGAATGCAATATTTAATGAGACGGTCAAAAATGGTTTTGAGGACGGCAAGGTGCTCGGAGTGGCATTTAGATTTGGCTAAGAGATCATCCATGTAATCTTCCAATATATGATGCATGATATCATGGAAGATGTAAGTCATAGCCCATTGATATATGGCACCAGCATTTTTAAGGCCAAAAGGCATGACTCGATAGCAAAAGGTCCCCCAAGGGGTGATGAACGTGATTTTGTGTTGATCCTCTGGGGCAAGCAGGATTTGGTTATAACTTTGAGAAGTCATCCATGAGTGATAGCATCATGTGACCAGCGAAGGTCAACTAGTTGGTCAATCTTTGGGTAGAGGAAGTCATCTTTTGAGCAAGTGAGGTTGAGGTCATGGAATTCTATGTAAATCTGAATCCCCCGTCACCTTAGTGATAGGGACAAAGTTAGAAATCCAACGAGGATAATCAATGGGTAATATGAAGGAAATGGAAAGAAGGCATTGAAGTTCTTCTTTTACGAGAAGGGCAATGCGAGGGTGTATTTTCCTCAGCTTTTGTTTGATGGGTTTGGCATCGGGAATGGTTATGATATTGTGGACCACTATGGTGGGGTTAATAGCAGGCATGTTTTCATAATCCCAAGCGAACGCGTGGTTGTGATCTTTGAGAAAATAAGTGATGGCTTCTATACGGTAGCATCTAAAGATTGCCGATCTTTAGGATGTGCGGGTCATCTTGAGTATGGATGTTGATCTCAATAGTAAATTCATTCAACATGGTTTGCATCTCAGAAGGTAACGACCGATGAATATATGATTCTTACGCACTGAAGGTAGGTGAGTATAGATTCATCATCCTGACATTGAATGACATTAATTGAAGGTGTATCGTCATCAATCATTTCAAGATACAGGAAGGGAAGAGAGGAAGGAGCCTCGCCCTCACGTTGATAAGTCAAAGGCCCCAAGGAAATGGTGTTTATGAAAAAAATTTAGGAGGGATAGATTCTGGATCCATCGACTCCGTTGGTGAAGGGGGTGATAAAGGCGAGTGGGTGAAGAAGGTGGAGTAGGGTTGATGTTCTCGGTGAGTTCAATACGGGCTTGCTTAGTAGGTGGTTCAGAAATCCGATACCACTATGGTTCTAATGTTTGTTGGTGGTACATGGAATAACAAAGATGGCGGCCTTGCTCATAAAATCCAAAACCAAAACCCTTCCACGCACATCGGTGTAGGAAGGTGTGGGAAAAATGGTGATTGGTAAGAGACTGGAAGTCAGTAGAAAATGGGTGGGTTTGTGATGGTGGTTCGGGTGTGTAAGTGGTAGTATCAAGTCCCCCATAGGTGAGACTGGTACGAGAGATGACAGGACCATAAAGGAGGCGTTCTCCTATGCGGTGATCATAGCGAGGGTGTTGGTGAAGGCTTCCATACTCTTGTGGAGTAAGGAACATGTTAACACTATATAGGCGATACTCCCCCAAAGTGAGGCATTGAAAAATGCCTTCTAAGGGATCAGTGGTTAGTATGTGGGTAGTTGGAATGGATGATGTGTCGGAGGTCGATGCGGGGGTAGAGTTAACGGATTGGGAGGCTAATGGACTAGTCGCGGAGGTTGTGGCAGTGGTAGGAATGGAGGAGGCATGTGTGGTTGACGTAGTGTAGACACCAAATTTGTGTCTTACGACCCCTTGTGACCCGCATCTCATTTCGCAACCTAACCTCATCACCTAAACCTTACACAATTATTTATTAATTACCTTGTAATTGATAAATCCACATCACCTTACCTGCCACCTCATTTTGCCACCTCATCATGACCTAGTCCTAACCCTAAACTAACCTAATTAAGACCTATAACTTGGTCCACACCTACACCCATGACTAATGACCCCTTTCTCGCACCCAAAACCGACCTTCTAGTCACTTGACCAAGCCCGCAACTAATCTCTCGGGAGAAAAGCAGGGAAAGTGGGCGATTTTACTAAAAATAGCCTACTTTTTCCTAACCGATACCGGTTCCTACTCGACCGCCGTCGGTTACGTAACCGCCATCGGTTCCCTGTAAATGGGCTCCCAAACCAAAAACAAAGGTGGAAGGATTTTTGGATCAACAGAGATCAGCAGGAGTGATCAAGAGAATCCGGATCTTTACTTGGCCGAGCAGAGACGAGTGAAGAAACCAGAAGAGTTTGCAGCAAAGGAGATCAAGCCCAAAACTGCAACGGAATAGCCAGAAACCTGTGATACTCAGCTGATCATCGAGAGGGAGATCTCTCATCTTCTGTGTGTCAAGCCATCTTATCTAAGTTCTAAAACTTTGTCATCGAGTTCTGGACCTGCATCTTCGTCAATAACCAGTAAGTTACATCTTGCATGTCCTCTTTAATAACATTTCTTAGACTTTTTGAATCACAGTCCCCATAAATCCATTCCTAGATCCACTACCCAACGTGTCATTGCATCTAACTATCATTCATTTACCTCTCACCATCTCATTACCTAATATCACTCATATACCAGCCTTACCAACAACACAAGATTACCCCCTACGACACAACCACCCCATAAAACAACCAACCTACAGATCCTGGACCATACCGATATCGGTTATCGCCAAGAACCCCAGGTATTGGTTATTGTGACTCAAAACCATAAATCAGCCTTTCCCTACCCGTCTCAATGAAGCAATTTAATTGATATTTTACGCTTTTGGTGTTAATTCATATTAGCGGGGGAATTGACCACCTTCGAAAGGAAGTTTTATATTTCTGGGCCCAAGGCGGTTCCTCATTTATCGTCTAATCAAAATCTTGTGGTCTTGTGTTCTTATTTGCAGGTAGTCCTTCCAAGACAAAAAGGAGTTCTTCGCAGTCAACCTAATCTTTCTCTACGGTACACGCACACCATCTCGACATTCAACAGGTATTCCTCCTAGCCCTAACCTTATCTCTTTTTAAAAGGAATGAAAGGATAGAAGTAACTCTATTCCCAGAAGCCGAAACATTCCGAGTGAAACATTTTGGCACACCCGGTGGGACCCATTTCGGGTTTCTGTTTCTCTTGCTTATTTTCATTTTAGGAAGCATACTTGTTGTTGTTGTTTTTGTTATATATTTAGTGAAGAATTTGTCTTACTTTCCTAGTTTCGCATTAGTGAAAGTCATCTCTTTTGCTTCATCGAACATAATTTTCGATTTGGGTTTAAAACACGTGCATTGCATTCCTGCTTGTTGTTTTTCAATTCTAGTGAACATAGATTAAGTAACAGGTCGTACACGTGGGGGTGATATCCATGGTATTGACAGGAAATTAATCTTACTTTCACTGCACAACACATACCGAATCACTTCACAATTAACTCAACAGCTCAAACATCCCCCTTTCCGCGGTATTCCTCCGCCTGATTGAGGTAACCTTATAAGCCAAAACAACTTGACATTTCCCCTAAGTCTTTTGTTTAGGATTGACATCATTCCGCATCTAAAGGCATAAGCCCACAATAATTAAAATTAACCCTAGGGTTAATCTCTGGATTTGCGTGTGCATCTTGTTTGTTTTCAGTTCTGTTTTCTCTGTTATACACTGTCTTCTGTGATTACCTTAGAACAATTTGATAAATATACTGAGCAAATCAGCAGCTTCTTATATTTTCTTATACCAGTCTTATTACACCGACATCGGTTACCTGACCGACGTCGGCTATAGTATAACCGACATCGGTTATCAGACCGATATCGGTTATTGTCTTTTCCAGTTCCTGACAAACCAACAACCTACCAATTTTACCAGTCTGAGTTTGTTTCTGTTCCTGACAGATTGAAACCCTACTGTGAACTCCTGTCCATGGTTGTCATCACTCGAAAGCAAGCCGCTGCCATGGTTTCACATGCTTGCTCTGTTTCTTTGCCTGAATCACCCCCTTCACATTCTGTGGGGAATCCTACGGATACCAGCGAGGTTCCTAAAATTCCTGTGGGAGATAAGGACTTTGCCAAGTTTCTGGATGCTAATCCTAGTGTTGTACAATACTATTTGTCTCATGCCCCTGACCGTACGCCCGATGGTCAGCTCCTTGTTGGTATGCCTATTAGTATAGCTGCTCATTTAGCTCCCACTCCGCCTGATGACACCGCCTTGCTTCCCGCATCTTTAGCCCCGTCTCCCAATCCGATGGCTTCAGAGGTTCATACGACCCCGATTAGCTTTCCTTTGGTTAATCTTGGACCCCACATATCACTACCACCGACTGCCCCTACCTCATCTCTCTTGCAGACCGCTCCGTTTATGACTTGCTCTCTGCCACCTATCCACACGAGCTTTCCTTCTCAAGCTCCGCCTACCTTTTCATTCCCATACACGTATCCAGTGACCTCAACATCCTATATGGGACATCCCTATTCGGTCGCCTCAACATATTCATCCTCCATACCTTATCAACACTTAACCCCACCAGTGTCTAGCGGTGGCCCTTGGCCCAATTTGCCTCCGTTTACCACAACCACACCATCATCTCATCCAACTACTGATTTAATTAAACAAATGATGGACAAAATGCAAAACCTGGAGGCTTCTGTTTCAGGAAGTCGTAGCACCTTGACATACGAGCAAGTTTGTCGGGAGCCTATTCACCCTTCTGTCCCCCTTCATTCATATCCTCCTCAATGGGAATTACCAAAATTTACCCGTTTTAACAGTAAGGAGGACCCTCAACAACACTTGCGATCATTTAGACATGCTTGTTATTTGATTGCTCATGATGATGTCTTGTTACTCTCCGCACCTTTCCCATGTCCTTATCGGGACCCGCCTTGAGTGGTACAAAGGTTGCTTTAACCCAAAGACTCAATCTTCTCTTTTAACCAACTAGCCCAATCTTTCTTGGATCATTTCTCCATTAACATTGCCAAGAAAGTATCTATCACCGACCTTTATGCCATCCGACAATTCGAAGACGAATCTATCGCAGATTTCGTTGGACGATGGCGGGGCCTTATCAACCAACTTACATATGCCTTGCCTCAAACCGAACTTATCAAACTTTTTACGCGGGCCTGCGCTAAGCACATCTCTCCTACCCTCCAAATTCAAACTTTCCGTACATTTGATGAGGCCTTTACCATGGCTCGGAAATTAGAAATTCGAGCCTTAGAAGAAGAGAAATTGCGGTTGCGCAACAAAAACCCCAATTTCCAAACTCAAGATTCCACCAACAAACCTAACACCACCAATCCTCACCCATCGACCGCTTCGAAATCAAAAGGGGCCGTGCACGCGGTGATGGTCAAATCCCAACCACCGTCTAATACCCCGCCAAAAACCACCTATAAGTATAAAGCAGAACCCATCAACTACACTCCCTTGGGAGAAACATATGGTGTGATATTGGAAAAATTGCTCAAAGCAGGAGCCATTACCTTACCTCCTGTTAAACCTCATTCTGGGTTTGATTCCACTCGCGCCATACCTTCCTGGTACAAAGAAAATGACTTCTGTAACTTCCACCGCGTGAAGGGACACAGTCATGAGAACTGCAAGATGTTGAAAAACATAGTGCAGGAAATGGTTGATGCGGGGGATATAGCCCTCGATAATCCTAACGCCCCTGCTAACCGAAATTTGAAAATATTCAACAAACCATTCCCGAATCATTCTTCTAACAGTAATCTAAATCAAGATATCTTAGCCGAGGAGAGTGTTCATGAGATCCATGCAGTCTTCGATTCCCAGCCAAAGACCTCTATCGAACAAATTCTCAATCAAGCCTCTTCACTAACGCAGGAAACCGAACCCCCTTCCTCGCCATCAAGACAAACTGAAATCCTTTCCGTTCCTTTACCCATCAAGGAATTAGCTGCCCAGAGTTCCCTTCTCACAAATGAGCCTTCTTACACCACGTCCTTGCAAGATTGTGAGCGGATGTTATCTAATTTATCTATTTCCCAAACGTCTCCTTCTACCATTCTTGCTGTACAAGAGGAAGGCTTGCCACTTCTTTTGTCATCCTTAGACGAGAAACCTCTTGAACCGACATCACCATATTCTTTAAATATGACAGATCCTCTCAAACATGCCCTCCTACCTATTAGTCCTTCATCACCTAAATCTTTTCAACGACCAGTCGACCTCTTAACATCTATTGATACAGTGCCTCATCTACCCCCTGTATCACACCCACAGTGGACTGGAATCACAACCCGTCTTTCTTCCATACAAAAGTTCCTATTCACACGTGAGGACTGTCATTCCACAGAAGATAGACAGGTCCTATGGGAACGTTTGAGTACGCCGTATTCTACTCAAATGCAAATGACCGATCCTGATGCCTCCACCATATACCCGAAGTGTTTACAGAAGCTTAAAATGCCCATGTTCTCACCTTCACCCCCCTCATCTCTACCAAATACCTCGTCCACTTCTATTAACTTAGCCAAATCTTCCCCTATGCTTGGGACCTCACCCATACCTAGTCTAACACACCCACCTAAGCGGCTTGATTTATCTAAAAATAAAGCCATCCACCCCATTAGGAGACAGACTCAATCTCCTCAACCTATGCCTCTATCACAACTAAAACCATCATCGTCACACCTACCTTCCATATTGGGACCCCATCCCTCTACCTTACATCAATATATCATACCTCCTGCGTTTTCTTTAAAGCAACCTATGCCTTCTGCGCCCATACAGAAATCCAAGGGTATAAAGAACACCGTCACCGTCACCCCACGTATCCTATCCACCTATCAACCCTAAACAAATTCCATCATCAAAAGATTTGTTTTCGGTCACTCCTATTTCCCCGTGGTTGTTTTCTGATACCACATCATCTGTGGCCTCATCATCCAACATAGCTTCTACGTCAAAGAAACCATGGTTAGGGAAAACCCATTATCAAAACTCCTTGGCTAAACAACCCCCTATACAAACCAACCACACCACGTCATCACCAAAATCGACCCAGTCAATAGCCTCATTTTCCTCTGACTTTGACCCACTCAAAGGGTCTTACGCCAAAATCCTTGCTATGTTGGTGGAGAATGCGACCATTTCCCTACCCCCACTTAGACCTTATGATCCATCTAAACCTTGACCTATAGGTTACGATGAGTCTAAAATCTGCGCTTACCACCGCACACCAGGACATGACGTAGAGGGATGCAAAGCGTTGAAAGCCATACTTCGTCCATCACCTCTCTCAGACAGAAAAGTTAAGAAAGACAACTTACGAAGACGACCTTTAGCTTCATTCCCTCTCCTATACCACCTATCCCGCCTCACCAAAATCTATCATCATTACAGCCCCACCTCCCGAAAACCAAGACCTATCCCTACCATCTTCCTCCTCTCGTATTCACGAGATCAATATGATTAGTGTTGCTACTCGAGGGCGAGAAAAACAATGGGAAAGTGAAAGAAAACACACTGCGGCATCTCTTTCTCTTTGTCAACCATCCCGATTGCACCACCACCTAAAGTGGTTATTCGCGGACCCGCCTATCCGTCTCTCTAATGGCATTGCCCACCGAACTATGATCAAACAAACTGCACCAATCACCGTAAAAATGACACTTGTATGATCTCATTCGGACTTCTGAATCTCATCGACAAGCTCTCGTTGAAATCCTTCAAGGGATAGAGGTTTTACCTAATGAAACATTGCTGTTACCTCTATTCTAACACCCAATCACGCTTCTTCACTCACTAAACAATCTATCTCCCCAACCACTACCTCTCATGCATGTGACAAGCTCTTTGTCAATTTCTCACGAAGATGAAATTATCGACTTTGGTGCCGAAGATCCTGACCCTGCTCTTTTCATCTCAGCATACGTTCGGGATATCCGGGTACGTCGTGTTATGATTGATTGGGGCGGGCCTAAACATCATCTCTTCAAAAGCCTTCCAACAAATGAATATCCCTTCTAGTTGCATGTGTGCCAACCCCATCATGTTGCGATCATTCAATGATGCTATTACTTCTACTTTAGGCACCGTGATCCTTAACATTCGTGTAGGACCACGTACTTTACCCGAACTCTTCTATGTCCTTGAGGGAGAGTTCCAATACAACATGTTGTTAGGCCGCCCTTGGATCCGGGCTATGGGATGCGTTCCCTCCACCTTACATAGATGCATAAAATTTGAGTACGAGGGGAAGTCCTACACCGTAAAAGCTGATCCTCCCCCCTTCAAAACTTGCAATATGTTGTATCGCCCTAATGATGTACTTGTACCAGTCAAGACACCCATTCATCCAACCCAGCCATCTACTTCCGACACACCTACACCTTCAACCAATGAAACCGCCGTTACAAATATTACTTCCTTTCCCGCAGATAACATCCCAACCTCCGACCCCTTAGTAGATGTTTTTCAACGCCTTACGCTGGGGGAGTACCACCTATATAACGTTAGTTCTTTCCATACCCCACAGGAGTACGGACAGTTACATGCACATCCCACCTACGACCGTCGCGTGGGGGAGGTAATCTCTTACGGACCACCCCATTGCCGCACCAACCTAACGTATGGGGGTGTTGACGCATCCTCCATTACCCCCTGAACACCCTCTTGGTGTGGTTCCCTTCCAATCTGATTTTCAATACTTGACAAATCGTCGTTTCGCTCCCTCACCTTCTTAATTCGCTGTGCTTGGAAAGGCTTTGGTTTTGGTCTTTATGAACAAGGCCGACATACACTCATTCCCGTGACTACACGCAAACACAATGATCGCAGTGGTCTCGGTTTTCCTGAAACACCTACACGGAGATACCTCGTGTCATTGTATCTCCGAAGAAGACGACGTCACCCCTACCAAACCATCATCACCCACTTTGTCATCATCACCCACAGAGTCGATAGACCCTGAATCTATCCCTCCTAACTTTTTTTTTTCATAAATGCTATCTTCATAGGTCCTCTCACTTATCAATGCGATAATGAGGAACCATCTTCTCTTCCCCTTCTGTATCCAGACATGATCGAAGAGGATTCACCTTCGATTAATGTTGTTGAGTGCCAGGATGACGACTCCATCCTCACTTACCTTGGGGCGGATGACTCCTATATTCAACGCACCTTACCGTCTGAAACTCAAACCATGTTGAATGAGTCGACTATAGAAATCAACATCCACACGGAGGAGGATCCTCACATTGTGAAGATCGGACAATCCCTTAACACATCAGAACAAGCCGCCTTTACTACCTTTCTCCGTACCCGCAACCAAGCTTTCGCTTGGTCCTATGCTGACATGCCAGGAATTGATCCTACCATTGCCGTCCATAACATCACCCTAAACCCCGATTCCAAACCAGTCAAACAAAAACTGAGAAAATGCATCCACGCATTGCCCTCTTGGTCAAAGAAGAGCTTCAACGACTTCTTTCTGTGTCCTTCATCTTGCCTATTGACTATCCTCAATGGATTTCTAACATCGTACCTGTCACTAAAGCGGCAGGGGACTTCGGATATGCATGGATTTCTCGGGATCTTAACCTCGCTTGCCCTAAAGATGACTTCCCCCTACCTAGTATTGACCAACTTGTTGATCTCACTGCAGGCCATGAGATGCTCTCTCTCATGGATGGCTTTTCAGGATATAACCAAATTTTGGTTGCCCCTGTCGATCAACATAAAATTGCCTTCATAACTCCTTGGGAACCTTCACATTTATCGTGTAATGCCATTTGGCCTTAAGAATCTTTGGTGCAACCTATCGGCGGCTATGACCTACATTTTCATGACATTATGCACACTATCCTTGAAGATTACGTCGATGATCTTCTTGGCAAATCTAAACATCGAAGTGAATATCTCGATGTTTTAACCATTATTTTTGATCTTTGCTACAATATTATTATGTCCGTCTTGACCAAAGAAAATGTGTCTTTGGTGTCCTTTCTAGGAAAACTTCTTGGCTTTATTGTCTCTCTGCGTGGCATTGAGGTCGACCCATCTAAAGTCAAAGCTATTCTAGAAATGCCCCCACCTACCAATCTTAAACAATTGCGTAGTTTACAAGGTAAGCTCCAATCTATCCGACGTTTCATCTCCCAACTCTCGGATCGATGTCAACCTTTCCATCACCTCCTTAAAAAAGACATTGACTTTCAATGGAGTGAAGAGTGCCACCAAGCCTTTGAGGCTCTCAAAGCTTATCTCTTGCAGCCACCCGTGCTTATCCCACCCTAGGACGATCACCCTTTCTACCTTTATCTTTCCACCACCGACCACGCTGTAGGGGCCATGCTTGCACATCGTGACTCTGAGAATCGAGAACAAGCCGTTTATTATATAAGTCGTACTTTGGTGGATTATGAGACTAGGTATACACATGTAGAAAAGTTGTGCCTAGCCCTATCATTCGTGGCCACCAAACTCCGACACTACCTTCTGAATCACAAAACTTTCGTCATCACCAACACAGACCCCATCCATTACATGTATGCCAAACCTCATCTCAACCAACACATCGCCAGATGGCTCATGCTCCTCGCCGACCTTGACCTTGAGTTTGTCCACCGAAATCAATCAAAGGACAAACCATCGCAGAGACTAACTTGTGGAAGCCCCTTTACCAGGGGAACAATTTACCAATTTTACATTCCCCGAAGCGAACTCATCGCCACTCTTTCACTCAGGGAGGAGTCGTATCCAATGACCCTCTTCTTCGATGGATCCAAATGCCAGCGCGGCGGAGGAGCCGGCGTTGTTCTCATTCCTCTCGACGCTGAGCCTATGCCTCTCTCATTCCGAATCGATTTCCCTTGCACTAATAATACAGCGGAATACGAGGCCCTTGTTCTGATCTCCAAGTTGTGTTACACTTAGGTATCAAATCTATTAATATTTTTGGCGACTCTCAATTGGTAGTCAATCAAATTATGGGCATCTACCAATGCAAAAATGAGGAACTTCAAAAGTACAAACACTACGTGGATTCACTTCTGGCCTTATTTACTCGCTATTCTATCCAAACCATTCCCCACTCCACTAACAAATTTGCGGATACTATGGCCTGCTTAGCCTCGTAAATTCCAGCTTCATCAACTGACTCTGACATTTTCATCTTGGTCCAACAACTCTTTGCCCCATCTTACTCAACACCGGTTGTTTGTATGATAAATAATGTGTCTGCTAATTCGCAGGATACTTGGTACCACCAATTTCACGACTACCTTACAACCTCTGTTCTCCCACCTAACCTTACTAGTAACAGCAAACGTGCTTTCCTTAAAAGTGTTTCTCGTTATGTTGTCTTGGGGGGACTCCTCTATAAACGTGGCTTTGATGGCATCCTCCTTCGCTGCCTAACCGGCGCGGAGGTCACCTATACCATCCAACAAGTCCACGATGGGATTTGTGGTGGACATTTTAGTGGCCTTGCCGTGGCTAAACGAATCCTTCGCCTAGGTTATTATTGGCCTACTCTCAATAATGACTGCTACGAATATGTTAAGCGTTGTGTTATGTGTCAACAACATGCCAACCTTCAACATACTCCTAGCCACCCGCTACAGGTCGCCCGAGATCTTTGGCCTTTCTCACAATGGGGTTTAGACCTTATTGGTGAGATTCATCCGTCCTCTTCGCAACGTCACCGATGGATTATCACAGCAACCGAATATTACACAAAATGGGTGGAGGCTATTCCGCTCATTTCAACTAAAAAAGAAAAAATTGTAGAGTTCATTAACCACCACATTATCTGTCGTTTTGGTGTTCCTCATCGCACGATAACGAGATAATGGAAAATATTTCAAAAATAAGTTGTTGCAGGACCTTTGCGACAACTTTGGTATCAAACTTCGACTTCTCATCACCCTACTATCCACAAGCAAATGGACAAGTGAATCCTCTAATAAAACCCTAACCAAAATCCTCTTGAAAGTTGTCAATGAATCCGGAAGAAATTGGCACGATCACATCCCCTTTGCCCTTTGGGCTTATCGTACTAGCATTCGTACCTCCACTAATTCCACACCTTTTCTTTGGTATATGGTACCGAGGCTGTCTGCCTCTCGAAGTACAAATACCCTCCCTTAGAATATCTCTTGGGATATTCTCACCAACGATGATTTCCGCCAAGAGCGGTTAGCCCAATTGGAGCTTCTTGACGAGCGTCGTCTTACAGCTCTTGATCACCTTCAAATCTATCAAAAACGTATCAAGTGTGCTTATGATAAGCGACTTCATGAGCATACCTTTAAGGTTGGTGATCTTGTCCTCAAAGAGAATCAACATGTAACCAAACTAGAAAAGAGAAAACGTGGAAAATTTGCTCCTAATTGGATTGGGCCTTACATTATCACTCACACTTATGGATCAGGCACTTATCATTTAGCTTCACTTAATGGTAAACCTGAGCCTGAACCCCTTAATGCCTTGCATATTCGACCATTCTATTGTTGAATTTAGTGTTATATCACTTCTTATCTACCTTGCGCTCGTCCCTTGAGCTCATTTACCACCGCATACACTTTGTTTCCTACATCTCAAAATCAAAATCAAGCTCACATGGTTTGATTCTCACTTCACCTCAACGCAATGCCTTCCCTTTTTAGTCTAGTCCATGACTTCAAAGTATTAAAATAAGCCGTATTCTTATGGGATTTTCTTGAGTCAAACTTCCTACAAAAACTAGATGCTTCACGTCAAAAGGACATCTAGCTATCTACCTTATATATAGACTGCTCCCTCGAAGGACAGCTATAGGCCAAACTATTGCTACTATTATATATAGACTGCTCCCCCGAAGGACAGCTATGCACTAAAATCATATCTGCTACTATAAATAGACTGCTCCCTCGAAGGACAGCTATACACAGTCAGCCTTTATCAGAAGCTTCTCGCATTGATCAGCTTTGTGAAGACCTCAAGAATAGTACAATCAATATCCCTTGTAGACTTCCCACATCGATCAGTCTATATTCAGTAAAATAAAAGCCTCATTCAAAAGAACTTTTGAGTCATGGACTTGTCTATTTAGGGTAGGTTCTCTTTCGTCAGAACACTCGCTTTGTAACAAGTTCTCTATACCTCCGTTATATCATCCACCTCACCTCACCATTTGTTTCAACTCAAGGGATGTGACGTACACCCGATATATTGTGATCTTACAACTCTTTTCACCTATTGACTTCTCGTCTATGCACGGTGCCTAGGGGTTCAAGCTCATTCTACGTTATGTGGTTTGTTTAGCTCTTTTTACCTACGGAGCACTCTTTCCTCTTTGCCTCGTATCTAGGATTGTGTGTTGATCTTAATCAGGACATGGTTCCCTACCACTTGGGTAGGCTAACTTTCACTTCCCTTATACCTTTTACAACATCACCAACTCGTTACCAACACCATCACCCTTACCTTACCAATATTAATATCAATACTTTTACCAACCAACCAATTGCCTAACCATACCAAATTGCCTAAATTCACCTCTCCCTGGTCCTAAGGGAGAACTACATCGGTCTGAGGCCCCTCCTTGCTTTGTGCAATGGGCTATGTAGGCAGCACTTCGGAGACATGGGGTCTCCCAAGGTTAGCTCGACCACCCCCTACCATAACCTATCATGTGTGGTAAATATAAATATTTTTGTGTATTTCTATTTAATCACATTCCTCTTTATCCTTTTTCAAAACACCAAAAATCACAACGCAAACATTCTTATTATTATCATAACTCAAATCAACATACATATTCAGTCTTATTTAGATGTTAAACAAATACATCTTCTCTATCATCGACACGCAGGTCGGCATCCTTATTTATTCTTATACCTCTATAACATTTACTTAGACCCTCACGATTCATCCCGACCCAGGAGATGATCGTGATCGTCGACGCCTCTCGCCGGGCCTCTCCATCCTCAAAGGTACCGCGGCTATTGGTACCGCCCACTGATCTGCCAATCTCTCCTGTAACATATGAATACGCCCTCTCGCATGGAGGAATCCAGCCTCTAGTCTCTCTGCTCGTGACTCATGAATCTACTAACAATCCTCTTGTCTCATTTATCTCTGCGTTTGGAGCTGATGAACTAAACTCTGCAGATGATCTCTCTCCGCTGTAATCACAGCTATGTCAGGGTGATCACGTACACATCGCAGCTCTACTACCCACCATAACCTATAGGCCTCTGTCGTTCCTACATCCATTACCTGCGATCACCAAGTTATCTCCTCTGGCCCTTCTGGAGGTGTTGGGTGGGAGGTGAGAATGCTGCCTCGGCGTCGATCCTCATATATGGTCTATAAGCCAGGGGTATATCCTGCACAAATCTGAATTGTCACCGCACGCGATCTAGAGGAATCCTCTCATACTCACACAGTACATGCCATGCGATCCACCTCAATCACTCTACACCCCTCAACTCCTCGGCTATGTTCTCTGTTACCATATAGTTCCCGTAAGGCCTCAATGAGATATCCGATCGTCACCCTCTCCCATACCTGCCTGTAATACTCAATGTCACCCGTCACGGCACAGGATCTTGCCTCTTGTTACATGCTCAGTACCCATCGTCCGAATCCCAACCTCTGCGTACTCCGGTCTCTCTCGATTTGGATGGGTCGGCCTATTGGTCGCGCATAAAACAATGTGCTCATAGGCCCAACAGTGTAATAAGTATGAACAATCCGATGTCGTCTGTGATTTCACCTACAAGCCCATAAACCCTGTATAACTCCGCCAAATATGCGGGTGCCCATGAAAAAGTCACGTTCCTTTCTATCATCTCCCAAATAACACACATCAATGCCTTTGGAAATCTTCCCCCATCCGCCCTCGGTAATGCATAATACCCTACTGCTATCATTAATATCACTGCTAACCTTGTCTCCTCGGGGTGTCTTTGCATACATTATCCCATATGTGAATGTCAAACCTCGTTTGTGTCAAATCTCGTGCGTATGGACCAAATCTTTGTTGTTATCGCTCCCAGCTGCGCTAGGTAATGCCGATATCTTGGTTTTCCTATAATAGGAAGTCTCAAAATACGGAACACATCTTCAAATGTTCTTGTCATCTCCTGTCCGATAGATAGAAGGTATTCTTCTCTGGATTCCATCTTTCAATCAATGCTGCAACATAGCATGGTTATGTGCGATTCGTGAATAATAGTGGATTCCACTTAACCCCAAACGATTTATCAATGTCCATTCAGTTGGTGTTACATCCACTCGGATTCGTGACAACAGTGCTGGTACACTATCATTCATCCTCGGCCTTGCCTCTCTGCATACGTCAAAACAACAAATAACCATTCAATCCATCGAATCCCTAAAGGTTTTTTCTCACATTAAAATTCCTCCGATGCTTATCGGTATCGGTTATAAATAATCGAAATACGGTTCGTAACGATACCCGATTATCCTAACCGCTTATCGGTCACTTTATCATTACATACACCTTGCCTAAACAACCACCTACGACAATAAATTGATCGTTTATTCCTCTCTGTATACACAGACATACCCGAAACCCCTGATTACCTACCCCATAACACTCACCTCACCTATAACCCTTGCTATCACGTTTTCTTTATCATATCTACCCACTTAATCTCCCTCCTCCTATTTACAAAACATGCAAACACCAAATTACAACCAAATCGTTTACCTCTTGGGCTGCAGCAGCTTGCGGTGGAACTTGTCTTCCCTCTCGTCCATGCCTGCTGGATGCTTCTCCTTGTTCAACCATGCTCACCACCCTCTTCAAATATAGCTTGGATTTCTGTCTTCTTGATCTCATCCCACAATCACGTTACCTGTCTCTTTCCTCCTTATCACTCAAATCTCTCATGCAATTACTTGTCTCAGTCGTTAAAATAGCGTCACATTCGCATATTTAACATCTTGCATGCCTCTCAAAATAAGAACTTCAGTTGCCACCTACGCTTTTCTATTTTTAGAAAAATCTCATTTTGGAATAACCGGTATCGGTTACCTAACCGATATCGGTCTATACTATACCGACATCGGTTAGCTAACCGACGTCGGTCACATACCCACCTTTTTCAAAACATAGTCCTTTTCTTTATTTTTATCTAATTTTTGGGCGCCCACCTCTTTTCCTGCATACCAACACCGATAGCTATAATCTTTTCATCAAATCCACATCTCATTACGATTTCATCCATATCATCTATCCACATTACCAAAACAAACAAATCATCAACAAACGATATCAAAAACCATTAATCTATATACCATTTGGATCCAACTTAACAGCTACATACATACATTTTCATAAAATCAGCGACAAAACATACAACATTTCATAATACAACATGTCAATTAAACTCATCATTTATATCTACATACATCCCATCCACAAAAGACATCAACATCATTAATATATAACACCATGTAAATCCAACTCATCATACATCAAATATCACAAACCATCGACAAAACATTTAACGCATTTTTAAACACAGCATGTGGATCAAAACATCATATCTATATATATATATACAAGGTTTCAAATATATAATGTGCCCTGCATCGGGACCTCTGTGATCTCATAATACAACAAAGCCGGCGCGCAGGCCGCAATAACCGTCAAAAACCTCAACACGGCTCGCAGGCCGGTCTCTCATATCAAAAACAGACTCGGCTCGCAGGCCGGTATCAACTGTACAACCCGTACTCGGCTCGCAGGCTGGTATAATAAATAAATAAATGAATAATATGTAGGCACGCAGGCCTCTATCAACACAACCGGTTCGCAGACCGGTGCCCATGTCCAATATACAAAAAGTGTAGGGACCCCTCAGCTCTCTCCACCTCCCTCTGCTGTCTGCTGCTGGTCTGTCCGCCTCTCGCCTCCCCGCTGTGACGAACCCACCGGTGTGGCTGCCCCTCCCCGAGACCTCGGCTCAGGAGGTATCTCGCTCTATAAGTGCGCATATGGCTGATACTCAGCTCCGGTACCATCAAGCACATCCTGATAGTACCGGGCCTCCGCTCTCGCCTCCATATACCGGTCCCGTGCCACCATCGCTGCTGGGGCTGGTCCCCTAACTCCTACTACCAGGTGCCCCCATTGCTCGTCTTTGGGTGCATTGGTGGTGGTGCTGTGGGTTGTGGTACTTGTACTGCACGTGCTGGGTTTGTGGTCGTCCGTTGGTGGTGCTCGTGGGTGTGGTACTGTACATGTACACACTGCACAGGCCGTGGGCTGTCTGCATTGCTAGGTGGTGGTACTGTACACTGTACTGTGCAATGCTGGGCCGTGTGTGGGTATCTGCATTCAACCGGTGGTGGTGCACGTGCACTGTACTCGAGCTCAAGGGCTAGCTGCCCCTGTAAAACACCTATCTGTGCCTGTGCAGCAGCTAGCTGCCTTATGTAATAGCTTACACTTTGACCCACGAGATGATCTCGCTCTGCCATCACTTGCCGCCAAGTCAGGCCATGCGCAGTGTCTTAACCTCGCTGCTCTCTGACCAGCCCACCAAACCATATATGCTCATTATAGCCGATCATCTACAGTGTCATCTGTCGGCCTCTCCGCAACCCAATTTGGATCCACGGGCTGTGGTGCAGGTAGTGGGGCCTCTACATCATCCCTCCGGTACTGAGGGAAGTGAGGGGCTCATCTGTGTCAGTAGCCCCATCTGCTGCATACCCTCTCCAGGGTATCCTCTCATACTCTCCCGGCCTCGTCCCGCTATCCGAATGTGTACTGGATCCACTGCAACTGTCCTCGGGCTCCTCCACGGGGGTGATGACCTCTATACGGTCTCCATACAATATCACCGCTGTCAGGCCCTCTAATAAATGCCTGTAATAAGCGACGTCCCGTCCTGCAAGCACTGCTCGTGGCTGGCCCACGACCCCCAACCACCTCTGAAAGCCGTATCTATATATGACCTATGGCCCTGGCTGCTGGGGTAATCCTACTGGTCTAATGCATATGATGTGCTCATATGCCCAACAGTGAAGCAAAAATGTCGAACAAATCCCAAATCGCCTCATCCGGCGATAGCCCCACAGCTCTCTATATAACTGCACCAGGTATACTGGTGCCCAAGCATAACATGTGTGCTCCTCCACCATCTCATGTAGCACCCCCATCAGCGCCCGTGGAAAGCGGCCTCCCTCTGAGTCTGGGAGGGCGAAGCAGGTGATCCCGATCATCATCAACACGGCAAGCCGTGTCTCATGTCGGTGCGCACGGTACATATCCCCATACCCGATACTCGCGCTGTGATATGTCAATAGCGCGGCTGCATCCCCAAAAACCTGTAGGATGCTGTCCATGGCTGTCTCTGCATCCACCTGAAAGACGGCCTCTCCATCGATAGGTAATCGAAGGATGCGATACACATCCTCCAATGTGATGGTCATCTCTCCAGTCGGGAGATGGAACACATTGGTCGCCGGATCCCATCTCTCGATGAGGGCAACCATCAAACTATGATCTCTGTCAATCACTCTATATCACTGGACTCCGCCGAGTCCCACCTCGCGCATGATAGCCCAGTGTGCTGCGGACACATGTGGTCGCATCCGGCTCAACAGTGGGGGCATCCTGTCCCGCATCGTCAGCTGCTGACGTGCCTGCAAAACCAACCCACAACCTTAGCCCTACTCTTTATCACAACATCTACTTTACCCTCTATACCCCCTTTTATCCCCCCGACCACACCCCGACTCTCTAACACACCCCTCTACCCACCTACCTTCTCCACACCCCGACTCCCTAACACACCCCTCTACCCACCTATCTTCTCCAATATCCCACTCCCTTTTCACACCCAAACAAACAACCCCCACCATACTACCACACAACCAAAACGATACCCAAACAACCAAATCCAACAACCGACACAACCTAAATCATATCAAAACATCCCTATCCCACCCCAATCATACCAAAACACCAACTCAACTCAACCACACAACCCAAACTACGCCCACACACCCAAACTATACCCAAAAACTTAACTCCACCACACAACCCAAACCACGCCCACACACCCAAACCACATAAACAAAAAAACAAAAACAAAAACAAAAACAACCAAACCACAAAAACAAAAACACAAACAAAAACAACCAAACCACAAAAACAAAACAAAAAACAAAAACAACCACAACATAAACACACAACACCCACCGACGCCGGCCGATATACGACCGACGCCGGTCAAACACAAAGCACCGTGACCTGAAAATTTGCGACCGATGCCGGTCGCTTAGCGACCGACATCGGTCGCTGTATTTACCCGGAGCCGAACCCCCGCGCGGCCCCCAACCTACATTTTTTCATTTTTCTCCCTCTCTACCCACCCAAACACCCTAAAAACCTACCCACCCAGCCGCCTCGGCTTATTTCACCTATCTACCCTCTCCCTTTTTCAAATTATTTCCATTTTCTAATTATTTCCTAAAAACATGTACATTCCTACCCAAACCCCAAATCTAGCTTAATAACATCAAATGAACACAATGCAAGGTTTCGAACTTACCGGTACGACGACACGTCGTCGTGGTGGGATGGGTGGTGGTGGTCTAGCTGGTCCAGCTCCTCCTGCTCCTCCTGGCTGTGCCATGGCTCCAAATGTCCTCTTCTGGGTCCTCAACCAATCAACTACTGCCTCCTCCTCACTCGGGCCCGCCAATCACCTCACTTCTCCACTCAACTAGTGCCACCTCAGCCAACAAATACACCAATATCAATATTCCACCTCAGACAAC
The DNA here is from genome assembly GCA_018340775.1 of Taxus wallichiana var. yunnanensis. Classification (NCBI taxonomy): domain Eukaryota; kingdom Viridiplantae; phylum Streptophyta; class Pinopsida; order Cupressales; family Taxaceae; genus Taxus; species Taxus wallichiana. Next base: position 744,594,277 of record CM031244.1, on the reverse strand, counting down.
TTAATTTGGTTTCCAAATTGACAAAGTGACAATGACCGGCCGTATTTTTCTTTTTATAGGTTTTTAACATAGAACCGAATCTTGGTCAAATCGTGCCCTAAAGAACCGGCGTCGGTTATCTAACTGGTACCGTCATAGATAACCGATATCGGTTTTGTCCTTTTTTACCCAACTTTTTGCCCTTATTCACTACTTTCCCTTTCCCACCACATTGCCTCTTTACCACATCACCTATATGCTCCATTGCTCTTTAGCCGTTTTTGACTTCACCGGCCCGACCCAAGGCCGCAACCAACCACTCCGGCCCGACCCAAGGCCGCACCCCAACCATTTGGCCCGACCCAAGGCCTCACCCTAACCATTTGGCCTCGACCCAAGGCCCCACCACCCACCCATTTGGCCCGACCCAAGGCCCCACCCTACCCATTTGGCCCGACCCAAGGCCTCACCCTACCCATTTGGCCCGACCCAAGGCCTCACCCTTCCCATCCGGCCCGACCCAAGGCCGCCACCCAACAATTTGGCCTGAACCACGGCCGTACCACTTCAATACCTTACCCAACATCAGCAACATACACTTTTATCCACCCATCATATAGTTTTTTGTTCAATCGAGCTCACCTGTTCGTGTTTTAGCCTGATTAGGGTCCTTGACTTGATCTGTCGACCAACTTTGCCTAGACCTAGACCGTGACGTTTATCTCAACCAAACCAACCATTTGGTACTGCCGAACATGCCTAAACGTTCCTGTACCTTACCTGTTATATACCCTGGAGCTACTTCCTATGCCTTGGATACCAGGATTATATCACCCTTGTTTGGATAAACTATCGACCTTTGCCTATGCATTGTTGGTTTGCTCGTCAAATCATGTACCCTAGTCGCACTATTGCATTTCAACGTGCGTCTGCTTCCTTGGACTTACCCCACCTTTTCCCCATCATCTCTACACCATTTACCCTTTATCAACCCTATCCCTAATTTCAAGTTCTCTCAACTGCAGTGATAGATTTGAGGGGATTACCTATACCCTTAACATGGGAAACCACTTCATATTATTGTCCTAGTGCGCTTTACAAAACAAGCTACACGATAATAAGGGGCTAATGTAGACACCAAATTTGTGTCTTACGACCCCTTGTGACCCGCATCTCATTTCACAACCTAACCTCATCACCTAAACCTTACACAATTATTTATTAATTACCTTGTAATTGATAAATCCACATCACCTTACCTGCCACCTCATTTTGCCACCTCATCATGACCTAGTCCTAACCCTAAACTAACCTAATTAAGACCTATAACTTGGTCCACACCTACACCCATGACTAATGACCCCTTTCTCGCACCCAAAACCGACCTTCTAGTCACTTGACCAAGCCCGCAACTAATCTCTCGGGAGAAAAGCAGGGAAAGTGGGTGATTTTACTAAAAATAGCCTACTTTTTCCTAACCGATACCGGTTCCTACTCGACCGCCGTCGGTTACGTAACCGCCATCGGTTCCCTGTAAATGGGCTCCCAAACCAAAAACAAAGGTGGAAGGATTTTTGGATCAACAGAGATCAGCAGGAGCGATCAAGAGAATCCGGATCTTTACTTGGCCGAGCAGAGACGAGTGAAGAAACCGAAGATTTTGCAAAGAAAGGATCAAGCCCAAAATGCAACGGAATAGCCGAAAACTTTGTGATACTCGGTGATCATCGGGAGGAGATCTCTCATCTTCTCGTGTGTCAAGCCATCTTACCTAAGTTCTGCCTTTGTCATCAGAGTTCTGGACTGCGCATCTTTGTCAATAACCATGAAGTTCTTGTAGACACCAAATTTGTGTCTTACGACCCCTTGTGACCCGCATCTCATCTCGCAATATAACCTCATCACCTAAACCTTACACAATTATTTATTAATTACCTTGTAATTGATAAATCCACATCACCTTACCTACCACCTCATTTTGCCACTTCATCATGACCTAGCCCTAACCCTAAACTAACCTAATTAAGACCCATAACTTGGTCCACACCTACACCCATAACTAATGACCCCTTTCTCACACCCAAAACCGACCTTCTAGTCATTTGACCAAGCCCGCAACTGATCTCTCGGGAGAAAAGCAGGGAAGGTGGGCTATTTTACTAAAAATAGCCTACTTTTTCCTTACCGATGTCGGTTCCTACTCGACCGCCGTCGGTTACGTAACCGCCATCGGCTCCCTGTAAATGGGCTCCCCGAACCAAAATCAAGGTGGAAGGATTTTGAATCAAGAGAAATCATTGGGAGCGATCAACAGAGTCCAGATCTTCACTTGACCGAGCAGAGACAAGTGAAGAAACCAGAAGCGTTTGCAGCAAAGGAGATCAACTTGCATCTTCGTCAAAACCAGTAAGTCACATCTTGCATGTCTTCTGTTATAACATTTCTTATGCCTTTTGAATCACAGTCCTCATAAATCCATTTCTGAATCCACTACCCAGCATGCCATTTCATCTAACCATCATTCATCTACCTCTCATCACCTCATTTCCTAATATCACCCATTTACAGCCTTACAAATAACACAGCTACCAAACAACACAAACACCCCACAAAACAACCAACCTACAGATCCTAAACCCTACCGACATCGGTTACCAGAGACCGGTATCGGTTACCCTGACTACAACCAGAAATCAGCCTTTCCCCTATCCATTCCAACGAAGTAATTTAATTGATACTTTACAGTCTTTTGTGTTAATTCATATTAGCAGGGAAACTGACCACCTTCGAAAGGAAGTTTTATATTTCCTGGGCCCAAGGCAGTTTCCTCATTTATTGTTTAATCAAAATCTGGTGGTCTTGTGTTCTTATTTGCAGGTAGTCCTTCCAAGACAAAAGGAGTTCTTCGCAATCAACCCGATCTTTCTCTACTGACGCGCACAAAGATCTCGACATTTAACAGTATCCCTCCTAGCCCTAACCCTATCTCTGCTTCTAAAAGGAATGAAAGGATAGAAGCAACTCTATCCCCGTGAGCTGAAACATTCCGAGCGAAACTCTATCCATGACTTCAAAGTATTAAATAAGCCATATTCTTATAGGATTTTCTTGAGTCAAACTTCCTACTAAACTAGATGCTTCACGCCAAAAGAACATCTAGTCATCTAAATTAAATATAGACTGCTCCCTCGAAGGACAGCTATATGCCGAACTATTATTCTATTATATATAGATTTGCTCCCCGAAGGACAGCTATGCACTAAAATCATATCTCTACTATAAATAGATGCTCCCTCAAAGGACAGCTATACACATCAGCCCTTTATCGAAGCTTCTCGCATTGACCAGCTTCGTGAAGACCTCAAGAATAATACAATCAATATCCTTGTAGACTTCCCGTATCGATCGGTCTACATTCAATAAAATAAAAGCCTCATTCAGAAGAACTTTTGAGTCATGGACTTGTCTATTTAGGGTAGGTTCTCTTTTGTCAGAACACTCACTTTGTAATGAGTTCTCCGTACCTCAGCTATATCATCCACCTCACCTCACCATTTATTCAACTCAAGGGACGTGTCGTACACACCGATAGGTTGTGATAATACAACTCTTTTCACCTATTGACTTCTCGTCTATGCACCGGTACCTAGGGCTTCAAGTGTGTTCTATGTTGTGTGGTTTGTTTTGCTCTTTTCACCTACGGAGCAATCTTTCCTTTTTGCCTCGCATCTAGGATTGTGTGTTGATCTTAATCGGGACATGGTTCCCTACCACTCGGGTAGGCTAACTTTCGCTTCTCTTGTAGCTTTTACAACATCACCAATTCGTTGCCAACACCATCAACCTTACCTTACCAATATTACTATCAATACCTTTACCAACCAACCAATCGCCTAACCATACCTAAATTGCACGAATTCACCTCTCCCGGTACTAAGGGAGAACTACATCGGTCCGAGGCCCCTCCTTGCTTTGTGCAATGGGCTATGTAGGTAGAACTTCGAGACATGGGGTCTCCCAAGGTTAGCTCGACCATCCCCTACCATAACCTATCATGTGTGGTAAATATAAATATTTTTGTGTATTTCTATTTAATCACATTCCTCTTTATCCTTTTTCAAAACACTTTGAAAGTCAAAATGAAAACATTCTTATTATTATAACTCAAATCAACATACATATCTCGTTTTATTTAGATGTTAAACAAATACATCTTCTCTATCATCGACACGCAGGTCGGTACTCTTATTTATTCTTATACCTTGCTAACATTTATTTAGACCCTCACGCCTCATCCCGAACCCGGTGATGATCGTGATTGTCGACGCCTTTCGCCAGGCCTCTCTGTCCTCAAAGGTACCACGGCTATTGGTACCGCCCACTGATCTGCCAATCTCTCCTGTAACATATGAATACACTCCCTCGCATGGAGATCTCTCGTCTCTAGTCCTTGTGCTCGTGACTCCGCAACCACTAACAATCTTCTTGCCTCATTCACCTGCGTTTGGAGCTGCTGAACTAAACTCTGTAGACGATCTCTCTCTGTTGTAATCACAGCTATGTCAGGATGATCACGTATACCTCGCAGCTCTGCTACCCACCATAATCTATAGGCCTCTGTCGTTCCTGCATCCATTACCCTGCGATCGGCGGCTATTTCCTCTGGCCCTTCTGGAGGTGTTGGCCGGGGAGGTGAGAATGCTGCCTCGGCATCGATCCTCATATATGGTCTATAAGCCTGGGGTATATCCTGCACAAATCCAAATTGTCGCCGCACGCGATCTAGAGGAATCCTCTCATACTCACCCGGCCAATCAACTGCTGCCTCCTCCTCACTCGGGCCCGCAAACAACTCACTCCTCTAGCAAAATAGCTCCACCTCACTCAATAAAACCTCCAATCTCAACTCTCCACGTCAGACAAATCAATTTGGTTTTCAAATAACACAAGTGACAATGACAAGCCGTATTTTTCTTTTTATAGGTTTTTCGCCCTTAACCGATATCGGTTTCATTTTGCCCTAATGAACCGGTATCGGTCCCTTAACCGATATCGGTCATGTAGAATCGACATCGGTTTTTCTTCCAACTTTCCCCCAATTTTTTTGCCCTTATTTACCATTTGCCCCTTTTTAACCACATATCGCCTATATCCACCTTTGCTGAACACCATTTGTTTACCTATTCGGCCCGACCCAAGGCCTCAACCTACCTAACCGGCCCGACCTAAGGCCTCAACCTACCTATTCGGCCCGACCCAAGGCCTCAACCTACCTAACCGGCCCGACCTAAGGCCTCAACCTACCTATTCGGCCCGACCCAAGGCCTCAACCTACCTATTCGGCCCGACCCAAGGCCTCAACCTACCTATTCGGCCCGACCCAAGGCCTCAACCTACCTAACCGGCCCGACCTAAGGCCTCAACCTACCTATTTGGCCCGACCCAAGGCCTCAACCTACCTATTTGGCCCACCCTAAGGCCTCAACCTACCTATTCGGCCCGACCCACGGCCTCACCCTAACCATTTGGCCCGACCCAAAGCCTCAACCTACCCCCCCGGCCCGAGCCAAGGCCGCAACCCAACAACCTGGCCCGACCCATGGCCGTACCACCTCAATACCTTACCTAAAATCAACACCATACACTTTTATCCACCCATCCTGTAGTTTTTTGTTCAATCGAGCTCACCTGTTTGTGTTTTAGCATGATTAGGGTCCTTGACTTGATCTGTCGACCAACTTTGCCTAGACCTAGACCGTGACGTTTATCTCAACCAAACCAACCATTTGGTACTGCCGAACATGCCTAAACGTTCCTGTACCTTACCTGTTATATACCCTGGAGCTACTTCCTATGCCTTGGATACCAGGATTATATCACCCTTGTTTGGATAAACTATCGACCTTTGCCTATGCACTGCTGGTTTGCTCGTCAAATCATGTACCCTAGTCGTACGATTGCATTTCAACATGCGTCTGCTTCCTTGGACCTACCCCACCACCTTACCATCCCCTCTACACCATTTACCCTTTATCAACCCTATCCCTGATTTCACATTCTCTCAATCTGTGATAGATTTGAGGGGGATTACCTATACCCTTAACAACGGAAACCACTTCATATTATTGTCCGTGCAGCTTTACAAAACAAGCTACACGACAATAAGGGGCTAATGTAGACACCAAATTTGTGTCTTACGACCCCTTGTGACCCGCATCTCATCTCGCAATATAACCTCATCACCTAAACCTTACACAATTATTTATTAATTACCTTGTAATGGATAAATCCACATCACCTTACCTGCCACCTCATTTTGCCACTTCATCATGACCTAGCCCTAACCCTAAACTAACCTAATTAAGACCCATAACTTGGTCCACACCTACACCCATAACTAATGACCCCTTTCTCGCACCCAAAACCAACCTTCTAGTCATTTGACCAAGCCCGCAACTGATCTCTCGGGAGAAAAGTAGGGAAGGTGGGCTATTTTACTAAAAATAGCCTACTTTTTCCTTACCGATGCCGGTTCCTACTCGACCGCCGTCGGTTACGTAACCACCATCGGCTCCCTGTAAATGGGCTCCCCGAACCAAAATCAAGGGGTGGAAGGATTTTGAATCAAGAGAAATCATTGGGAGCGATCAACAGAGTCCAGATCTTCACTTGACCGAGCAGAGACAAGTGAAGAAACCAGAAGCATTTGCAGCAAAGGAGATCAACTTGCATCTTCGTCAAAACCAGTAAGTCACATCTTGCATGTCTTCTGTTATAACATTTCTTATGCCTTTTGAATCACAGTCCTCATAAATCCATTTCTGAATCCACTACCCAGCGTGCCATTTCATCTAACCATCATTCATCTACCTCTCATCACCTCATTTCCTAATATCACCCATTTACAGCCTTACAAATAACACAGCTACCAAACAACACAAACACCCCACAAAACAACCAACCTACAGATCCTAAACCCTACCGACATCGGTTACCAGAGACCGGTATCGGTTACCCTGACTACAACCAGAAATCAGCCTTTCCCCTATCCATTCCAACGAAGTAATTTAATTGATACTTTACAGTCTTTTGTGTTAATTCATATTAGCAGGGAAACTGACCACCTTCGAAAGGAAGTTTTATATTTCCTGGGCCCAAGGCAGTTTCCTCATTTATTGTTTAATCAAAATCTGGTGGTCTTGTGTTCTTATTTGCAGGTAGTCCTTCCAAGACAAAAAGGAGTTCTTCGCAGTCAACCTGATCTTTCTCTACGGTACGCGCACACCATCTCGACATTTAACAGGTATCCCTCCTAGCCCTAACCCTATCTGTTTCTAAAAGGAATGAAAGGATAGAAGCAACTCTATCCCCGTGTTTGAAACATTCCGAGCGAAACAGCTTACATCTTGCATGTCCTCTTTAATAACATTTCTTAGACTTTTTGAATCACAGTCCCCATAAATCCATTCCTAGATCCACTACCCAACGTGTCATTGCATCTAACTATCATTCATTTACCTCTCACCATCTCATTACCTAATATCACTCATATACCAGCCTTACCAACAACACCGTTACCCTACGACACAACCACCCCATAAAACAACCAACCTACAGATCCTAGACCATACCGATATCGGTTATCAGCAACCGGTATCGGTTATTGTGACTCAAAACTAGAAATCAGCCTTTCCCCTACCCGTCTCAACGAAGCAATTTAATTGATATTTTACAGTTTTGGTGTTAATTCATATTAGCGGGGAACTGACCACCTTCGAAAGGAAGTTTTATATTTCTGGGCCCAAGGCGGTTCCTCATTTATCGTCTAATCAAAATCTTGTGGTCTTGTGTTCTTATTTGCAGGTAGTCCTTCCAAGACAAAAAGGAGTTCTTCGCAGTCAACCTGATCTTTCTCTGGTACGCGCACACCATCTCGACATTCAACAGGTATTCCTCCTAGCCCTAACCTTATCTCTGCTTTCTAAAAGGAATGAAAGGATAGAAGTAACTCTATTCCCGGCCAAACATTCCGAGTGAAACAAAGAGCCACTATCTTGGTAAGTGGAGGTGTAGGTGAAGTGGTAGTGGTTGTGGAGGTAGACACCTTAATGGGTATGAGCACATCATTAGGTCGGTAAAGCATGTTGCATGTTTTAAAAGGTGATGGATCAGCTAGAATGGTATAGGTGTGTCCTTCATGTTCAAACTTTACACAATGATGCAAAGTGGAAGGAACGTAACCCATGACAAAAATCCATGGTCTACCAAGCAACATGTTATATTGAAATTCCCCCTCCAAGATGTAGAATAGCTTTGGAACAGTGCAAGGGGCCATGCAAACTTGGAGAATGACAGTGCCTAGTGTAGAGGTGATAGCGTCATTGAATGAACACAACATGACAAGATGTTTATGCATGTAATTGTCGGGTATGCGCATTTGAGCGAATGCATGGGATGAAATGATGTTAATTCTAGCACCCCCATCAATCATTACACATCATACACGTATATCATCGATGTGGACAGAGATGAAGAGGGTGGGTTTGGGTCATCTCTTTGGTGCGGTGTGATCTCTTCATCTGAGAAGCTAAAGGAGGCTATTTGGTGAGTATGGCGAGGTGTGGATAAAGGTGGCAATTTGGTAAGAGAGGCTACATGATGGGGTGTGATAATGGAAGCTACGGTGTAGTTTCATTGGGTAAAACCTCAATAGTTTGAAGAACCTCCATGAGATCTTGACAATGGGATTACGAGGTTTAGATGAGGTCATATAGGGACATTTTGAGGGGATGTTGGTGTAATTGTTTGAGCATGGATGAGTGACCCCATTAGAAATAGGGTATGTGGGTGCTCAGGAATAGTAATCTTAGGTGTGGAGTGCGAGATGGTATGTTGGGTATAGGATTGGTTGGTGGGTCACTTTCCTTTTCCTTACCTTTATCCTTCTAAGCAAGGGTAGTAATGTGGATCATGTTGATCTAAGGGGAGTTAGAAAATAGAGAAGGTGTAGGGTGAGTGTTATAACGACATGACGTACAAAAACCTACCAAGGGAGAAAAGCCTTGTGAAGTGAGCTGGGCGCAAGGACATTTGGGTGATGGTGTGGTAAGTTCTCTAATGTGAACCATGTTAATTTCAAATCTTGGAGGTGGAGGTCATGGTTGTTGAGTGGGCAGTGAGGGAAGGACTATGGGAATGGGTGTCGGTGAAGCAGTGTCCTCATCGAGAAGGTCATCATCGTCAAAGTTGGATTCCGGAGGACACAACTAGATAAGGACAGTTTTCAAAGCCTTGCAGTTCTCCACATCGTGCCTGGCACACAATGGTAGGCACAAATTTTACTATCATTAAACCCTTTTGGCTTGGGTTTGAGGGGTTCATAAGGTTTGAGTGGCGGTAATGTGATAACGGAAGTCTCAAGGAGGTTGGTTAATATTTTGGCATAGGACCCCGCTAGTGGATCGCAATGGGAAGTGAAAGTGGGTTTGGGTGTAGGTGTGACTGATTGTTGAGGAACGGTCCTTACAGGAGGGGGAGTGGGTTGAGCCATGGTTTTGGGTGCTGGAGTAGTCTTGGGTGTTGGTTGTGTTTGTTTGGGTAGGGGTATGGTAGATGAACGAGCAGGAGGGTGTATGGTTGCTTTGACTACCTTATTGGAGGGTTGTGGATTTTTGTTTTTGGGTTGCACCTTCTTGGGTAAAGGTGATATGGGTGTATGAGATCTAGAGGGAAAAGCATATGGGGGAAGAGGGTGAGTTACCCATGGGGATAACGGAGGTGCTGTGAAGGTAGATGATGTGGGTCGAGCAGGGGGTGTGAGAGACAGAGACTGAAGTGTAGTGGGTAATGAAGAAGTTACGAGGTTATTAGAGGTATGGGTGGTAAATATGTTGCAGGTGTAGGTGTAAGTCATGTCGGGCGCTTGGGTAGGTTAGAGGTTTGCGATGAAGGAGTGGGCTGTTGTGTTTTTGTTTATTGATAGGTGGAGGTTTCTTAACCGTATTGGGAGGTTGGGGTCCTAAGATGGACGAAAAGGGTGAAGGTGATGCAGGTGTGATAGGTGCAGCCGGGGTATGAGTTCTATGGGTTTGGTTCTTCTATTTGGTTTTTAGAGTAGGTTTGGTGTTGGCTTTGGAGGATGTAGTGAAATTTAGTTTACGGTGGATGAATAAGGCTAGTAGTTTGGGTGACCCCTAACGTAGTAATAGGTTTAGTTAGGAAGATGATGAAGGTGTGGGTTTGGATTTAGATGTATGTTGGGTTATGGGTAATGGAGTATATTGAGTAGTGCAGAGGGTTATGGAAGAAGTAGTGATAGAGGTGGTTGTGCTCGGTTCAAATGGTCGTATTATTTTTGGGTAGATACTAGAAGTATCAGCAGTTTACATCTGCATTTGTGTTCAAACATGAAGCAGAAGATGCCCCCAAAATAAGGCTATGTCCACATAATCTAGGTGATCGTCTAAACATGAGAATGACACGTCTGTAGATGATGTTGATGAGGACCCAATGGCTATTTCCATAAAATATGTCTCGAGACAGAAATTCATTAGCTTCACTTCCGTGGGTAAGAGAGTTGAAAGTAGGTCTGCAGGATCTTGGGTAGCTGATGGAGAATTCTCACCAAGAGGCAAAGGTATCTCAATTGGGTTTGTGATAGGTGGAGGAGATGATGGGTGCTCCTCTATAGGTGGAGGAGATGATGGGTGCTCCTCTGTAGGTGGAGGAGATGATGGGTGCTCCTCTACGGGTGGAGGAGGTACACAAGTATTCTCCATGGAGTGAATAAGTACTATGGGTGTCTCTGTTCTCTAGGTGGAGAAGATGAAGGTGAAATACTTTAGATGTTAGCGAAGGCTCCTCCATGGGTGAGGAAGGAGGTGAAAGGTGTTCTTCTATGGGTGGAGGAATAGGTGAGGTGGGTTTCAATACAGAAGGAGGGTTTCAAGCTATAATTTCCTCTATGGAAGGAATATGGGGTAGTTGGGAAGAAATAGGTGCGTCACTAAAAATAGCATGGACCTCGCAGGTATGGCTATCATGAGTTGAGGTCTCACCGGTTTAATCAGACAACGGGCATGATTGGGAAAGAGTTTCTTAAAGATATGTAGGTTTTGATTGGCATGTGCATTAGGATTATCCACAGTTAACTCACCTTTCTCGAGCATTTCTTGGACAATATTTTTGAAAGTGATGCAATTTCCGTCACTATGACCCTTTACTCGATGATAGTAACAGAAGTCATGTTATTTATACCATGTGGGTATGGGGCGAGTAGGATCAAAACTAGTGTGTGGTTTTATAGGCAAAGGGTAATGGCCCCACTTTGATGAGCTTTTCTAAAATAAAGAGAAGGGCTCCCCAATTGGGGTGTATTTTCGTTGTTCTCGTCCGAATTGAAAAGTCTGGATGGGTGAAATATTAGATGATGGGGTAGCTTGATTTGATGGATGAGCTAGGCTGGCTTTGAGTACCACTACGTTAACAGTGCCCTTGGCCTTTGAATAATTGTTTTACGGTTTGGAAGAAGAAGAGGTATCATTCGACTTGAATGTAGAATTCTTACTGTGTAATTGGATTTTCTTCTCTTTGATGGTGTAAATCTCTAACTTTTGTGCCATGGTGAATGCTTCATTGAATGTTTGGAAGGTTTGGACCTGTAGGGTTAGTGAGATATGTCTAGCACAAGCCCGTGTGAAGAGCTCGATGAGTTCTATTTGTGGCAATTGGAAGGTGAGTTGATTGATTATGCTACACCAAATGAGCGATAAAATTTGTGATAGATTCGTCCTCATCTTGACACGTGGAGTATAGGTCAGTCATGGTAAGCTTCTTGATGATATTGATGTAGAAGTGATCCAAGAAGGCTTGGGCTACATAATCAAATGAAAATATAGAGTGTCAGGTAACCCACTATACCAATCTAACGTAGGTCCAATCAGGAGATATGGGAAAGGTCCTCGGGAGAAAAGCATCATCGTGAGTAATTAGGTAACACCCGTGTTTGAACGACCAAAAATTCTATTTTGGGTCTTCCTTGCTATTGAAATAGTTAAATTTAGGCATTTCCCAATGCATGGGGTATGGACGAATAGGAATTGATGGGTGGATAGGCTCATTGTAAATTTCATCATAGGTGAGAGTGTTGCGGGAGCCAAAAACTGATGCCTCCAATGTCTACATCTTGTCCATCATCAGTTTGATTAGGTCGTTGGTAGGTTGCGATGATTAGGTGCCTCCTGTAGCGTGAGAGGGTTGGTTTTGGGCATATAATGGGGTGGCATTCCAGCATATGGTGTTTTCATGTAGGTTGATTAAGAAGAAGGCAATGAAATAGGGGGTACGTAACCATAATAAATAATAGATGAAACAGGAGGCTACTGATAGTACGTATATGGAGATGGAAGGGTCGTGGTGACCCTAGTGGCAATGGGCGATAACGATTGGGGAATAGAAAGGACCACGTTTTGAAAGGGGGTGGGGTCACCGAGATGAGAGGTGGTTTTGTAGCTACGGGTATATATGAGACAATAGGGGTGGATGAGCTTACGTTTTGGGTGGTTGTCAAAGGTATGGTGGATATGACAGGTGCAACAGATGATGTAGCAGACACTACATTCATAGTGGGTATAGGACCTAACTGCGAAATGACTGGGGTAAAGTAGATGCGGGCAACACGGCCGAGATGGGGCTAATGTAGGAGTGGGAGCAAGAGTCGAGGGGATAGATACGGGCATGTCGTATATCAACTGACCCGAGGCATCTTGAGTGGATGAGTGGGAAAGGTGAAATTGCAAGGTGGCAGGGTTTTGGTCAAGGAGTCGTGCAAACTCCTCATCTCTAGTAGCGATAGTGATAGGTTGGATAAGATCCATGGTGGGTGATAAAATGGAAGGTGGTGAAGGACTAGGTGGGAGTGGTTGAAAACGGCGTGGAATACGAGTGCGCTAGCTTGTCGACGCATCAATACCATGTGAATAGGTACTGATCAGGTTGGGCTGCCTTTCTGTAAATGACACAGAAATACAGAGGGAATAGGAAGAACAGGCGGTAATAAGTGGATTAGGTACCAAATGTTAGTTGGAAAGTGGCACAGGATAACTGATGCTAGTCGGGTAAACCGACGCCGGTTAGGGGTAACCGCTACCGGTCACTGTGGGAAATGGACAGTGAGTCAAAAACAAGGTATAAGGTCAAATCTGACAGGTATGCCAAACCTGATGAGTTTTACAAGGTCAATGGGAATGATAGTAGTGACAAGGACTCTGAAAAGTTGAAGAAGGTGAATAAATGTCCTTTTGGGTAGGCTAACCAAAATGACAGTGAACTAATGACGATTGGGTATAACCGGCGATGGTGGTCAGGGTAACCGATGATAGTTGCTAGGATCGACATTGGTCACTTTGAAATTAAAAAAGTGGTGAAACAAAAATGGTTGTGAATTAAAATCTGATGTGGAATCAAACCCAAAATTCTGAGAATGATGAGAATGTGGTCCAGGCACACTTAGAAGAAGTCGGAATACACCAACTATGATGAGGAGCGTGTAAGGAGAAACAAGAAGAATGAAGAACGTGACCACTCACCTCAAAATGTAAGCCAAGCAGAAACACTAAGAAAAATGTGATCCTAAGAGTGATTTTTTTATTATGTTTGTTTAGCTTATGTTATTTAAGGACTGACTCATGAACTGTAGAATAGAATTTTTGGTGAGGATGGATTCCTACAAAGAAGGAGATCTAAAAGGTGAGGTTTTAGGTATGTTATGGCAGGGGCGGGCTTCGCTCTGAAGTATGACTCGACAGAGCAGTGAGCTAGGGAGTACCTACCAATCCTTAGATCAGTGTGATCATTGACAAGCGTTCCCAGGAAAGATGTTGTTTAAGAATATGTATTTGTTTTGAATTTGTGTAATTTGGCAAGACTCAAAGAGAGAGAGAGAGAGATGTGCTTTCTACGATTCATTTGTCAACCATCAGCTGGGAATGAATTCTAGTGTATAGGTTGCCCTCAATTAATGTGAGCTAATGTGATAAATCAAAATGAAATGCAATGATTTTTAAGCCCAAATCGAAATATGAAGTTTGATGACACAAATGGATGAATAGTGAGAGGGATGCTCTTTCACTAAAATGCATAAAACAAGAAGAAATGATTCTTTTTAAGTACACCAAAAGAAAGGTTTCTTTTAGAGAAAATAGAAAGAAATAGAGGGTTACCAAGGAATAAAATTAATGTGTATGCTTTTCAGAATGGAAACAAACACATAAATTTTCCTAGAAATGAATAAAATGCAAGGAACCCCGGATGGCTTCCACTTGGGCATGCCAAAATGTTTCACTTGATTCTTATATTTTCTTTGAATATTGACGAAACAGATAGGGTAATGGGTGTAGGAGGAATACCTGTTGAAATGTTGGTTGTTGGGTTGTTGCGTGTGTATGACTTTTGAATCCATAGCTGATCGTGAGAGCTTCCTTTTGGCTGGGAGGAACTACCTAAAATAGAACACAAGACCACCAAATAAAGTTAAATAATATGTGCAGTGAACTGCCTAGTGTATGCTAGATCCGGGAAGTGTGATACTTTCTATACGGTTGTCATCCCATGTTTAAAACAATTTAATGTTGGTAATGAATTAAATCCTATTGTAATTGAAACGATTTAGGTATCTCATTAAAAACACAATAAGAAATATCTAATCTAATAGGCTAGGTTAAAATAAGATCCGAAGGTCAAGTAGCTAGTTTTGGTTCTCTGCAGGTCTGACAGAGGTCTCAGGCAGGTCACAGGTGATTAAGGGTGATGTGAGAATAGGTGGGGTAGGTTACTATTCTAGGTTGTATTGGTAAATACAGAGATTGACGCCGGTTAGGGAGAACTGGTGCCGGTTACTGTGGAAAACTAGGAATGCCACAGAATGAGCTTTGGATCTCCCTTATGATTGCACAAGGGACTAGGCTAGTTAGAGTGAGGTATTAGGCTGTTTGGATGGGGTTTGGTGAGGTTTTAATGGGTATATGGAGGGGTGAGTATTAAAGGAGGTCAATGGGTGGCTAGGAGAACAAAGGATGAAGATACAATAATTAAATGAATGAACCAGAGGAGTAAACTATTCTACTTACTTGAAATCTGGTTCGGCGCCTGTGAGTGATGGATGAAGGTGTTGGTGAGAGGTTGAATGTTGTTAAGGATCACCAAACATTGGAAAGCTCTTGCATGGGCTGCATGTGCATTCCTTTTTCCTGGATGGATCAAAACTATGTTGGGTGATTTTTGGATGAATGTCGGATGTCTATGCAAGAGAAAACGCTTGATCTCCTTCCTTGCATGTGTCTCTCACGGAAACTTGTTCTTAAAAGATGTGATATCTCTCAAGGATCTGCCAACATTTTTTCCAACCCCAAAAACAAGGTTGTTTTGGGGATTAAAAGGTGACCGACGGTGGTTCCGGCTTAACCGGCGACGGTTAGGGGTAACCGCGTCGGTCAAGGTGGGATTTCCTAGGTTTACTAAACTAGGCAGATCCCCTTGATTTTCTGGATCTCATGTTGCTAACCCACGGATTAGGATGGAAGCTTCTTGTAAGCATGTGGGAATGTGGTTAGAGGGAATGTAGGCATTGATTTTTAGGGTTTGGGTAAGTCTTAGTTAGTTATGAAAACTTACTAAGAATAGGTCTTAGGGTGAGTTGGCTTGATGAGGTGTTTAGGTGAGGTGTAAGTGTGGGCATTATCTAAATTAAGATATTTAAATAACAAATATGGTGAGGATGATGAATTAATTTTATTAAATTAATTCATCATCCTCACCATATTTATTATTTAAATATCTTAATTTAGATAATGCACACACTTACACATCACCTGCATAAAGGTGAAGGGGGGGCCATGAGTAGGTGAATGTGATGAAGGTATTTATTTGTTGAGGGACCAAAGGGAGTGTGACCTAATTTTGGTGTCTACACATAGGATATGGCTCAATGCTTCTTTTTTCCTCAAACTTCAGATTGGTAACTCTGGTGGCATATGTATGTTTTGGAATCCCAAAATCCTTTTTGGGTAATGTATTATCAAAACACCTCATTACTGGGAATGTTTTTTCAAGAAATAGGATCTAGTGTTGGATGGATTACAATGAAACTTTATGCTCCTAATCTGGAAAATCACATGGAAAAAGTATGGAAATAATTGTTGGAATTCTTTAACACGTGTAAGCATCTACCTTGGATTATTGGTGGAGATTTCAACACTCCCTCTATCTTTTAGAAAAGCGAGAACGAACCAACATTATCTTAAAAAACATGGATACTTTGGCTGATTTTATCAGGCAAGGTGAATTCTTTGACTTTGATCTTCATGGAGCCTCCTTTAACTCATCTAATTGAAGGCTAGGGGGAAACCATATTTAAATCAGATTGGATAAGATACTTGCTTCTATGGAATGTATTTCTCACTTCAATAATTTTTACATGATGGAACTTCCTAAAATTACTTCGATAACTCGCCATTTGCTTCTAAATGCTACTCAAATGCAAAACCCAAAACACCCTTTGTTTCACTTTGAGTTATATTGGCTTCAAAACCACAATTTAGATAACCTCATTATTGAGTGGTGGAATACTAGTTTGTGGGTTCGCTCGTGTATAGATTCTCAAAAAACTTAATCATGTTAAGAAAGAGCTCACATCTTGGAAACTAAATTCCTTTGGAGACATCTGTAAAAGAAAGGATCAACTCATTGTTAAATTGGCTGAAATATCTTCTAGCATAGAGCTTGGAGGTAGAACTCCTATTCTACACCAACAAGAATTAGTACTCCTCGGTGACTATCACAATACACTTGTTGAAGAAGAAATATACTAGAGGTGGAGATCTCGAAATCTAGTTACGAAAAGGAGACCAAAATACAAAAAAAAAAATCATACTACCACCACCAAGCACAAAAGCAGAGATAAAATTAAAGAGATTATAACTATGGATGGAAGATATTTCTAAAGACACCACTACAATATAATTGGTTAATTACATTTCTATCATTCTCCAAGAAGATAAGCCTCCTTGTGAGGAGGATAGTTAGGAGATGTTGCAGCATATTCCTAAACCGATCTCTGATGATATAAACACTAAGATCACTCAACCTTTTTCTTTAGAGGATGTTTGTAGGGATGTTTTTGATATGAAGGGAGACACGTCACTTGGCCTAGATGGCTTTCCCCGGTGCTTTCTTTCAAACTTATTGGCATATTATAGAGTTTGATATGTTAGTTGTAGTCTCCGAATTCCAAGAGAGCGATCTTCTTCTTAAGGAATGGAATAATAATTTTGCGGCTCTTGTTCCTGAGTCTTTGGGATCTAAATTTGTCTCAAATTTTTGTCCTATAAGTCTTTGTAACACTTCCTATAAGATAATTACTAATTAGGTGGCCTACTCAAACCCCTCATGGAAAAATTAATCTCATATCAAAGCATAACGGCTTGATTAGAGGAAGACTAATACAAAGGGGAGTAATAACAATTCATGCATGTATCCATATAACTTCTCTCACTAAAACAACTAGCATGATTATTAAAATTTACATGAAAAAGGATTTTGATAGGGTGAGTTGGACTTTCCTTCTCAAAGTGCTGAAAATTTTTAGATTTGGGGATAAATGGTGCTCTTAGATCCATAGTTACATCTCCTCTCCTAGATTCTTGATTATTTTGAATGACATCCTCAAGGATTTTTCACCACAAGTAGAGGGATAAAACAAGGTGACCCACTATCACATTTTTGTTTATCCTCATGGCTGACACACTTAGTAAAGCATTGGTTACAGCTAAAAGATCTGGAAAATTTGTGGGTATTACTATTACTTCTAAGGTCCCTACAGCTACCCACAACCAATTTGTGGATGATACTCTCTTGTTAGGTGTTACTTCAATGGTGGAGGCTAAAATATTGAAAATAATATTGGACTATTATTAATCACTTCAATAAACTTATATTTTTCACCAAGAGCAACATTGCTTTCATAAATACCCCCCTTTCCAGAAAAAGAAAGATCGCTTCCATTTTTGGATGCAACATCATGGACTTTCCTTCTTCGTACTTGGGGCTCCCTCTCTTTAAAGGAAGGCAACTTAAAACACTGTAGAATTTGGTCATTGAAATATTTAAGAAGAATATTGCAGTGCGGAAAATGGCCCTTCTCAATCAAGTTGGTAAGCTGCAACTCGTTAAAGCCTTCCCATATACTTTATGCATCTTCTTAAAATGCCTTCCTTGTCACTGCTAGTATTGAAAAAACTCAAAAAAAATCCTTTGGTATGGAGCCGAGGAAAAAAATATTCCACCTTGTCTCTTAGAATTTGGTTTATACACCATCAATGCTTGGGGTTTTGGTTTACATATAGTTTCTAAAATGAACTTTTTTATGTTAGCCAAACTGGGATAGGCGATGGCTTCCAAAGGTAAATCTGCTTGGATTCAAATGTTGATTTCTAAATACCTATCTACATGTGAAACTTTATTTACTGCATATATTTCGAGAAGCTTGAAGATCTAGAACTTTATTGTTAGCACTCGAAATC
The DNA here is from genome assembly GCA_018340775.1 of Taxus wallichiana var. yunnanensis. Classification (NCBI taxonomy): domain Eukaryota; kingdom Viridiplantae; phylum Streptophyta; class Pinopsida; order Cupressales; family Taxaceae; genus Taxus; species Taxus wallichiana. Next base: position 744,575,723 of record CM031244.1, on the reverse strand, counting down.
TGCTACATCAATCTTGAATGGAGAGTGGGCAATGGTAGGCGGATAGATTTCTTGAATATATTGGTGGATAGGGAAGAAACCATTATCCTCTAACTCATATTGGGATCCTATTAGAACTCACCTAACTTGATTATGTGGCGAAACTATTGAGGGCTATATGGACAGTCCAATCCTTCTCCGTGCTGCATAAAGACTATTTTGGGAAGATGGCATCTCAATCCAGATGAAACAATTGGATAAACTAAAAAAATTATTTCCTCATAGTATTTAAAGTTTTCTATGGAGGAAAATGCTCGTAGTTGACCACTATCAACTTTGCAATAGTTTTCGATTAAGGTGGCTTAGTTACCCCTCCCACATCATTTGAAAGGCCCTCCTCTCGAATTGTATCTATCCTCCACATGTGGTTCTAAAATTGGTTTTTATTATTGGTTAGATTTCCTAGACTCTTTCCTCTCATGTGAGAATCTTAAACGAAGAGGGATCTCTCTCCCAAGTAGGTGTGTATTATGTCTCAATGCTCTTGAAAATTTTGTTAATTTTCTTTTCCACTACTCTTTCTCTCATTCTATTTGGAGTCTCCTATAAAATAGATTTGGGGTCTCATGGGTGTTTACTTCCACCATTTCTAATGCCATCATTCAATGGAAAACCTTTTTAGACACCAAGTTGTAGATCTTTCTCGGGAAACTATTGCTCACCCATGCCTTATGGAATATCTGGAAAGAGAGGAATAGAAGATTTTTCAAAGACTAGTCTCAAAATCCCCTCTAGATTTACTCCTTGTAGTCTCCGGTGTTTAGGAAAATTATATTGCTCCATCTAGAAACAGAATAAGAAAAAAATCTCTTAACCAAAAGGAACCTTGGATTAAGCAACTTGATCCCCTTAAAGCTTCCCTCTTCAAATCTGCAACTAGAGAAAATACCTTTGGATCCCTCCCCTCTTGGTTGGCTAAAATTAAATGTTAATGGTGTAGCTAAAGGTAACTTAGGGGCCTCTAGAGGTGGTGTTATCATCAAAAATGATCTTGGTCAACCAATGGCAACTACTATAATCAATTTTGGTAATGGGACTAATCATATAGCGAAGCTCTTGAAATTCTCAAAGGGATGGAGTTGGCTCTTAGATTTGGATTAATTAATCTCATTATGGAAAGTGACTCCCTCAATTTGATCCGCATTCTAAAATCAAATGAACCTACAAGATGGAGCATAAGCAATATAATAGCTAACATGAGAAGCCTGCAATCACACTTTCGAATATTCTTTATCAAAGCATTCTTATAGTGAAGGGAACAAATTGGGTGACTAGTTGGCTAACTCCGGGAGTTTCAATTGAAAAACAAAAGGTTTGGATTGGGAATTTCTAGAAACTCTACTCCTGGTGTTAGAAAATGACCACCCTAAATATACTTAGGATGTTGTTTAATTTGGACACCTCTTTTTTTTCTTTATTGGGTGTCAACATTATCACTACCTCTACCTATACCACCTCTATCGAGGAGTGCATTTATGAGGATATAATTACGAATTCTTGTAATGATGGGATTCATGTGTGGGAGGGGGAGATCTTAATAATAATTCTCACAAAGGATATTTATAATCATCAAAGTGCACATTCTGATTTCTAGCTGGCACATGGAAGGGATGGTAAGGGTCAAGTTAAAGAGCCTCGGCTCTATTCTTACAATTCAAGTTTTGTTTCTTTCACAAGTCCTTCTCTGGTCGATATGGGTGGTTCTTTGGTCAGAGTGGAACCTACCAACTATGATGAATTGTGCAAGGATCTTGATGTTTGGAATTTATTGGAAGAGAAAGGGTTACTCCTTTCATTGAACGCCTCTCAGGTCACTCTGTAATTGTCTCTAGCTACATTCTAGCGACATGGAAGAAGGGGAAAGTGAAAGTGGAGCAGACCAAGTTTGAAATCACAATTGAATCCATCACTACCGCTATGGGTCTCCTTACTCGATGGAGATATTTACTTTAGAATTTTCACTTAAAGCAAAGATGGGTGCTTTTTTGAAGAAAAAGTAAAGGGTTAACAAATATCAATCAAGTTAACGAAGGAAAATCTTGAGTTTGTGACAAATGGCATCAAGTTGGCTTCGATTCCTGAGCCTTTTGCTGAGCTCGCCAAGATGGTTGTTAGGTATGTAACTCTTGAGGGGATATTTGTTACTATTCCTCAAAAGCATTTGATATTTCTTAACCACTTTCGTAGAAATATAACCATCAGCTTCCCTCATTACTTGTTAAACTCGCTGGAGAAATCTGTTCGGGAAGTGTAGAGTCATTCTAGGGTAGTTCCTCTGCATCAAGGGCTAATTCTTCTTATCCATCGTCACTGCTCAAACTATCCCCACATGAATCCTACTCCACCCTCTTCCTCCATTCCTCCCCCTGCTCACACCGCCTCCATTCCCCCTGCTCGAAAGGAAGATTGAAACTGCTTGCCTAGCAAGAAACAAAAGGGCATGAAAACTAAGATCCCTACTTCTCATAGGGTTCTTAGAAGCCACAAAGACCTAGAGCTTGCCGAGAACCTCCTGCACATCAGCCAACCGGTGGAGGAGCCTAAGGAGGAGGATTTGATGGTCAGAGTGGGCAGGATGGAAAAGGAAATCCAAGAGCTCAAAAGGGTTATCAAAAATATGGAAAAAGCTAAGGGAAAAGGAATACTAAAAATGATGATGAGGAGGGTGTTATTGCTGAAGTGTTCAAGAAGTTACAGTCTTTGGATGGCAGAATGGGAAATGCAAAAATTCATAATGACTACATCCTATCTGCTCTTAAAAGTATTTACAATTTCATTGAACAGCATGTTCATAGTGTATGCAGCCTAAGTGGGATTAATGAAGACATTTGGGGCCCCAAAGAGAAAAGGGATATGGCAATTGCTCAGGTGGATCTGAAAGACTCTTCTCAGGCCACAGCCATTGCTTTCTTTGTCTCACTGCAAGTGATCAAAACCAAGATTGACAGGGCTATCAAGTAATGTGGTGCTATGTCTTTGTTGTTTCTTGGGTCAGTAAAGTTGCTGATGACTGGCGGATCTGGAGCTATTTTTTGGCGAGATATTCTATGATAGATATCTATTGTTTGCTTTTTGATCTCTTCTGCTATTTTTTGGATCATTGTATGACTGGATCCTTTCTTTTAATATGTTGTTTTATCTGGCTGATGAGCCCTCTGAGGTTGGTTGTTTTTCCCTTCTCTGGGTTGTTTCTCTCACTTCTGATATCTGACTTTTGAGCCCTTTTGTATACAGGGTATAGTCCCTTCAAAACTATTTTCCCTTAATAAAAAAAAAAAACAAATATCATCTCTGGTTTTGAGTGCGCTTCTCTACCTCTACCATGGGACAGAGTCACTAAGCAAACAATGTGCTATTTCATGCTTGAAGGGAGATACAAACTAGTGTACAAACCCTTGCTTTTCCTCCTAGTCCATTTTCACAATGATATCAAGGTAATTTTTTCCAAATTTTTGTTTTAGTCTTTTGATCTTTCCAAGCAAGCCCGTGTTGGTGAGGGTTCCCTCCTTCATCAGGGTTTACTCTACTTGTTTAAAATTTTCGTTGATCCTATGATTTTAGTTTGTTATCCCACTATGACTCGCCCAACCCATCGTCGCATCCTTCCACCACCCCCTATTTTCTCCTCCACTGTCATCTCCACTACCACCTCATAATCCAACTTGTTTCTGATTTGGAGGTGGTGATCATAGGACACTGGGACGCCGCCTCTTCCTCATTGCTTCTCTGCCTCCGTCTTCTCCCCCTCACTATTATATCTCCCTTGGTGGCGTCAGACCAACCACCACCCTATTTTGCTCAAAACATTGCTACTGCGATATGGAAATTTTGATCCCTACTAATGACTATGACATCCCCGGTGTTTTTATTGGCCTTTCAAAGGCTTACAAGTATTCCCATGATCCTTCTCAACTAGATTCACCTTCCTTCACCGCTAATGTGATGGAGGAGGAAAATGTTGATGATTTTGTTAGTGTGGAGGGTGATAATGTTATTGGTGATGTTGTTGTGGACATTATGGAGGTTCCTGAAGATACTACTACTACCGAGGATTCTACTAATGTTGTGACCACTGGTGATGCTGATACTAGCACTGTTGAAATTCTTCACAGAGTGCTTGAAAAAATCAATAGATCCTTCACAGTAATCAATAATTGGAAGGATCAAACTAAAAAGACTTGGGAACATCTGCATAATAGCTGTAAAGAACTCATCACTTTGGATGAATCAATGGCTGACAAGAATCCATATGTTGCTACTTATGAAGTTGTGAATGTTCTGAAAAATATGATAGATATGTAACCCTTTTGTGGGTCTAGCTCTTTTTGATTTTGGTACTTTTTGACTTTGGTCTTCATATCTTATGTACTTAAATTATTTATCTAGCCTTTTGGGATTTTTGTACAAGGATGTGGGTCCTTTGAACACCCTTAATGTTTTGCCAATTTCCAAAAAAATAAACCCCATTGAATGCCCCTTGCTTTAAGATAAGTGAGGTGTGTGAATAGATGTTTATATTAGAATAAATGATGTGTATCCATGTCATGTGTATCTTATTATCAATGTTGGATCACATGGAGGGTTTTCATAGGTATCCATTTTTGAGATCATGTTTACGTAATAGTGTGCATGGTAGATGTTGTCTAAATTGCACCCCAAGTAATTTTGACAAACTTGTCAAAGATGGACTTAGCCACCTTTGCTCAAAAAATCCTCGGACACTAAGTTAGTCTTCCGTGGAGAGTGATAATGTAGTGTTCTATGGGTTCTTCTCGACCCACCGAATAAATAAATGAGCACCGGGGACTTAGGCATATTTTTTGGGAGTTAGTGCTTCATAGAGTTTGCTAGTATTTAGCGATATTGGGGAGAGAAATACTTCAAATTTGGAGGCATGTCGAGCATTATGAGGTTGCACGCCCCGTAAAGATAGAAAATTGGTTAAGGACAAAGTCCGTGGACTAAAGGAATGGGAAAGTAGTTAGTGCTTCACGGCATGGAAACACGAGTGTCATGAAGACTCAAGACAAAGTTTTATGGAGTTTATTAATTTTGTTGGGTGAAATACAATGTTTTCCAAGTTAGAAGTTACAATGCATAAGGAATTTTGAATACTAACACGTTAGGGAAAAAAAAATTGGAACGGATAAGTTTGAAGGCCACAAAACACCGTCCTAGTGTTCCATAGGATGTCGATTCCATGAGACGAAGAGACATAGATGGAAGGAATGAAATGCCTTTGTGACACGTGAAGGAGCATTTGATGACGGAGTGTAAAAACACTCAAACACCACCAAGAAAAGGAGCCCCACTCATCACTCGGAAAAATGAAAAATTGTGGTAAACTATGGGTCAAAGTAAATCGAGGGAAATCATCAATACATCAAACTTCTATGAAAGGTCTCAAAACCACACTTGTTTTTTAACCGCACGACTAACCACCCCAACCACCAAAATTTAATGAATTATGGCATCTTTCTACATGTTCGATGGCTTATGATAGAATCGAGGTAATGTGTTGTGGTTGTTAGCTTTCTTGTTATGGTGCACATGTCTATAATACAAGTCAAGACTATAAGAAATCATGACACCCATGCTTGTTCAACACGTTTTCATGAGATCAATACTCCAAAGATGGAAGTCCTTTCTTTTTTTCCTCTCATCTTTCTCCCTTTCACAATTTGTATAAATATAAATGCTTGTGCATATTGTAACAATTCTTCCCCCATTTCTTCCTTAGCACTTTTTGGGCTTTTCTCTAGGGAACTCAAAATTTGATGCTTTCGACCTTTGTAACTTGCGAATGAATATTTTCTTACCTTGTCTCTGCATGTAAATTGTAAAGGATCAACTAATGTAAGTGTGGTTTATCTCTTTCATTCAAATACTCTGTGTTTGGTGTGAATATCTATTCCTCTTGCATGTTTTGCATTCTTTCATGTGCTTGAATTAGAATTGTGTGCATCTTCATGGCACCTTTTTTACAAACTTGTTAAGACGAGGAGTTAATTAACCATATTAATAAATATATTGCACAAAACATTAATAAAATAAAAAAATTAAACATGCAACACATAAAAATACACAAAGGACACGTATTTACGTGAAAACCCCGAGGGGTAAAAATCACGATATAGGATATTTCCATTAACTAAGAAACTATTACATAGTCCAAAAATCTCCCCCCTCACTTCTCTCCACCAATCCACCATAAGTGAATTTAATTACAATGATCCATGATCATATTTATTTTATCCCACAAGTCACGAACCAATTAAGTGATGGGATGTGACCTTATAAAAAGGCACCCGATTTAATATATTGATTAATTAATAATCAATTAAACATAAAAACTAAGTTTATATTAAATAATTAAGAATATAACTATTCTTAATTATTTAATTATAAACTAAGGTTTATAGGAACTTAATATTACGTTCTAATACTCCCCTTAATATTAAGTGGGGAACATATGCCAACATTACCTATTTATACAACAGGATTTACAAATCTATAAACCATAGTGAAGGTTTAGGCTAGCATATCGCATTTGAATGATTTATACACCTTCATCATGCTCAACTTACCTTTTGATACAAAATGATTTGGAATCCATAAATTAGTAGTGAATGATTTAGGCTAAGCATGATTTGTGAGACTACATCTCACAATTTCTCATGGAAAATATCTCAATCAGTGTCTCTTGGAGCCTTTTATAACACAAGGACCCCCTTTACAATAGATTCAACACACTAGACTATACACTATAAACTTAGAGTTACAATTTTACAAAGATCATGAGGATATTTTTATAATGCTTTACAATGGAGCAGAAGTATAAAGGAGAAGGAGATAAAACCAAGCCAACCATTATGAGGTGGTATTGCCATGCACACTCCCTCTCAATTGAAATATGAAAGGATAAGAATTGCATGAAACTTGCATAATTTTACAACACACAATGGATTTGTAAACATATCTACAACTTGATCTTCATTCGAGCAGTACTGAGATCTATATCACCGTAGAGAGAACCTTCTCTTAGATAAAATGCATATGAACCTCTATATGCTTCATTCTATGATGCTAAATTGGATTCTTAGTAAGAGAAATGAAACTTTGACTATCAAAAAGAAGAGGATTACTTCCTTTAGCTTCCATGTGTATCTCTTAACCAATTTAGCCACATGGCTTCTTTTGTTGCTTCCATTGCACTTCTATACTCTGCCTCAGTAGAAGAAATGGAGACTATTGGCTACTTTTACTACTCCAAATAATGACACCTGTACCAAAAAAACTTGAACACATATCCATTATATTTTATATCTAACACAACATCAACATGGTTAGAGTCATAATATCCATATAGACATCATAATAATCATAATGTAAGTCATTATTGATTTTACTTTTAACCATCTATAAAAATTTACATTTTTCAGGTTAAACACAAGTTGTATAACTTAAACAACAATATGCTTAACAACTAACCATGTTATATTACCAATATGTTGAACAATTTCAACATATTAATCTTGTAAAATATATATTAGATGCAATCAGTATTGGACGTCTCCAATACAAACACAAAGGCATCCCCAAGTGTCATTCGATATGCATATAATAATATTTTTAGTAATCACATACTAATTTAAAAATTAAAAATGTTTTATCAACAACATATATATCTTCATTATCTATTCTAAGCCTTTAAAAAAGTGATAAGACTTGATAGATAACACATCTAAAAACACGACCAAATCATGCAAGAATAATCATAGCATACACTGAAACAAAAGATCCTCTAATAATATTGTGGACAAATTCCATGGATTATGTGGAGTTTTGATTCAAAACATGACCGAGGAAGGGTTTTTGGTGATAGCTTACCATGTAAGCACCCTTCACACATTTCATGAAAGATAGGAGGTAGATTTAAGCTAAGACATGTCATACATGCTCCTAAAAAAATGATCTTAGTATTTTATTCCAAAATTTGAACAATAGTTCTATTTTTGAATAAACAACTAAGAAGCCAAAGAAAAAAACCTTTAAACACATAAAATTCATTCTTTTGTATGCTTTCAGCTATAGTGATATTAAGTTCATTTTTAATAAACCATTTATCTTTCAACAATATTACACTATAGTTATTATGAGTTAACTATGAATGAAAGCATTTTTTTAGTTCAATACAATACACATAAATAAAATATTTTATTTTCATTAGTAGTGACAGATGTAATTTATGTTAAAACAAATGCGGGAAGATATAATTGAATAATTATAGATCCAAAATAAATTGTTGAGGATTATAGATTATAATGTGCAGACATTTACCAGATGTTCACATATGCATATAACAATTAATAGATCATGAATGAAAGCAAATAACAATAGCTGAAAGTAAATGAGACAAGAGACACCAGATTTAAGTGGAGAAACCCGAAGGAAAAAACTCCACTAAAAAGAATTGTCTTATATTAAGAATTTATCAAACTTTCACCCAGCACTTCCACTTCACTCCTCGGTCTCATAGTAAACAATAGCATAATTTTTCTCGCTATATAACAAAGACGCACAAGTAGCTAAGCTTAGATCAATCGGTCTATTAGCACATTAGCTAAAGTAAGATTACCAAGCAATCCAATCTTGTGAAGGATCATCCTATTTATATAGGATGGGTGAACGGTTATACTACTCCACTCTTTTAGCTATGAATACCAACTAAGATTATTAAAAATAATCTTTAAGACAAGGGTTGTCTAAGTGGCGGTCCACCAAATGGTATCCCCACTTGACATTAACACCCCAACACTCCCCTTAATGTTAAGTGGGGAAAACAAAAATAGACATGCCAAATTAGATTTACATATCCTTGAATCAACAACAGTGATTCAAGCTAGCATGCAAACAAGGGAAATCAGTTGATCTTCCCATACAAAAATTCTTAAGACTAGTGCTTTACATATGAAGACTTACATCGATTATGGAGCCTTTTATAAACTAAGGAATACCCATAACTAAATATTCGCTGGGATTTATAAGTAACTTCACATAGAGTGACACATTTACTTATTACAAAATGAAGGAAGTATTGGAAGTTTATAATGAACTACCTTATACATTTGCTCATGAGACTTACAGTTCACATATAATGTTACAACCATGTGTAACCAATCCCTAAAGGATCACTTTGTTACATAAAAAGTGGGTGGTCATGATCCACTCTTTAAAGTTAACTCGGGTCTTTTATAATAAGTCATTAAGAGGTGGCATTTTCATGCACACTCCCCTCAATGACAACTCTAATAGGCCCAACAAGGCACAAAACTTTCAGTAGTTCCCAACACACAATGGCTTGGGGAAGGTATCTGCAACATAATCTCTGATGTTGAACTGGATTCTTTATCAAGAGCAATATGGCCTTCACATAGAGGAGGAATCCTTCCTTTAGCTCCTATGTGTATCACTACCAATAACCTCTTTAGCCACATGGATCTTTTGTTTTTCCAAGTGATAGCACTTGTATCAAAACTTGAACACAAATCCAGCTGCATATCCAATCACAACATCAACATGGTTAGAGTCATGATAGACAACATAATAGGCATAACAACTAACATAATAATATGCTTAACAACTAACCATGTTACATTACAAATATGTTGAAAAAATTCCAACATATTATACTACTAAAATATTTATTAGATGCAATCAGTATTGAAGTCTCCAATATAAACACAAAGGCATCCCCAAGTGTCATTTGATATGCATATAATAATATTTTAGTAATCAAATAAAATATTTTATCAACAAACATATATATCTTATTCCAAGCCTTTTATACAAAGATAAGACTTGATAGATAACTAAGTTGATCAAATAATCAAATCATTCAAGAGTGATCACAATATTCATAGAAGAAAATGACCATGTAAGAAAAATTTAAGCTTAGACATGTCATATATGATCAAATTTTTATGCCAAAAACATGATTTAATAGTCAAAAACATTGTCTTACTTCTCTTGATTCTAAGAATTATATTCTTGTTACTACTAAGAGATCATGACTATTTTGACAAAAGAATCATTATCAGCAAAAATAGTTAGAGAAACCATGCTTGTGAAAGCACCTGACATAGGAATCCTAGTCAGAGTCAATGATTGAAAGATATCCCCCTCAATGTCTACATCCATTATACTAAAAGGCAACTGAAAAAAACAAACTTGCACAACAATTTCAATTTTAAGATACTCAGAGGTGGGCAAAGAGGTAGATTCAAAAAAAAATCTCAAGAACATGCACATATTCTTTGTAACATTTACGTACAAATTTCATGATGTATAAATGCACTTGATGCATATGCAGAAATTCCATATGACATATACGCATTAAGAATTCATCTCTAATGCTTTACAATAGGATTGACAGAGCTTCCTGAGATTTCTGAGAAAAAGAACTAAGGTTTTCGGGGTAGTTTGTCTCCCTGTGGGATGTTTTTCTATACTAGTCACAAGATCCTAGAGATTTCTAGCCATAAAACAAGCTTTTAAACACACTCTCCAAATGCTATAATTTGTTCCATTTAAGATATGAGACTTATCTAAAGAAAGACTGACAAAACTAGTCATTTTAATGCTCAGATGGCAATGGAGACAAATACAACTAAAAAAATGAAACAAGGAAGCCAAATAAAGACCAAAAATTAGCTACATGTCTTTTAATTTTCTATACGAATGCAAAGATCAAGAATTTAATCAAAAAACTAGATTTGATCGAGATTAAGATCGATTTAACAGAGATTAGTTGGATTCAAGATAAAGGAGCTCGACGAGTTATTTAGCAACTCGATGGGGCGAGCTCAAAAATGAGCTACATAACAAATAAAAACAAGAGAGGCACGTGTCGGCTTTAAAATAGATCTTTGAGTGGGCGCAAAATATTTAATAATTAAAGTTAATGTCTTTTCGGGCCTGCAACAAAAAACAAATAAACATGTGTCAAAAACTATAACAAGATTGACAACAATGAAAAACAAATAAACGTGTCACTTTTCAATTAGCTCGTAATACTGCTAATAAGACAGAAGACAATTAATTAAAAAGAGCCATATATATGTATCTTAAATTAATTGGATCACTTTTTTGCACTCTGACACAATGCAAAATCAAAGTCAAAAAAAAATTCAATCAAATGATGTCACTTGTCTAAAATTTAATGACTAAAGGCTCGACACTTGGCGGCTTTGCCAAACCTTTTTAAAAAAAAATACCTTACGCGGACTTAAGGTCTGAAATAATCCAAACTTAAAATAAAGTTCAGGTCCAAAAGCAAAAAAATGATAGATGTCGTAATCCAAGTGGCTAAGTCAAAGAAAAAAAAAAGATGTACATGTCCAAATGTTATTGGTTCACACTTCATAGTGCAACCAAAATGACTAAAGACAACTCAAGACACGTGGAACCTTTTAAATGGCTCACTTTTCACAAGACACACACACCGACAAATACGAAAGGTGGCAAATTCCAATTGGATAACCATTACCACAAATGAAAAAACTGACAAATGTGAAATATGGAGCAATTCTATTGGCTTGGATTTTGTAAATCTGAAAAATACAAAATCGAATGATACTTAGAGCAATTCTATTGGCTCACCCTTCGCATATGACAAAAGCAAGCTAAAAAAATACTAACAATGTGAAATATGGAGCTTCTTGGAGCTATCTTATTGGATCGCCCTTTCAAAACAGAAACATGCTAAAAAGTTCGACAATGTGAAGACACACGTAAATCCCTTATTGGATCGTGTTTCACAATGACATAAATGTCTATTTAGAAGAATAACAACGTGAAGCTAGCTGGAGAAAAATGATTGGCTCAAGCTTTGCGCAGTCAAAAGAACTTCACATAAACGAAAAAGTCAAATAAAAGTGACAAAGCAAAGCCAGATGGCACAAAATGATTGGCCCAAGCTTCACAAAGACAAAACTTTATAGAAAATTAAAGATCTAATCAGAAAGATGTCATATTGAAGCCACTTGGCACTCTAAGAGTGGGTACGGCTTTGCAAACATGAAAAAAAAAGGACAACAAAGCTATTTGGAGCAATTTTATTGGTCCAAGCTTTACAAACCGATAGGATCTTAATACAAAGCGACAAAGTGAAGCCAAATGGTGTAAAATGATTGGATCGGGCTTTGCAAAAGTAGATCTAGTGAAAAATAAATATTTATAAAGGCGGGGTGGATTTAAACGCTCTGAACTAACTAGATCTAAGGAAATATTTTGGATCCACAATCAAAACACGACCCAAACGACTATAAACAACGTGAAAACTTAAAATAAACTCATGAATGAATAGATTTAAACTATAAATGAATGAAACAAGATGTAGAAGCAAAGATCAAGCATACAATAGCTCAAACACGATCTAAGAAGCCATTTAGCCAATATTTAACCAATATTCCAAATAATATTTAGGTGGGAATTGGAAATTTAAACCTGGTTTGCTTGAAGATGTCGGTTGAATTTTTAGGGTTTTGCAGAGATCAAATGATCTTCAAGCTTCTTTGCTCTTGCAAGCTAGAAAACATCCAGATATATATTTGAACACACATAACCACCAGCTTTGATACCATGTTAGAATAAATGTGGGAAGATATAATTGAAGAATTATAGATCCACAAATAAACAGTTGAGGATTATAGATTATAATGTGTAGACATTAACCGATGTTTACATATGCATATAACAATTAACATATTATGAATGAAATAAAATAACAATAGCTGAAAGTAAATGAGACAAGAGACACCGATTTAAGTGGAGAAACCCAAAGGAAAAAAATCCACTAAAAAAGCACTATCTTATATTAAGAATTTATCAAACTTTCACCCAACACTTCCACTTCACTCCTCGGTCTCATAATAAACAATAGAAAACTTTTGTCTTGTTGTATAACAACTCGCATAAGTAGCTAAGCTTAGATCAATTGGTCTATTAGCACATTAGCTAAAGTAAGATTACCAAGCAATCTAGTCCCGTGAGGGATCATCCTATTTATATAGGATGGGTGAGCGGTTATACCGCTCCACTCTTTTAGTCAATGTGAGACCAACTAAGATTATTAAAAATAATCTTTAAGTAGGGTTGTCTAAGTGGTGGTCCACCAAATGGTATCCCCACTTGACATTAACACCCCAACAATTTATAGAGTTACTACATTAGATATATGATTATTCTCTTCATTCTCGTTTTGATTTTGACTCGGTTTATTCCGTTTTTAGTTTTGAAATTTGTTTTGTTTTTTACTCTACAGTCTTCTTTCTTATGACCAAATTTACCACAGTTATAACATTTACTATCAAAACTTACTCTTAAGTGTACATGTTTCTTATCTTTATTAGGGGGTTTAAAAGATGATTTTTTTATTTATTTAATCTAGAAGGATTGTTCTTAGATTTTTGAGTGAGAAGTGCCTGAGTGGAATTCTCTTTTGAATCAAAATTAGTATGATAGCTTACTCTTCCTGAATCGTGAGAGCACTCAAAGTTTGTAAATAAGTGATATCTTGCTCAATTTGGTATTTAGAATTCAATATTGAAATGAAATTCCTAAATCTTTCATGTATGTTAAATTGAATAATGAAATACAATAATTTATCTTGAATTAAATTACAGTTACACCCATCCAATTGAGATTTAATATTTTTTATTTTTGCTAAAAATTTGATTACATTTTCATCTCCCTTCATGGGAGTCATTATCAGTTCTAGAATCAACTTTATAATTTTTGATAATTATGTACCTTCATGCATTGATTCTAGTTGTGTCCAAGCCTCACTCAGAATTTCTTGATTCTGATGTGAAGGAGGAAATCATCCTACACGCTCCGCAATATAATGGACATTGTTTCATGCACTTTCGCCAATATGTAGCTACATTTTCCATTGTCTCTTGTCTATCAATCGGTGATTTCTCCGTACCATTTACGACCGTCCAAATATTGCGTGCCATGAATTCTGCATTCATTTTTATCTTCCAAATGTTGTAGTTTGATCCATTCAACATTTGTGATTTGTCAATTGTAAAATGATTAGATCCCATTTTCACTTAAACAATTTCAACAAATGAGAACAACGAGGTTTTTAATGTAATGATGATTTAAAATTCCCCTATTGTTTTCGAATTACGCCGCTTGTATTCTAATGGATTTTCCTTTACGCATGTCGAAAATATACATGCCAAACACGTATTCTAGACATACAACATATTATTTTAATTTATTGAAATGTAAGTAAAAAAATTAGTTTTGCAAGAAAAGTACTCACTTGTCGTGTCGTAAAAGTGAGTATTACTTCTTATTTCGTGAAAGAACCATAACAAACAAACAAACTTCTTGATTAATACAAAAATACATTGTTATTTTTTTAATATTAGATAAAATAATTAAAAAAATTGACCTTAAAAAAAAAAAAATAAACATATATATATATATATATATATATATATATATATATATATATGTATGTATGTATGTATTTATGTATGTATGTATGTATGTATGTATGTATGTATTTGGTACAAGTCCTTAAAAACATTTGAAGCATGGCTCCTTAAAGGGTTAGAGAGGTTGAGCTAGGGGTCAAGTGGGTTTGAGCTTGATGAGCTCGGGCCGAGCCGGGTCTCGAGCCGGAAAGTTTCATATTAATTTTCTATGTCAACTTGATAACCGAGATGAGCTCATATATTATTTCACTTGCCAACTTTTCTATATAATCTCTCAACTCATGCAACATATCATATACTACAACCAAGTCATACTAACTCGTCATTTATTGACCAACAATGTCAAAAGTTGAGCTCTAAGAGATTCGAGTAAAATTTCCAAGGGGTGAGCCAAGAGGCAGGCCTAACAAGAGACGGGCCTAATTTCTCACATGATTCGACCACCAACAAATGTGAAACCAAGTGCTTAGCCCTTTGGGCTATAAAAAAATTGCAATGCGTGACCGAAGCCATGGATAATAATTCAAGTGCGCAACTTT
Organism: Taxus wallichiana var. yunnanensis; assembly: GCA_018340775.1. Classification (NCBI taxonomy): domain Eukaryota; kingdom Viridiplantae; phylum Streptophyta; class Pinopsida; order Cupressales; family Taxaceae; genus Taxus; species Taxus wallichiana. Next base: position 744,560,632 of record CM031244.1, on the reverse strand, counting down.
TTAAACCTGACCACCACTCCCCACACAAGGTAGGTGGGACTAAAGTCCCAACATCAAACAAAAAACCATGGCCCGCAGCCATATAAAGGAGTCTTTCAAAGCAAAGACGGGGATAGGTCGGTCACGTGGGGGCCGGAGGATGGTGGAGAGGAGGGGACTTCAATAGGTTCCATGTGGGGGCCATGGAGAGGGTCGTAAGAGTCTAAGAGAATTTAAAGCAATGTGCACCACTTATAAAATGTGACCCCTATACTATAGTCAATATTATACTATAATATATATTGAACCATATATGATATAAACTATAGTATAGTAACTATAATATAAGTGTTTTTAATTATTATTATAAGGTGGCCACATAGTATAAGTTTACACTTATAGTTTTAGCATAGTGCATAGTTTTGATACTATATGATAGGAACTATTATAGAATATAGTTTAAACTTAAGTAATTTAATTAATGAACGAGGCCAAGATAGACATTTGTTTTTACAAACCAAAATATAATTTTTATATGGCCAATAGGAAAATTCAAAACCCTATTTCCATACGAGTTGTCTCTTTTTGGGAGACCTTGAGTAACTTTGAATTTACTTACATTTAACCCATATTAATTACTTTCTCCTGCACACATTACAAACTATACACATTAATAAAATATTTCGATCAAATTTATTTGCATACCCGGGTAGAGATTTTTCATCACGAAGCTTTTTCACGCGTGGTAAAAGGTTTGAGAGGGTTTTGAATATTTTTGGCCTCGTGTAATATCCCGAGAGAAGATAAGGGTATTAAAATATATTTTTCTAACCACCCAACCCAATCGTTTGATTGGCTAATTAAATTGGGACTGATTATTTCATGCTTTAATACCATGTTAGGACGAGGAGTTAATTAACCATATTAATAAATATATTGCACTAAACATTAATAAAAATTTAAAATTTAAACATGCAACACATAAAAATACACAGAATACGGATTTACGTGGAAAACCCCGAGAGGTAAAAAACCACGGTATAAAAGATATTTCCATTAACTCGAGAAACTATTACATAGTCTAGTAAATCTTCATCCTTACTTCTCTCCAAGAATCCACCATAAGTGAATTTAATTATAATGATCCAAGATAATATACAAGAACACAAATTTACGTGGAAAACCCCTAAGAGGTAAAAAACCACGGTATAAAAGATATTTCCATTAACCTAAGAAACTATTACACACCAAGAAATCTCCCTCCTTACTTCTCTCCAAGAATCCACCATAAGTGAATTTAATTACAATGATCCAAGATAATATACAGAATAACACAAATTTACGTGGAAAACCCCGAGAGGTTAAAAACACGGTATAAAAGATATTTCCATTAACTTTGAGAAACTATTACACAATCCAAGAAATCTCCTCCTTACTTCTCTTCAAGAATCCACCATAAGTGAATTTAATTACAATGATCCAAGATAATAATTATTTGACCCCATTGGTCACGAACCAATTAAGTGACGGGATGTGACCTTATAAAAAGGCACCTGATTTAATATATTGATTAATTAATTACCAATTAAACATAAACAACTAAGTTTATATTAAATAATTAAGAATATAACTATTCTTAATTATTTAATTATAAACTAATATTTATATGCACTTAATATTATGTTCTAATAGAATTTGCATCGTGTCGATTGAAATAAGGGGAAGTTCTACATTTTTTCTAGTGCTATCACCGCCCCTTTTGAATTAGGATTTGATTTCTGCATCTCTCCCCTTATCTCTCTCTCTTTCTCTCTCTCTTGGTCCCTTGGAAGAGTTAGTGTAGGTTATTCTAGAGGTAGTGTTAGCATCGATTAAGTTTTATTCCACCGATTCTTCTAATCCATGAAACAAAGGAAGTTGGCCTTCTTTGGATGTCTATATCAAGTCGTAAGTCCCACACTTGGAGACAATCTGATGTTGCCCAAAAATTATGATTTTCATGCATGATTATTGAGAGGTTACAATTTTTGGTGACAATGGTTTTGGAATTCCCAACGCGGGACCAAGTTTGATGAACTTTAGATCATTTCTACTAATTTTGGATGTGTAGCTTAGTAGTTTCATCCTTTAGAGGCATTTTTAACACATCTAGTGACTCCTAAATGCTAAATATCCTAGTTTCAAGTAGTTCAAGTCCTTTCTGTTTCATGAGAAGAGTGTAAACAAGGTTGAGTGTGTCTAGAGGTGAATCTTTTGATTTCCTACAGCTCTCCCTAAGGAGAATAAGAAAAGGAAGATCTACAAAGACATATGACGCCTCCCCAACCAAAAAAATTGACTCTGCCTCTAGTTAAACCATTCCTCTTTCTTATATAAATTTTTGGACCCATTACTATCATGGTGCATCAAAGAAACTTTCCATTTGTAAGCTTTAGTGGTGGTAGTCCTTTTCTCCTAGTTGCACAACATGATATCCCAATAGTCACCTTGAAGAGTATCCCCTTCTTCACCAAAGTGAAAACTCTACTGCAGACCCATGGAGAAAATTTAGGATGCTTTAAATTTAATTTTGGTACATGAAGTCATGGAAGATGATGTTGTAGTGTGTCTTTTGGCATCGTCTCTCAAAGGAAAATCTTTGCAGTGGTATAGAATTTTTCCAACTACTTCAATCTACACTTGGGATGAGCTTGACACCACCCTCTCACATAATTTGATGAGAAGGTGGACAACATCTCTCTTCTTGAGTAGTTAACCACCATCAAGCGGGCCCTAAATGAGTTCATGGAGGAATTCAACTTCAAATTCTAGAAAACATGGGACAAAATTCCAATCCTTCTAAGACTGACCCCCAAGGTGAATTTCTATACTTTCTTAGAGCTTTGAATTATGATATAGTATTAATGATTCAATATGTGGGTGTTATCTAACTACTAAATGCTTATGTAATATCCATTAGGGTGATAACTTATTTGATCCAAGCGGGTAAGTTAGCCCCTAGATTACCTATGCCCATTTTCCCAGAATTACCACATAATAATCAACTTGTCATTGCTCCCATTCCTCAACCTTCTACTCCTCCATTCGCGTCCATATTTAGTTCCTCCATCAAGCAAGAAGAAATTGAAATCCTTACTGTTTATTTAAAAATTTAACAAATGAGATTGTCTCCCATAAGAGACAGCAAGCACAAGTTCCTAAAGTTACCATAACCCTCCTCAGGGTTATCAAAGAACAAGGTTCTCAATACCCAAATAAGAATTTTACACAAAACTAACCACCAAGAAGACCACCAAATCCAAATCAGTAACATCTACTAGCCCTTATCTTGAGAAAATATATTATTTCATTTTAAAATAAAATGGCCCAATGTTTTGAATGTTATTATCCTTGTGATTTTTAACGCACAAAAGTAACAACCTAGATTTGATCATGGAAGATCAATACTTTTGGATAATATGGGATTGTCTCCAAGTGTGGGACTTGCATCTTGAGACAAACCTCCAGAGAAGGTTGGTTCCTCTACCTATTCTTAATGCTAACACTAAACTACCTCTAAGCTAAGCCTATTCTAACACATCCAAGTAACTAGGGAGAGAGAGGGAGAGGGAGAGGGAAAACATAAGCAAACTAAGCTAAAAAGAGGTGATAACACCAAGAAAAGGGGGATGAACACTCTATGAGGGAGAATTGAGAAGGAAATGGAGAAGGGAGAGGGAAGACACATGTGCCACAGACCAAAACTACATTTAACCCTCCTTTTCACACAAAACACAACAAAAATGGAGAAACCTACAAATACAACACACACAACATACCAAAGAAGGAAATGGAGAGGCAAGAATGCAAGAAAATACAAGCTAGGGTAGAGAGAGAGCCACAAAACTAGATTTTATTACAATAAAAGTATGCACAGACCATTACATTTGAAGTAGGTGTAAAACAAATACAAGAGTTAAAATATGATGTCTACAATTCACAAAACTTGGGATACCATTTTGGCATGGTTCCTTTACATTTTAGAGCATCCATTTTTTTCCAAATGAAAATATTTACATATATAGAGAAAGGGGAAGAGAAAGAGGAGGGAAAAGCTTAAGGCACGCCAAATTTGAGCTTAACCACCAACCAAACACATTGAAATACTACAAATGCACATGGGCCTCTGACTTGACCATTATTCCATGCCATCATGCTTGTAGAGAAGGTATGGATTCCTTTCATCATTAATTTTGGTTGGTGGAAGTGGTTGAACATTTTACAAGTAAAACTATCCTTTTCCTCTTGAACCCATGTTTGCACTTTTGACCCCCAAAACTCCATCAATTTCTGAGTTTCTTGATGCCAAAATGAAGCCCTTGAGGAGACCTTTCCAACACCACCGATTTCATGCAATTTGGAGCTCCACCATAAAATTTATGGTCAACAAACCATTTCTTCTTTGTCCCACGAAAATTGTTATATATTCATTCATTTTTGCAGTGTTCCATAGATTTCCCTTTGTTATATTGCATGGGACTTGTTTGCGAGCATTTTCTAACTTCCACGGGTTTCATGTTTGTTTTTCTTTATTACTTTGTTACACGGAATTTCACTTGTTATGCATATTTGAGACTTTATTTACTTTGTTCCACGGACTTGGATATTCCATCAAACATTGTTTCATGAGAATCCTTTGGGACACTAGGATAGTGTTTCACAACTTCTAAACCACAACCACTTTGAACCTATCTCCTATGTCATGCAATATTGTTTTTCTTCATGCCTCCTGTGTATTGTAGTCTTTTCTCATCAAAACTTGTCAAACACCTTGAGTTCAATTCCCTTTATTCCTTGTACTTGGAGATTCTACAAACACTACTTACTCGCCTTTGTTCGTGGGTTAGTAGAACTAGAAAATCACTAAGTTCTCAAATTCCGCAGAATCTTTGAAAAAATAGTGTTTCATGCGGCTTTTTTCCACAAAATTTGTCTAAGTCCAAAATTTATTTTCAAAGTTTTAAAATAGCTTGGGGGTTATTTTGGATAACATTTTGTCAACTCATAGGGATATGTTCCTACTAGATACAAATATTAATGACATTTTACAATCCATTGGGAATAGAATCAAGCTGAAAAATTGAAAACCGATCAAAAAATTAAATTCTTACCCTTGAACCTACAGGGATTATCTGCATGGACTTAGAGTTGATCTGGAATTTTTGTTCTTTCTCTTGAAAGATGATTTCTTGGGAGTTTTTGATAAAACTTGTAAACTATCCCAAAAACTTGATTTCTTGCCAAGGTAGGAATATATAGAATGTTTTACGTATGATCTTGGGGTTGTATGAATGATAATTAAGCTTCCTAAAACACTATTTTCACCATGGAACTTGCTCTCAAATGGATTGTGCAACAACAACAAAGGCCCACAAAAATTATGTACAAACATGAAAAATCATACATGTTCCAAGAGGAAACATGCAAAGTGTGCACAAGCACTTGTTTTGCAATAAAAATGTAGTCTAACAAAGGTAAAGGAAGTTAAACAAAACTAGCAATTGGTTGGGAGAAATAGCTTCCCTTATAAAATTGGACCATGTGATTAATTTTGTAACTAAATCACATGGTGGAAGTGAGAGCATGGTCTACACTTCATTGTTGCTTACAGAGTATCAGCTGAAAACATGCCTCCTCTAGTTGCTCTACATTTGGGTTTGGGAGGTATTGGAGTTGACCTTTGATACTTTGATGATCCTCCTCATGCTCTAAAGTGAGCATGACTGGTGGAAACTCAAAATTTGATTCTAAACTAGCCAAGTATCTAATTGGGTAGATATTTTTACAACTAATTGGCCAATTTGTATGATTTACCCATCCTCTTTGCATTCAAATCCATAAATGGAGTTTCTAGAGACACTTTCCTATACATTGTAGATGTCTGAGATGATTTAGACTTGGTATTTATTTTTCTTGTGTAAACATTTTTGTTTCCACTTTAGGGTGTTGATTTCCTTCCTCTTCCCCAGTCTGATTTTCCACCAAAAGTGAAGCAAGTTCCAAACATGCTAAGCAATGAGGATCATTACATTCAATTGTAACATCTTTCTCACTTTGCATACATTATTCCTCAAGGCCTTGGATGTCATTAGTGTTTAAAAACACTTTCTCTTCCCCTCAAATTCCAATATGATTTTCCTTCACAAATTCCTGATTTTTCTTAACATTTAGATCATCCTTTTATATAATTTGAACCTGCTCATCCTCCCAATCAGAATCACACCAATCTTTAACAAATATGCAATGTTTATCCATGGAATAATTGGTTTGATATGAGACACTAACAATATCAAGGGGTTGTTGATTTGTATCTCCTTCAGACATAGATGGTTGATGCTCAAAAAATATGATTTGATTATTTGAAACACACAAATGATCCTCCAAAACAAGTTTACCTCTTTGATGATTTGAATTCTCCCTCACAACTACATGATTTTTATGAGAAGTTGATGTTGGGAATGTTGCAAGTTTCCCCTCATCTGCAAGATAATAACACAAATATCCCTCTACCAACCTTGTAGGATAACTTGCTTTAGTGAGGGTTGGGTAGAGCATTGGGACAACATGTGAAATACCATAACTCCTCAAGGCTTTATGACAAGACTTTAAAGGGTTATGTAATTCCTTGGGTGGAGATGGGGAGAAATATTGCAAAGCACAAGGAATGTCTTGGGCATTATAAACTTGTAGAGCACCAAAAGAAGAACTAGGAAGCAAAGGATCTTCCTGAGTTTATAATGGAATAATAATTTTTCATTATTCGCATGATGAGTATGGATAATTTGAGATGGTGAGGGAAGAATGGAAGCAATGGGGATGGGTTTCCTTTGGCCATTCTAAATGAGCATCTTCTCAAATTGTAATGTAATTAAAAAATCTAAGGAAGAGTACTACCTCCTAAATTTTTAATCAATACAAATAAATCACCATCCAAGGACCTCAAATAATATAAGAATTACATGCCTTTTAAGGGTCTAAATTCTTGAGGAATTATGAGTCATGTCCTCGAGAATATGATGTTGAAATCTGAGATGAAATCCATTGAAGCTCATTGTATTTTGTTGAGGTGTTCCATATGTGAAATAGAATCTACATTCTCCTTGAACTGGTTGTGTAGTTGTGCTCCCAATTGATCCTATGTGGAAATGGATTGCGGAGACAAAATGATGTACCAATCTCTTGTTTTACCTCTGAATGATGGAATAATATCCTGAAGCAAAGTTTTCTTCTTTGATATTGTGAATGACACAATGGTTTTTATATCTTGAATGTGATCAATAGGAGATTGATCTCCATTTTCATGGAAAAGAGGTAGGTTTTTAGGGTTGTTTTGGGGATATCATCCCACTACTAAAAATGAAGGGGGCTTGAATTGAAATGAGAGAATGGAATATCTCTTTTTGAGAGCCATGAGAGAAATGGAAACATGAAAATGAGTGGAAAGATGAAGGGGACGGTTTGCAAACTCAAAGAATGGGTTTATTTGAACAATGGAGTTACCAAATGTGTTGAGAAATTCCTCTAAAGGCTGAATACCATCAAGAACACATCAATCTTGTTGGTATGAAGTTGTAAATATCTTCATATTTGTCCCATCAGGCATGCCATAATTGTTAACACACAAAATTAGCACCCTAGATTTGATCTTGTAAGATCAATACTTTTGGATAACATGGGATTATCTCCAAGTGTATGACTTGCATATTGAGACAAACCTCCAAAGAATGTTGGTTCCTCTACCTATCTATAATGCTAACACTGAACTACCTCTAAGATAAGCCTATTTTAATGCATCTAAGTAACCAGGGAGAGTGGCGAGAGGGAAAACATAAGAAAAAAATCTAAAATGAGGTGATAGAAATAAGAAAAGGGGAATGAACACTCTATGAGGGAGAATTGAGAAGGAAATGGAGAAGGGAGAGGGAAGACATGTGTCACAGAACAAAAATACATTTAACCCTCTTATTCTCACACAAATGTAACTAAAATGGAGAAACCTATAAATACAACACACACAACATATCAAAGAAGGAAATAGAGAGGCAAGAATGCAAGAAAATACAAGTTATGGAAAAGAGAGAGCCACAAAACAAAATTTTATCATAGTAATAGTATGCAAAGACCATTACATCTGAAGTAGAAGGTGTAAAATGCATGCAAGAGTCCAAATATGAGGTCTACAACTCACAAACACTTGGGAAATCATATTGGTAGGGTGCCTTTGCATTTTAGAATGTCCCTTTTAAAAATGAAGTGATTTTTAGATATATAGAGAAAGGGGGAGAGAAATATGAGGGAAAATATTAGGACATGCCAAATTTGAGCTTAACCGCCGACCAAATGCATTGAAATTCCACAAACACACATGGGCCTCTTAATTGGCCATTCTTCCATGCCATCACTCTTGAAGATAAGGTATGGACACCATTCATCATTATTTTTGTTTGTGGAAGTGGCTAAACATTTTTACAAGAAAACTACTCTTTTTCCTCCTGAAACCTTGTTTGAATTTTTGGACCCTAGAACTCCATCAATTTCCAAGTTTCTTGATGCCAAAATGAAGCCCTTGAGGAGACCTTTCCAATGCCACCGATTTCATGCAATTTAGAGCTCTGCCACAAAAGTTATGGTCAAAACACCATTTCTTCTTTATTCCTCAACATTATTGTGTGTTCATTCATTTTTGTAATGTTCCACGTATTTCCATGTATTTCCCTTTTTTATGTAGCATTAGACTGTGTGGTGGTATTTTCTATCTTATGCGGTTTATTAATTATTTTAATTTTTACGTGGAATTTCGCTTGTTATGCAGCTTTGAGAATTTTTTTCCTTTGTGGACTTAGAGAGTCCACAAAACATTGTTTTATGAGAATCTTGTCGAACACTAGGATAGTGTTCCAAAAATTCTAAACCTTCACCACTTTGAAAATATTTCATATGTCATGCAAAATTGTTTTTCTTTCTACCTCTCGTGCTTCACAACCTTTTCCCATCAAAACCTACCAAGCACCTTGATTTAAATTCCCTTTGTTCCATGGACTTGGAATGTTCACAGAAAAACTACCTTCTCTCCTTTGTTCCATGGGTTAGGAGAACCCTTCAAACACTAAGTTCCATAATTCTATGGAATATTGAAAAAAAAATGTTATGTCATTTTTTTCCACAAAAAAAATCTAAGTCCAAAATTGATTTTGGAAGTGTCAAAATAGTCTAGGAGTTATTTTGGACAACGGTGATTAACCTCGTAACAAATATGCATATAAGGATGGAATGAACTCTTTATGGGAAAAGGCTCATATGGTGCAAACTTCATTCATCAAAGAAGATCAAACTACGGCTTCATCAAAAAATAATGTATAAGAGATACAAGAGACACTCATATGTTGGCTCAGGGGGAATATACAAGGACTTCAATATGCACATCACTATATAACATGGAGAAAATCATATGTGACATACCTTGACATCTTGCTCAATTAAACTGTGAATTTTGCTACGAACCAGTATTTTTTTGTTGTTCTTGTCCAATCTCGCCATGATGGACTTTTTACCATGTTTCCTCTAGATTTGGTATACCTTCTAGAAGCTTAGAGAAGGTATATCATGTCTTCTTAGGTTCTGTCAAAATAGTAGATAGTCATCATAGTGACATGATGACTCAATTTCATCTTTCTTGGTTCTAGTTCTTTTGTCATTCTTCTTGACTACATTTCTTGGCATGACTATCATGTCACTTGACCTCTCTTTTTCAACTTGTATGCTAGTGAGACACATATATTGCATTTCCTCTATCACCGCTTGAGGAAGAAATTCTTCATTACTTGTACTTAGTTTATCTTCCTTCTTCTTTCCTTTGTCATCATTTGTTGTTGCCTAATCTGTGCTAGATTTTTTATTTTCTACCTCATCTGCCCATGATAATTTCTTGTCCTTCTTTTCTTCTTTGACTTCTAGTTTTGCTTCTTTGATCTTGTATACCCATCTCATCTTCTTCTCTTCAGATTTGTTTGAGTCTTGGTAGTTTTTGTTAGGAATCATTTTCATGATAAAAGCTTTCTTTTCTTGCCATCTGAAGGTATGAGGCCCTCTTGGTGCATTTAGGTTGTTCATTTTGTGAAGTGTTTTTAATAATTCCAAATTTTATGACATGTATAACACATTATATGATTTATCCTTTTATCTAAATGTGAGTGATCATTGCTAAATTGTCTTAAGGATTTCTCTACGCAATACCTAGCAATGTATCCTTTCTCATGACAATTAAAACATATCCTATTCTTCTCATACTCGATTCATTATCTCTTCATGGATGTTCTTTGTCTATCTTGAGCCTTTTACACTCCGCGGCCTTGTGACCAAAACCATAGCATGAATAACAATATCCATTAAATTTTATTTAATTCTTGGATGCATTAATGTCTGATTGACTTGAATCATTGATTGTTGGTTACCTTGGTCTTCTTCTTATCTGGTTTTGCATATTGGAACTAGCCTTTTCATCCTCATTATTTTTTGAGCATTTTTGACAACATGTTTGTCTTGATTTAGCTTTCAACTCCCTTTTCCTTGCTTGTTCTAATTATTTTCTGAGAGTCTCATGCTCTATTATGCTAGTCTGCATTTGTTCCATTTCTGTCTTCAAATTCTTCAGTTCAAATTCAAGCTTCTGGCAGGCATCTTCTTTATCATTTTTTATCTTCACATTTGCTTTTTTTTCCTAGTCTAGATCTTTCTCGAATATTTTCATGGTTGAGCTAAGTTTGTCATATTCTTCAATTTTGTCCTTGAGATCTTTAGAAATCAGATTGACTTGTTCCTCAAGTTCCTCAATCTTTTCTTCATGTTCTTTCTCCATTTGGATCATTGTCGCTTCATGATGTCTAATTTTCTCTTCTTGTTCCTTTACAAATATTTTCATCTTGCTGATTTCTTCATCTTTGAGTTTGAGAGAGTTCAATACTTTATCTAATTGAGAATCATATTCTACACATTCTTGAGCATCCTCTTGTTCTTGTTTACTCAACTTATTTTCAAGGAGAGTGATGTGCTTCTCATAGGCATTGATGTAGGCTTTCAATTTCTTATTTTTCTTCCTTGATTTCTCTAATTCCTCTAGAGCACATTCTAACTCAACTTCTAGATTAACCTCAACTTCTTCATCATCTGAATCATTTCTAGAGTTGTTGCAACTTTCCATTGCCATCATCAACCTTTCTTTGTGAGCTTCATCCTGATACTTTTTGTAAGTAGATTTTTCCATGCTTATCTTTCTCTAGGATCAACTCCAAGTTGTTAATATTTACACAGGAGAACCACCGCTCTGATACCAATTGTTAGAGATTTCATGCACTAAGAAGGGGAATTGAACTCGTTTAGTTTTTGAAAATTTATCAAGATTGGTACCAATACCATCTCTAGATACAACATGCCCTAACAAGACACCTTTAAAACATCCAAAGACACACTTTGTAGGGTTTAGTGAGGCTTTTGCTTCATCTAACCTTTGAAATGTCACCTCCATCTGGTGTAGGTGGTCCATTTTTCTCCCGTAGATGCAAAAATCATCTAGGAATACTCTAATGAAGCTTCGAATGTAGGGTTCAAACACCCTATTCATTAGGTGCTAGAATGTTTTTGAGCATTACAAAACCCAAATGACATAACTCAATAACCAAATATTCCCAAGGAGTGGTGAGCATAATCTTGGATGATATTTCTACACTATACAAATTTGGTTGTACTGTATAGCCATCTACAAAACTATAGCACTCTTGGTCGGCTACTTCGTCCAAGATTTGGTCCGAGAATGGAAGAGGATAATGATCTTTCTTTGTTGCCTTGTTAAGCTTCCCCGTAATCAACACAAATGTGTAGCTTCCCATTCTTTTTATTGAGATCACAATGGGAGAAACCCATTCGAGTTCTCCACGGCAAATATGAATCCTACATCAAGCAACTTATCTATTTCTTCTTTTACATTTTATGAAAATTTAAGATTCATTCTATATAGCATTTATTTATTGGTTTAGCACCATATACCAACTCAATAGAATGTTCTACCATACTTACTTGACGGAGTTCATTGTAATAAAAAGTGAATAAGTGCATGTACCTTCGAAAGAGTTGGAGGTAGGATTTCTTCCCACTTTCCATCACATCATCACCAATTTTTATTTATTGGAGATGATTTTCAATTTCTTCCTTAGATAATTTTATGGGTTCATGAGTCGGTGTGACTGGAAGGATATCCATGACTGACACATCCACCTCACTTTCTTCATCTTTTATGTCCACTTCGATGGTACTAGAGTAATTAGAGGATGTCCAATCATCAGTTTCATCACTTGAATCCACAGTCTTGCCTTACAATGTTGAGGGATCATGTTTATCTTCACCCTCTTTTTTTCCATGTCCAAGTGTCATGAAGTCTTCATTCTAGCAGTTCTTGCATGAAATATCCTAAACCATGGCCTACCTAACAACATTGAGTACGCAACAATACCATTATTCATTAATTGAAAGTCTACCACACATACAACACCCATGAAAAATATTTCCACATCTGAAAGAACACCTTTTAGTTTAGTTTTTCCCTTATTGAATGATCTTATCATAAGTGTCGAGGGCGATCAATTTTAAACCCAACATATTCATTATAGACTTGGTCATTACATTAACTATAGCACCTCCATCTACTAAAACATCATGAATTAAAATTCCATTAAATAATACTTCAGCTTGTGAAGCATAAGGATCCGCCTCGCTTCTAAAACAGGGACCTCAACCTCCTTTCTTTGTCAAGCATTGAGTCCACTTCACATTTTTACCTCTTCTCGAAGACATAGCAAGAAATTTTCTATATGTAATATTTGCAAGCCACTTGGAGAGATCTTCTAAGATGAAGTATGGCCATTGTCCCTATGAAATCAAAAATCCTACACACCCAACTTTCTTCTCCTATGTTTCTTACTAGTCTCTCCTTTTATCTTCTTAGAATCATTTCCATCTTGGTTATATTTTTATTTCTTTCTTTTTTCACAAGAACATCTAATTCATTATTTATGCTCATATCTACTACATCAAAAGAATTCACGAGTGTTTTTCTTATATCATTATCTCTTGTACTATATGTAGAAGCTCTATCTAGACAATTATACTTATGATGACCCCTTTTGTGACAATCATAACATACAACTTCAGATATATTTCTTTTTGGACCCCTATCTCCCTGGGAATTTTGGGAACTAAATTCCTTTCCTTGAAGAATATTAATAGTTAACTGGCCCATTTTCCTAAGGATGCCTTCATACTCGGTGGAAGTACTTGGAGAGAAGATTTGTGCTCACCAAAAGTGGTTGTGGTGTCTGGACCAAAGGTGTTGGTGTAGGCTCCACCTTAATAACAGCTTCTTTGGGCTCCTCTTCCATGCTTTCTTCTTGCCTTCTAGCAATCTCCTTTGCTTTTTTGAGGGTTGTTAGGTGGTCATACTTCACTTGTTCTCGATCTTTGGCTTCATCCCAAGAATGAAGTTCTTATAGAAGATATTATCCATGCCATTCATTAACCCATCTATTAATCCTTCCTTCCATATCTGGGCATCGAGCTTCCTCCTTAACTCTAGAACATGAGCATGATAATCTCTGATCTTCTCCTTCTCTCATTGAGATAGATTTGTGATGTCGATCATGAGATCTGGATACTTCTATTGTGCACCAAATTCTTCAAGAAAATTTTCAGTTAATAAATCTCATGAGTTTTTAACATTATCACCTAATGTTTCAAACCACCTAAGGGCTGAACCATCCAAAAAGGTAGGAAAAATTTTAGTCCATTATTCCCTTCTTATGAGACCATTATAAGTACAAGATCATTTAAACTCTTGGATGAAAGAGGGAGCATCCTCATTAGATTGGGCTGAAAAAATAGGAATCTTTCCCATTTTAAAAAAATTATAACCACAGCAAAATACCAACCCAAAAGTATAATAAATAAGACTTTTGTGCCAAAAATAATTGGAATCAATACAATAGAAAGTGGCTTTACACTTTTTTGCAGTAAATAGGAATGACCATGGTAAAATTACATTTACTATGGTAAAACTTGACTTACTGTGGTAAATATTATTCACAGTAAAAAGTGACTTTCTTGCAAGAAATACTATTCACATAAAAAGTGACTTTACTTGTAGTAAATACTATTGACAATAAAAGTGACTTTACTAGGGTAAGTACTATTCAATGTAAAAATACAATTACCCTTCAAATGATTTGTGACTAAGTGGTAATACCCCTCCGAATATCCACCAATGAGGAATGATCTCGACAATGTAAAACAAAATGTCAATACAAATTCAAGTACTATGATAATATTCCACTAGGAACTCCTCATGCTATGATTATTTTAGTAATGCACAACTTTTGGTTTAGTGGTAGTAATCTGGAAACACAATAACAAACATAACACAAGAATACCATAGACTATGATATAAAGGAATGATGATAGATCTGAAATACAACCAAATTATATTATTAACATGATATTGTTATAATCTCACCCATGAACTACTCTGAGTGTTACCAGCTCCACTCGCCTTCTAATAGTAATTCTAGGAAAAACTTCATAGTTACACCTTTTGATGGCTTCCTCAACACACCTTCACAATGATTTATACATATACTAATTCTCACAACTCTCTTCTATGCTAAATGAGGGGGGTGGTCTCTCTATTTATAACACTTCTAGCTTATCCACCCTATCTCTAAGATAAGATAGGAAATCTCTTACTGGATAATCATATTCCATACCTTAACTCTTATCTTTACATGTAGGCTTATCCTTTAGGATAAGATAAACCTTATCATTTCACATGGGTTCCACCTTTCTAGACTTTATACAAATAAAATATTCAAAATATTTATGACATCAATCCTTATCATTATTACATATATAATATTTCTAATTCTTAATCATATAGGCCCTACTTATCTACTTTTGACATTTTAACATTACCATGACTACTTACTTACAATTATTTACTTTTACCATTGACTATCACTTTCACAACATCCCTTAATGTACTTTGATTGTTACCTTACATATTGTACTTTATTGGTGGCATCGTTATCTACTACTACTAACTTAACAATGCCCTATTCCTAATATATACATTAAGGAAATAGAAATCATGGAGAAAAATTCTAGTGTTGACATAATCACGGCAATGATGTGGTGTGGAACGTGTCTATCCTTGAGACCCTTTTGTGGTTGGGTCATTATTTGAATTTGTTCATTTAGGGAAAGTGTGGCATTAACATGCATCTTACGTTATTCTATTGTATATGTGGGTTCACATTTTTTAAACAACTCATGTGGTGTATTATAAGTGAATCCAAGTGGTGTCGTATAACAAGTGATGACAAAAAAATTATCCTAGTTTATTTGGTCTTGTGTTTTGGTCATTTGTTTTGTGGGCACTACACACACACACACACACACACACACACACACACACACACACACACACACACACACACACACACACACACACACACACACACACACACACACACACATGAATTAGTGTTTATATGTGTGTGTATATACATACATACATACACACATACGTGTGTGTATGTGTGAATATATATATTCATAATTAAAGAATTGTTGAAATTTAGAAAGTACAAGAGAATATGAATGAATTTACATTTGATGTGAAGACACCAAGATATGGAAACATATCGTCTTGTGAACATGGAAAATCATACATAATTGAATCAAAGTATGTGTGTGTGTGTGTGGGGGGGGGGTTGTAAATTCTTGATAGAGATTGTTGAAATTTAGAAATGACAAAAGAACATGAATGAATTCACCTAATTGTGTTGGATTATATGAATATGCCTTTGAAACCTATATTTCAAATTATGTATGTAATGCCCCACCGTTAAGCCTCCGGTCGGTGAGAGTGAGGGAGCCATTTTTGAAATGATGCCTCATATCAAATATCAAAAATTGTGTGTTTAACCTCAATGTGAGGTTATCATCGAAATGGATACACATTGATTGTTCAAAGTGGCCACATTTATTCTAGGAAGTGAAACACACCCATAAATTATTAATAATGTAAAGAGAAAAATTGAATGATTAACATATTAAAATGAAATTTAAAAATTAATGAAAGTATTTATAAAATAAAATAAAAATAAATATATAGACATATAATATTAAATAATATTAAATAATTAAAAAAATAAATCTCTGTGGGGGATTAGGGAAAGAGAGTGTGTTTTAGGGTTCTTTTTCCCCTTTTTGTTGTGAAAGGCTATAAAAACTTTAAAGAAAATGCATTTGGCAGCGCAAAGCTAAACTCCACAACACCTCCTCAACGTCCTCGAAACCCATGCCTAAATGGGTGCTTAAAACAAGGTATGGACATCCATAAAAGAAAAATGGAATGGGGGTTTCATTTAGATGTTATAGTTGCAGTATGACAATAGACATGTATGTTAAATGTGGAGGGTCACAGCAGAAGGCATGGGAACTGTTTGAAAAAGTGCCACAAATAAATGTGGTTCCATGGAACATTTGCCTTGACCGTGTAATACTCCAATGGCATGAAACCTCTTTGAATCATCCCAAAGTATTAAATTCTTAGTCGCATCATTTATCTTAAGAAAACTCTAAACTTTATCTTCAACCAACCAATAAATCATGTGGCGATTGTGTAGATGTGTTTTCTTGGTGCTTAGAGAGCACAAAATAATTTGGAGTCACTATTATTTATCACAAAAACTCTTCTTTTGGGTCAGTTAATCAAAATGTTACAATTTTTTCTCCTTTTAAACATATATGTAGAAGTGGACATGTGGGTTTCCATGTAGAAAACAAAATACCCTATTGTTTTCAACTCCTAAAAAAATTTCTCCAAATTTACATAGTTCTTTTGTGTTTGAGGAGGCGTAGACAAGGCACATGAACTATTCAATAGAAATCCTCAAAGGGGTGTGCCTTCATGGACCACCATGGTTGTGAGAGATGCACAAAACGGGTTATATGAAAAGGCCTTGGAACCCCCCGCAAGTAATTACAACCCGGCACATCTATTGTCAAACTCCGTAACTCTCACTCACTCATCGGTTCATTTGAGGCATGGATTTTATTCCTCCTCTCCAAATTTTAAAATTTTCACTCCTTTTATATTTGATTGAATGTTAAATCTAGAACCAAGCAAGCTTGTTATTGATGTTTTGTTTTAAACCATATTGTAAACCACATAAAACAATTTCCACATCATGATAAACCAATATCATAAATATTCACCTTGACGGCACGTCATAACACTAGGCCATGAACTTGATCAAAAAAACCTATAACATGTTCATCATAGCTTATATTTCATGGTCATTCAAACTAGAAAGGAAAACATGTTCAAAAATGCAAACTTATGATCTCAAAACAACCTTCAATTAAGCTAAACGCCTCTCAAAACTAACACGCAAGAAGCGTCTATAAACCCCCTTTTGCTTTTGAAACAATGTAACCTCTTATTTGTTATATGACGATATATTTCCAATCAATAAACGTTGTTAAAACTATTGGCAAATAGGTTTACTAAGTGGGTTTCAACCTACTCAAGAAAACTAGTTGTTGAGAGCAACCACTAGCTTACGACTAAACCTTCCCAAATGACCTCATTTTTTATGTATATGCTACAAGCCTCTTCGTTGTTATATATAGATGGAATTTCATATTTTGTTTGACCTATTTCCTCTGAAAAGTGCATTTTGTGCACTTGTATTGGAGCCAACATGGCTTAGTTTGTTGAAGGGAAAATAACCGAATTCGCCAACTTGCTCTGAAAAGTTGTTCCATTTTGAGCTCTTATTCTTGGTTTTAGACCCCGTTAGTTTCTTTTTATTCTATTTATAGTAGATAATAGGGTAGGATAAATAAAAAATCCCATCGGATGTTTTTGCGTCCTTTTGGGGGCCCATTCCATGGTCACTTCGGCTAGTTTACGTAGAACGCAACAAAGACCCGTATTAACCCTCCAAAGTTCATTCAATGGGTAAAACTAGAGGGATGCTTAGAAGCACGTATGATGATTGTTAATAAATTTTATAGTAGAATTAAATAAGACTATTAACGAAAATTTAGAATCGTTTAATTTGGCACATTTACCCTGACCCCTGTAGCCACAACAAGAATGAGAACCGTGATAGAGGTCGTAAAACTTTGTAATACTCTGAAAAGATTTTTTGGAATTTAAATGTTATGAATCAAAATTGATTTTTTTATCTCTCACCCTCTTTGATCATAGAATGTATCGATTTACTTGTGTAAAATAAAATGAGTATTTTCTCTCTCTAATCTCTCTCTAAACCCTAAAAAGCGAGTTATAGTTTTAGAATATGATAAGTAGTAATTTTGTTTTCTCTTTTTTGAAATTTATGTTGCGAGTCTTGTTAACATGTTAGATGTGAGGGTTGGTTCCATGCCATAATTCTCACTCGACCCATGTTTATAAAATCTAACAAGTTACAGGAAGCACAATAGGATTAAAAGGATTGATGAAATCTAAGTTTAAAGTTGTCTATAGCTTGTAAAATGTGTGATTTTGATGGAATGATAAATGTATTATATTTGAGTAATTTTACCTATTGTATGAATTGAAAGAAGAAAAGTTATTTTATCACATATTTTTATTGCAATCAATATGAAGTTGTATTTATTATGTGTGGTATTTTATAGTTCTTTTGAATTCACACTTTGTTACCACGATATTTTCTTGTAATTTGCCTAATTGTATGGTAATAAACTTAAACACTTAAACTATTGAAAATTAAACAAGCTCTCTTAACCTAGTTGTCATGTTCCTACTCTCATTCAACCTTGGTATATGAGGAAATAGTTTGAAACAATCCCCTTTGTAACGAATCGGGCCCCTCAACATGTCTAGTACTCATGACTCTCGCGAGTGATCTTATTAAACCCTTTAGGAAAGAGTTTGTATGTATTAAATAACACGAAACATTTTTGGTTCGAGAAAAGTTTTTGTGATGCAAGAATGCCTAATTATTCTCTAGTGTTGACCTAGTAGTGGGTTATGAACCTTGTGTATTGGAATAATGTAGTGCCCACAATATAAGCACCCAAATACAACGATAAAATACCAGAATTTTTTTGACTTACATTTCTCACTACACACAACACAAAGAAGGGCTCCGTCTGAGTACGTAAACTCGACTCACACACGCCAACCACATAATTCATCGACTCACATAGACCCATGAAAATGACATAGGCATGTCGATGCCACACTTTCCCAATGAACAATTACTAGCAATGACCCAACCACAAGAAACGTGACTTCAGGAACGGCAAACCCACAACACATCATTACTTTAAATGTATTTTAGTTACGATTAACATTCCAAGAACATTGTTATGTAAGCATAATTTTCTCCCTTTTTCCACCTACATGTTCTAAAAATTCGTTTCACATTTCACTTATTGTTCAACCATTTAATTTTGCTCTTTACCCTTATGACAATCTTCATAACTTACATAAGTATTTTCCATATTTCAAATTTCATACAAAATTCTAACTCTCTCATTCTTATGTTAAGATTATGCTTCCCAAAACGCTTATTCAATGTTTAAAATTTAACCTTGCTACACAAGTGAACCTAACGTGATGTCAAGATGAAATCTTGGGATTGAGGGAGACTTAGATTCAATATAGCTTTTTCCCAAAACATTCTTTGATCACAGTATAGTTATTTCCCTACCATTATCATTATAGTTCAATAACTTGTTGAATTCCAAATTTGATATATATATATATATATATATATATATATATATATATATATATATATATATATATATATATATATATATATATATATATATATATATATATATATTTTATTTTCTCGAAGTTTGATCACACCAAACAATTCATATTCTTTGCAACACATGATAATGTTTAATTAAGTTAAAAGGAATCCAAGAGTGACCTTAATCCTAATCTCCAATCTCGTTCTCATCTTATATGATATGCTCTTACATCGCACTATGGTCTCGTTATTAGCATTGTTTTGTAACAGGAGTTACAGAAGTATTTGTCTAACATCTTGAAGAGGTACATGATTGGAAGAATTGTAAACTATACAGAACCACAAGTGACACCTCCTAATCAACTGAGGTTTGGTTTATTCCAATATGCACCTAATGATCTACGCCTCAACTATATATGATTTTAAGGCAAGCGGACATATTTATACTAAACCACCTTCAAGAAGATACCAAGATGTTATTTTGATAGAAACCAAGGTAGCACCGCTTAGTCGTTCCTTCGAACAAGGACTCATAAGGTGACTTCCAAAGCGGTCTTCGCCACTCAACCTGGTGTCGACCTGAAGAGAGGGCATTCTTCTCGCGATTACCAAAACTAGAAGGAAACCACATACTTTGGATAAAGTTGGACCATGTCATTCCTAAAATATGGGTTCACGACAATGTCACGAAACATAATGACTATGACGGTAAACTCCAACTAGGGGTTTTATTTACCTAACCTAGGAGGTCCCATCGAGTGCAAAGTTTAAGTTCGTTCTACGGTTTTAAATTTCTTATATGGTAAAAGGGATCACACATGCAGGCAAGCTATGCATGAGTATTTTATTAGGGTTGAGTGTTTCCATTAAAAAAACTCTTTATTACGTTTGCAAGGTAAGAAGATAACCCAAAGAATTAATTTAATCGTTTATTGAATACTAAAAAAGTACTACAATATATTAACTTCAATTTCATTTACTATATATATATATATATATCAAACCCTTTTTGCCATACACAACTAAGAATCAAATTGAACCGGTGATTAGATGCACATTTCCTAAGATATCCCTAAAACTAGCATCTCATACATATTAACAAATTTCAAATATAACTTTTTGTAACAAGAGACTACATTATACAGTTATTCATTTTACAATGACCTAGTAAAAATTACAATAATAATAATTAAATTACACATCGCCTTTTTCATCATCATTCTTCCATCCTGCAAAACCCACGTGAGCATGATATCAGCGATAATTCACTGGCATGGCATCCACCCTAACCTAACATAAGTATCATTTTTCAGTTTCCCATTTACATCTGACAATAATTACAATTTGCAATTGAAATAAAAAGGTCTAGAAACATGTATTCATTACATTTCATTTTTTTCATTTTATAACCCAGGAGAGAGAAAGAGAAGGGAAGAGAGAGAAAACACCATTTTGTCAAAAGTTCTATTTCACACAACAGATACACTAAAGGGTTTTAAACAGTTATTTACATGTGTTAAAAGTTTCCAGGGTGGTTTGGCAACCCTACGAGGGTCCGCAACTTTCTATTTTTACATTTTCTTACTAGCTACAAAAATGTACAAAATGGGCTCGGAGGCTAAGAAACCGCTTCCAAAAGTTATCTTCCGATGAGAATGCACACCATGATCAAATTTTTACATGTCCCCAGATATACCAAGAGTTCATAGCAACTGACGAAATTGAAAAAGAGTGAACGGTTTGCGTTTGGCGGCTAATTTTCCGGGCTACTGATCGTAGTTCACCTAGTTGTAAAATGACAAAAGTTAGCTCGAGGGCCCAGAAAATCTGCGTCCATAACTGACGTTCAATGGAGGAGCACACAATGAGACATATCCTACTAGTTCCCCTATATAAGGAGAATTCATCAGAGTCGACGGGACTGAGAACTAGAAAACTATTTTCAAACGGCGACAAGTTTTCTAGGAGCGACAAGATGAAATTGGTCCAGTTTGACCTCGTCAAACTGCGATCGAGGCCTACAAAATGGCTTCACCAAACTATCCCGAAAAAAAAATTTCCCTAAGTTGAAAGTTCCATGCAATTGTCTAGTATAAACACTAGAGGTTTGCGAAGACGGGAAGTAATTTCTCCATCCAGGTTTCAAATGGCGGTTCAAAATGAAAGCCAAATTTCTAGATTTAACAGCTTTCTTCAATTGTAAACCAGTGTGATAGGGCTCCTATAAGAGCGTCAAAAGGATGTCATATTTTTTCAGGTCAAACCAAAGGTCAAGGTGACTCCTCGTATACCAAGGTACATGAATGAAACTTCACATCTCGTTTCCAGAGTTACGAAGGGTACTTAGTGAGTCTCCAAAAATGTAAAATTTAACTATTTAAAACAAGGAGAAGGTCAACTTTATCAATGGGGAGTCAAATTCGTCTGGTCGATAAAACAATATTGGAGCAATCAAGATGGGTAAGATTTTTCTAAATCATCTCGAAGTGAGGGTGATAGTTCATGGTTTAAAGTAGATGAGTTATAATGACTTCATGAGTTACGACACGACAATTTATTATTTTGCAACGAGTCAAGGAACATTTAACGTATTAAAACTCCTAATAATTTAAAATTATATTTAGTTGCAAAAGAGAACTAAAACACAAGAATTATGAGAGGTAAGGAAAGAAGAACCATGCCTGGGAACGATGAGCGAAACGGGGATAAGGTGCTCCAAGTGGTTTACACTCACGATCCGTTGAGACCACCATTGATGTCACATGATGCCAGATAATCACATGCAAACCAAACCATTCATTGTGCCCCCATGTCTCGTCCCGATCCCTGAGATGGAATTTTCTATGTCAAATAGATCACACGCCTTTTCAACAAGTCCATTTTGTGCATATCCCAATTTAAAATGCTTATTTTGGCGCAACTGAGAGGGTGTTAAAAAAATTGTTAAGTGTTGCTTTACCACTACCAAATCCATTTCCTTCAAAGTTTCAAAGGCCTTTACAACAAGCTCATCTACGAATACCCTGAAACCATTGCATTCCATGAGACTGAAATATCTGAGGCATTTTGTCGAACAAATCACATGCCTTGAATACACTTCCACATTTTTCATACATACCAACTATAGCACACTTCCACATTTTTCATACATCTCAGTTGTGACATTGCAAGAACAAAATCTTACAAACAAACCAGATTCTATTGCTCAAACCCTGCTCCAAAGCTTCCACGTTTTGCACAGGCTGGAGATACACTGACAAAGGTTGTTAAATTTGGCTTTACACCTGTTATTTGCATTTGGTTGAAAGATTCTAAAGCCTGTTCAACAAACTCATTCATTTTTTTTTTTTGCACATCCTGCCATCATTGCAGTCCATAAATAACATTTCTTTCAAGCATTGTCGAACAGTTTGCATGCTTCCACATTTTGCATATGTATATGTCAGGGCACTTGCAACTGAAACATACAAGGATCCCTTCTCCATAATGCTTTGGCGGATGTCTGCACCCAGTTTCAAAGCTCTTATTTTGCCACAGGCTGGGAGTATGCTAGCAAATGAAAACTGAACAGGTTGGAGACCTGTTTGTTGCATGGTGAAACAGTGTGACTACCCCCTGAGGAAAACCCCCACATGTTTTTGAACCCAACCGTAATCCTATTCCATGAGCAACTGTCTAGTTCTTTCATTTGGTCAGACACTAAAAACAATGCCCCCACCAATGCATGCATTTGAAACTACCACATCTGACAAAATTTCTCTCTTTTTATGCGTTGAAGACAAACCTACGCAGATTGAAACAAACTCATGTTTGGCGCAGGCTGGGAGGATGCTGGCGCGGGTTGGGAGGCTGGGACGAGGCCCAATAACCACGGCACTCCATGAGATGACATATGGCGAAGCATTTTTGACAAAACAAAAAAAAAAATGCACCCAAGCACAATGATTCGAGTAAAAACTTGCGACCATGGCAATCCGTGAAACCACATTTCCCCGCTCTGCCGCGTGAATGGAGGGGAATATGACAAAAATATCTCTAGTTCTACTCTACTGCCACCCCCCCAAACTCACCCATTCCAAAGCCAAAAAGACAAAACCCTAACTGCGATTTTTGAACTTTTTCACCTTCCTCCACTTTGCCCTAAACCGCCCAACATTCACGGGCATTTTAATTTTAATTCTTTTATTTCATTTTTTTATTTTTTTTATTATTATCATTATTATTATTTTTTTAATAATAAAAGGAGGCATTACAAATAAATTCATCCTTGGACCCTTTAAGTATGGTTTTAAAATAACTAAACCTAAGACATTTTTGGGGTTGTTTGTGGTTTAGGATATGGAAATTGTATTTGATATCAATTGTTGAATTTATGTCCCTTGTGATAATATTGGAAATGGAAGGTGTTAACTAGTCTTCTGACAATGAAATGTCATTAATTTTTACAAAGACCTTGTGAGATGGGTATGTGTTAGGTGTCTAACTTTGACCTTATGGTGGGTGGTAGATGTTATGAATAGCAAGTGAATGGTTCTTAATTTTTGTACTACATGAAATTTGAGTAGTGTGCTAAATCCATTGTGTTCTCGTCATTTCTTTAAATGAATAATAACAAGATAATATTAATGTGCAAATTTTTGGTGATGTTGATCTCATAGTGAGGTTCAAGCAATGTATGGCTGGAAGTCAACTCAATTCCAAGACCTATTAAGAGGTTAATTGTGGATAATATCTTGTAATTAACTCCAACTACCAATTTTTGATTGATAAGATGTTATGGAAGGGGTTAATGTTAGATTAATTATCATTGATGTCAAAGGAATTTACTATCGAAGGAAATCATTATCCGATTGGTGAATGCCAAAGGCCACTAATCGATGTCCAAACAAAATCATTTTCAAACTCCATTATTCAAGGACATGTCCAAGGCATTAAAGATAAGTTTAGAATGTTGACCAGACCCCCTCTATTTTTGTGTTAATATTTAAATTATGGGTTGACTCGTGTTTAGCGGCCATGAAAATAAAGAATGTCCCTTGGGAGAAATCGCACCCCTTTGAAGCGACATGAGAAGGTATAAAAGTAGATGTAGTTGAAAAGAAAGCATGTGAGGAGTAGCAAATAAATATCATTCAAACTTCAGCATATTTTTAAGGAGATAAAAATAAGAGATCATTCAAGGTATATTTTTGTGAAGGAGAACTATTTAATTTTCATCTACTAGTATCTCTTGCTAAGTTGGTGCTTAGATGTGGGGATTGGTGTCTCTAATAGGTTGGTGCCTACAAATTGCTTAATGGTGGGGATTGGTGTCTCCAGTGGGTTGGTGCCTACAAATTTTTGTAAGAGACTTTTATTATTTTATGACTGGATTTGGACAATAGATCCAAGTAGTCTTTTCTTTGTGGTTTTCTCCCGAAAGGGTTTCCACATAAATCTTGTGTTTCATAATTGTTAGATCTTGTGTGATTGTTGTTATTGTGGTTATTGTGTTTATTAAGTTTTTAAATAAGTAAAATATTATATTATACTAATTCACCCCCAATATAAGTGTGTGTTCATCGCTTAATAGGAAACTTGCGGTTGTTCTTTCAACTTGACATTTCAAACCCTTGTTATCAATACAAGAAAAATGAATGTTTCATGTGGAAGCATGTTTCTTGCTAACCTAAATCCCAACTAATAATTGAATTACGAAATTGATTGTGGTAAGGAATGAAAATAATGAAAACAAATTATGAATAAATGTTTCAATGAAACAAAACACTTGATAATTTTGAGACAAGGACATATGTTCTTGGTATACGTCAATTTTTGTATGACCAATGATGTAAAACATGAAGTCTTTCCCCACTATCAAATGGTACCTAATAAGATGGATTCACAACGTAAAGTGAATTTTCCTTATCTCTTTTAACATGTGGTCAACCTTGATCTATCTAATAACAATTAAATGACTCATTCCCATGTTGGGACATGTTTCTTAGAACATGGATTCCCTATTTGGAAACGATTGTTATATAAATCGTATGCACCTTAAATGATATCAAAACAACTAAAACGCTTAACATGATTATAGTATAAATGAAAGTAAATTGAGTGTATCCTTGGTGACCAAATATTTTTAATGAAATGGGAAACTTGCAATTTCGATAGATGAGCATATGTTTCACACGCATAAACGTTGTTTAATCAATGATGTTAAATGAAGAAAGTTAACAAAAGGGAAATGTGAACTAAATAACCTATGTACATTATGGGCAAAGACATTTTCTTCTTATTTCCCTCACGAGGTCATTTTATTGTATTGTGTTGCGCTCGTGTGACTAAATGTGGTATTAATGGTTGTTCTCTCATTTTTCGTAATGTACATGCTTATGAATACTATTGTCATTTAACCAATGCTTAATACAAAAGGAGTAAATTGTAATAAGATGTAAATTGAGAAATATATGTATATGGTGGATAAAGTCCTTATTCTACCTCTTCCTTGTGTATATGTATATGGTCGAGCCAAGGTGGATCTATCTTATTATCGTTTTGCTTGTGTGGTGCATGAATGTATGGGAGCGGGTACATCATTGTTTATGGAGGGATAAGTTTGTTTTCATGTGTGGTTGCATGACTATTTTAGAGGAACCAAAGGCTAGTCTTCCTTCCTTAGTGGAGGGATAAGTGGAAGTGGTGGCATCATTTTCCCTTTGACAAGTTATTGATGGCTTGGTTGTATTATACATTTTCATTTATGGTTTTTGTTGGCATCACCTTCTCCTTGTCTTGGAGATGCATGTGAAGTGATGCATGTCATGTTATGGTTCATGAATTGTGTTGCTATTATGTGGGCCCAAGTGATATTGTCAATGATTAAAAATAATTACATGTGTTTTATTTGAATATACCACAGGTATGTCTCATCCAAAAAGAACAAGTACATCAAACAAGAATAAAACACATTAATCATGATCTATAACATACAATAAAAATAAAATACATTGAAACATATTTAAAACACTAAAGAAAAATCAAACAAGGAGAAGACACGCCAAAAATGAACAAACATAGTAATCATGACGAATGACATCAAACAAAAAAAGTTGTCTAAACAAGGAGTAAACAATTCAATCATGAATATAAGTTGTATAATTAAAAAAGGATAACAATAAATCAACAAACACATGAAACACCAATAAATTAATCAAAATCAATGGTAATATGTCACAATTGGGCAATGTAAGTAATGTAATTATATGAATAAACTACCCTATATGGATAATGTAGAATAAATCCATCTCTTACGTAGTAAGAGAATAATAGCAAGTTGAAAGGTGTAACAAAACATAGATCATCCGGTTTCCATAGTGAAGGGCTGAAAATATCCCAAAGATAACATTTGTGCTCTTGTGTCTAGGATATGGGAACATATGCTCCTACAAACATGCAAAAACATATGTAATCAAATCAATGTATTCTTTTTATATATTCATAATTAAGGGATGGCTGAAATTTTGAAAGGACAAGAGAATATGAACAAATTTACCTAGTTGTGTTGAGAAATTCTAAAGATATGGGAACATATGCTCCTACAGGACATGCAAAAACATATGTATTCAAATCAATGTTTATATATTTGTAAATGCATAATTAAGGAATTTTTGGAATTTAGAAAAGACAAGAGACTATGAATGAATTTATCTAGTTGTGCGAAGATGTTGAAGATGCCTCTCCGAAATCCATATCTCAAAATATGTATCATATATAAATCTACCTTATGTATATCTCAGAAAAAAGGAATAATTACGCCAAACAAGAAAAAATGTTAATAGTGAATATAAGGCATATAGAAAGCAAGGAAAATATGTTGAAGCACATTTAACACATTAAACAATGAGAAAACGTACAAACAAAGAGAAAATAAGTGAATCTTGTTGAATGTCAACAAACAAAGATAAAAAAATAACACGGAGTAATCAAGCCAAAGAAAGAGTAAACATGTCAATCATGAATATAAGTCGTATAAAAACATAATGATAAAACCAATATCGTGGCAAACACACGACACATAAATACATCAATGAAACTTAATGGAAATATGCCCCAATTTGTTGAATGTAAGCAATGTATTCGTATGAACAAATTTATCTTAAATGGACAAAGTAAAATAAATGTGGAATATGAAATGATACGACTTTATAAAGGAAACGTGTGACGGTATAAGAAACAAGAATAAGTTGTTTACCCTAATAGATGTATGATATTCGACATGAAAACTCACGTAAAGAAACAACTAATTTTTCATTATGCAAATCATAGTATCGAAAGACAACAAACACAATATAAAGCTAAGCATAATAGAAATTATATATATATATATAAACCATTGGGCAATTGTCATCCTCCTTATCATGAGGGTTTCACCCAAGTCTGCGGCAACCTCCATTTCTTCTTCCTCTTCAGCTTCAACCAAATTTACTCGTGGTTGTTCTCTTTGTCATCTATCTTGTGTAGGATAGTGCGGACACTCAAAAGCTCTGTGCCCCTCTTCACCACATATGTAACATGTAAATTACCTTTGAGGGCTATTCCAACCCGGTCCTCCATTATAACCTCTTCCCCTCTGAAACCCCTACCTCTTTGGTAATTACCACAGCTTTGACCAGATTCTTCATGCCCTTCTACATTAGAGGATTCACTTTTTGTAGATTCAAATCTACCCCTACCTCTCATTGGAGATGATGATGGCCCTATCTTCACACCTCTTCTAAAATTATTCCTCTTGTTCTTTTCTTCTTCCTTTAATGTGATTTGATAAGCATCATCCAGGATATGGATCCAGAGCATACTCACTCATCTTGTATGGTGTAACTCAACCCATTTATATACCGTGTAACCTTCTATTCTTTAGACTCTCCATGTTCCACCTTGATTGACAACTTGTAAAATTCATTGGTATACTTCTCAATGCTGAGATCCTTTTGTCTTAGGTTTTGGAACCTTCGAAAGAGTGTTTGAGCATAATCTACAGGAAGAAACTTTTCTTTCAGCTTCTTTACCATTTTATTCCAGTTTCAGATCTTGCCCTTTCCATTCCTTTGTCTTTCATTTTGTAGGTGATCCCACCAGATCAATGCATGTCCGACCAACTTAGTGCATGCAAACTTAACCTTCTTCTCCTATGAAAGGGTTTTCCACTCAAATAATTTTTCCATGTGATTCAACTCAACTCCTCTAGTCATAACCCTCCACCATATTCAGGAACATTGATCTTGATGTCGTCATTCTTTCTCTCTAAATCCCGGATCAATCTCTCCTCAAATGGTCTCTCATTAAAGGTTTCTTCATCTCTCTCATTTTCTTCTTCATCTCCTCCTTCATTCATTAATGGAGGTACTTCTTCAGTATCACTATCTGGGTTTGCATCCCCATTTGCATGTCTCCTTCTAAGGTGGGTAACTTCTCTTGTGAGCTCAAAGAACTTGTCTCTGTAGCTCCTACATATGCCTATTCATTTGGGCATAACCTCCCCTCCACATCTAGCCATGATTATATAAAATAGAGGCAAAAATTACACAAAAAAATGTAATATGTTACCTTAACTATTTCCACAAGATCAAAATCTTGCTTTGATACCAATTGATGTGAATCCAACTACAAGAGGTTGAAATACCTCCAAAACACACAAATAGCTTTGCAAATAAAAACCAGGAGTTTCAAAATAGCTTTCTTCTCATTTTGGAATCCACACTAATCTTTTACATCATTACAATCCTCCTTTTATTTCACGTCTACTCTAAAAACCTTAAAATGCCAAAAATACCTACTAGCAAAACAACTCTGGATGGGCCCCAAAATTTGTGTGCCAAATATTCCTTCATAAATTAAGTCTCACGTGAAATTTTGACTTATTCTAATAAACACAACAAAATTTATTAAAGTTCTAAGACCTATTCAAAAGTGAAAAAACATTCGAAGCCAATTTTAGGCCACTAGATGAGGGAATATGTGCCCAAAAATGTGTCAAAATGGCCACAACCTTATAAGTAGTGTTGACCCCAACATAGTACTAATGTATATGTACCACCTGTAAAGTTTCAAAACAATCCAACTATCGGATCAAAAGTTATGGTCTTCGCAAGTTATGTTCTCGCATCATCGTGAGTTCTTGTTTAGGTTGATCTTGTGATGTGTATCCCTTAGAAACGACATGGAATACACTAACTTTCTTATGTTGTATAATATGTGGATATGAAGGAATCACGATTAGTGGCTTGGAAGTAGATTTCTCAAATGTGATTACACCCATATCGATGAGTACCTCAATGTTCATTGTAAGGAAAAAAGTTATCATCATTATGTCCATTTGTGCAATTTAAATTATCTTTCCGCTTTCGTGTTAGACAATATGTAATGTGATTCCTAACAAGAGGCATTGTAACTATTTTCTCATACAAAAGCATTCATAATATAGTACTTGGTTTATCATGTAGTGTTTGAATCCTTGTAGGCTCACTAATAGAATGGGTAGGGCTTATGGAAGTTGTAACCTTGTGATTTTCCCTAGATGCATATTTTTATTAGATGGAGAATCGCCTTGGAGAGTTGAAGCAATCAAACTATGTTAAGTACTAGTCTCATAAGAAAGAGAATGTGAATGTAAAAGATCACTCTCATAATCAATCGTGTCATAGAAAAGGTGATCAAAAGAGTTATAAGAAGGATAGAGTGTTTTTTCCTTAAGAATGGGTAAAAACTTGCTAAAGATGAGTTTCTCCTCTCGATATGTGGATTGATATATAAAATGATGTGTTGTATCTTGAAACTTCAAAAAGTAGTCACATATGGTTTGTTTGTACCTTGTTGAAGGTTTTGAAGATGTTTTAATGTAAGCTTAGGACCTTTATTAGTGGTGAAATGAGAAAAGAAATCGTCTTCAAGAAAATAAGAAATAGACATGCTATGTAGGGCACGATCCACTAAGCTATTATTAAAATTCTTGAGTAATAGGTTATCATTATGTGCATAATTTCGTAGACATCTAAAATCTCGACATAATTAATTTCAATTAATTTGTCCCGCAAATATCCTAACATCGTTATCTAATTAATATTTTTCCTATAAAATACCACATCCTAATTAATTTCATCATTTATTTAGTATCCCATCATTTCATCATTAATCATTTTTAATTCATTATTATATCCCATAATTCCCATTTTAACTTTATAATAATTAATCACAAGATTAATTATCATTCAACCCTTTCCTAAACTTATTTAAACATTTCTAGGAATTTAAAATTCCTACTTACCTACCCACCTACCCTACACCTAGCCTCTCCATGTAATCACATCCCTAATCATTTTTATTAATCTAATCTAATCCTAAACTAATCATATCCTCCACCTCTAAATCTAGAGGCTTTTATTTCTAGAAGCCTCTCTAAACTTCTCCTTCCATTGAATTTTAAATTCAATGGAAGTTTCTTCCCTCCATAGAATTTTGAATTCAAATTCTAGAATTATCCATTCTAGAATCCTCCAATCCTCTCCTCAATTTCCAACCATTGATCCTCATCCCACTTGGATCAATCCTCACCCTCCATTTCCTCTCCCACAAACTATAAATTTAGCTCTCCTCCTCTGTGAAAGCTAAGATGGAAAATCCATAACAAATCTCTGTTATTTTTATCCTTTATCAATCATCCACAATCCTTCATCATCAATCAATCCAAGCAAGCCAAGGGGAGGTGTTGCTCAAGTGTCTCCACAAAATCTGAAGCAATCAACACCATCCATGAGCAAATCCAACACAACAAAGGAGGAGCATTGCATTCCATTGGTAAGTGTAGGTATTAATTCTCTACCCCTTTCCATCTCTTGCTCAATCTAAGGTATTGTTGGAAGGATTAGCATAGGAAAACAAAATTGTTTGTTTTCTTACATTAAACCACAAATCTTTTCTAACATATACAATTTCCAAGGGAGGAGGCAAAGTGTGTAAGGTGTAAATGTGGATCTCCATGTCCGCCACATAAGTGAAACTATGACATTACAAATCCTCATGAATAAGGAGAAATGAGTAACATACACACAATAAGATTCACTTGTATAGTATTATGTTTTATCCAAGTATTATATGGGGCATATTCTAAGGATAAGGCATTGACTCATTTTTGGATTTCACATACTTTTTGCATTAAGGACATTGTGACTAGCGAGAAGTGTTATAGATTAAAAAGAGGCATTTAAAGGCCTCATTTGACCATTTATCTCGAACTTGGTGTTAAAGGTTCATTGCAAATAGAAGCACGACTATTACTGCATTGTTTAGAGACATCATTATAGGACATATCATTTGATTCTACAATCAAGTGACTAAGACAATGCATAGGTAAACAACTAGGATGAAAGTGTGTTAAAGGGTCGAGATATACATCAATTGTCCAAGTGTGTCCAAGAGTGTAAAAACTAAGGTTGACAACTATCAAAGACTAAATTTAGGTGTCTACAGATAGAAGGGTTAAGAATGCAAGAACTTATAAGTCCTAAAATTTGAAGATGAATCCTAGATTTAAACACCGCTAATAGGAATGTACATATAGGTTATTGAATGTATTCTTAGAACTTTCAATAACTTCCAAAAAAATCCGTTAATTATCCTTGGAAGCACTACTAATTGTCTAAAATTTCTAGTAGCCTTTCCAATAAGTTTTGAGCACCAAGGCTTTTCAAAAATGAAGCAAGAAAGGGCAAAAGGAAGAGGGGAGATGGAAAGAGGAAAGGAGCCTAAATATGACTCAAAACATCTAACATTACTCCATCAAAAATGTCATATAGTGACAACAACGAAGTAGGCTATCCCCACAAGCAAATGGGCTTAGGTAGGCATAATGTCCCAAAAATTGACATGAATCAACAAATGATATCAAGTGTTGTAAATTATCATAATATGCAAGCAAAAGGCTAAAAAGGTATATACATCATGAAAATCAACATTTTATGTGTATTGATGTGAAATTGGTGCATCGCATATGGAATCAATTGATTTGGATTGGATCGAGAATCTCATGGCCAATGCAATGATTGTAGAAAGTCAAATGTGTTATATGTGGAAACGGTTTAATTATAATCATAACATTAAATAATATTGATGAACTATATAATATTGTTGAACTATAGAAAAAGAAACCATGAATGAAAGGAAATAAAATATACATAGACAAATTCGAGTAAATAATTTAATGCTTAAATGATAAATGAGGCATATGTACAACTATTTCAAAGAAAACATATGACCTTTCATCGTTGAGAAGAGGTGACCTTCTTCTTCATGTTATTACAAAAGAAAGATAGGAAACTCTAAGAAGATATGTGGAGCTACCATTTTTTGTTTTACATATTACAAAACAAAGAGAAATTCTTATGAAGAGAGGAGAAGTTATGACACTATATACTTACAATTCACTAGTTTTACATTAGGGTGCCCATTCTTTTATATTTATTTGTAGTAATTAATGAATAGTCAAAACATAAAATGTTAAAATGCATCGACATGGAATGTGAAGATTCATGTGACAAGCATTTGTGCACCAAGTTAAGAGATTTTGTCATTACTCGAAGCTCACAAAAAACACAATTTTACCATTTTTAGTTTTTTCTCAACATTTTATCATTTGCCTTTGTAGGCCTTTTGTCGTGTTTTTGGAGCTCTAAACTTTAGTGAGAGGCCCTAAGCGGTTGTCAAAGGAATGGATTTAGAGCATCTAAACTAGTTCTCTTGATGACATTTGGACTTGGAGATATGGCCCCACCAAGGTCACATACTAGGTTTCCCAATACCCTTCCCAAAATATTGTCCCAAACTGGTATCTAGTTCATTGACATTGCATGCACAAGTAAAAATGTTTGACCGAGAACATGCTACTAGCAATGAAATGCAATGGGGTCAAACACAAGGGGAAAGCATCAAACTAACAAAGGGGTGTAATAAAATATGAAGGAAATACAAGTATAGTGATTGGACAAGTATGGCATACAACATCATGAAAGGGTCATTTGTAGGAATGTACTATAACTCCATCTCCACTCTTTGAGAATGTGTGGTTGCCTCTGAATTGCTTCTCAAAGCGAAGATCAATCGCACAAAAACATCACTAGAGAATCAAAGTTTCACAAAAATCTAACACCTCTAAAGAACACAGGTGGTTGCCTAGATTTAAAGCATGTCATGTTGCCATGTATGAAACTTGAAGCTATCTTTGAGTCGTCAACTTATATGAAAACTCAAAAATGTCATGAGATGTCACAATATCAAATATGTGAAGATATCTTTGGGCTATCACACCGATAACATCTAAAAGTCTCTCCTAATTATCCTTCGTAATTTACTACACTCAATCTCACTTCAAATGAGCTCTATACAATTCATGTAGGTCTTCATTTTGCTAAGTGTGCCAAAACTCATATAGAATATAACCTAGATTTTGCATGCTAGGGGATATTTACGTGTTGTCTATGAAAAGTTAACTACGTAGGACTTACAATGATGTGTGGTGTTATTTATTTCCTTATGCAATATTCATTTGGTTGAAGCAACATGTGTATTCCAAGTACATTTGGGAATATATAATCATGTATGGATCTTTACAAAGCGATGACATGTCAACAATGGCATGTAGACACACATATCATCCCTAAAGCAAGCTCAACAACATTAGTATGTAAACCTCTCGATAAAATTGTTGCCCCTATTCAAAGAGTTCTCACACTTTTATCTTAAATGAGTTGAGAGAAGTAAATGGTATCTCTGAGTGCAACTATCGTGCAAAACTCAAGAGATCTAATATTGATGACAATCTATTTTCCTATAAATAAAGAGGATAAAAATCCTACATTGTTGGCAAGAGGAGGGTTGAGATGTCAAGGCTTCTTGAAAGTCTTTGCAAGTTATTTGTATGGGTACAAGATTTTTCTTGCGACTCAAGCCACTAGTTCAACTAGCAAGCTAGTTTACAAAGAGATCAAGTCTTAACATGTTGAGACCTCACATGTTTTGGTGACGTGTACCAAATGCATTGTCAAAAATTGATGGCATTCACATGTATTCCAACTCTTAATGTGTGTGAGACCAAATTTGTCACCATGGGCTCATTTGAAAGTGTAATAGTACATTTCAAGAAGTTTGTATTTTTGTGGTGCATAAGAGAAAAAAGCTTATGCTTCTACAATAACATCTCATTTGTTGGAAGTCACGTATGGCAATGTTTCTACTCAACCACCAATGAAGTTGTTTCCAAGTTTACTATTCCAAAAATTGATACAAAATTACAAACCAACAAAGGTTTAAAACAAACATCATTCTAAGGTGCCGTCCATAAATCATAAATCCAACTAACTAAAACATTAAAAAGTCGTCAATTTTGAAAAATGGTGATCATTAACTTACACCAAAGACAAAAAATCGCAAACCAACAAAGCTTTAAAACAAACATCATTCAAAGGTGACATCAATAAATCCTATAAAAGTTTTAGAATAGAAATAACTATCTAGAGAAGCTAATTATATCAAGCAAAAATTGCAAAGCAACAAATGTTTAAAACAAACAATTTAAAGGTGCTATAAATAAATCCCATGTAAGTTTTAGAATAGAAATAACTATCTAGAGAAGCTAACGATATCAAGCATATAAAATCAAGATGAACAAACAGCTTCAAGAATTTATTTTAAACAGAATATCCATAGGAATAATCAACTAAACAAATACAGTTTGATAGCCCAACAAATCAAATTGGCCGTATTTAATAGGTCCTACAAACCAATTTGGCCTAGACAACGCGAGGATCATATACATCCTTAAAAGTTATTACAAATCTTAAATACATTCTAACTACATCCAAATATGTTAAGGCACTAGTCAGTATTCCCTCAATATATACTAATTGTATTTAAAAGAGATCACTCTCACGATGATGGCTCGCAATTGTAGCAGTCGTGGTCAAACCAATAATGCCGATTTCTGTTTCGTTTAAAATGTTCCCCTTAAATTTAAGCAGATCTTCCAAAACAAAAAAAAAAATAGGAAACATTTACACCTCAGTGACACATTACAAGCTACTCTTTCAATAATTGGTCACAATACTTAACAAATGATGTCAATTCACGGTGGATTTCATTGGTTCCTCGTATAATTTTAATATCTAGTCAACAATTAAGTGTTTCATCCAACCACAAGAATAGTGTCGATTACATGTATCCATCTTATAATCAAATCTTAAATCAATGTTGTGATAAATCCTGTAAGGTGAAACACGTTAATTTCACTTAGTAGCCTCTTACATGCATAGGTTTAAAACTATTAACCTGTATTGGTTAAAAGAATTAAACATATCATTTTACTTGCAAATTTGACTCCACATTACTGAAAGACCAAACATGGGTCCGTGACAAAGCACTTACATTCATTAGAATTTGTAGCCTCTCCCTGGCATTACCTATATTGGCATAAAACACCATCAATTTTGTTTAAACAAAGAAGTGCGCACACCCAAGGTTTGGGAGTACATGGGTGGCTCTACCGAGAACCAACTTACATTACTCAAGGATCCAATGTCACTCCACACCAATCAATTGTTTTCCATCATCAACACAAAATCCTTGTCTGTTGACTAGTTTTGGGGGCCTTAGATGTTGAGAATTGAGAGTGTGATTGAGTTCTACATTCAACAATTCTTCTTTCTTCGACCCACACTGTTTTTGGGAAATCCTTGTTAGCTGTACTTTATTTCCTGTGCATGCATGTCTCTACGGACCATTCACCCTCTTTTGATCACTGATAGACATATAATGTTTATTATACTTTAACAAAGGCCACCGGGACAAATGTTCCCAAAGCAATATAAAATAGTTATTCACTACATAGCATTTCTGCCATTGATGTCAGCAACAAATTGGGTTCAATACACCAGGCACTTGTAACACATCTGAGCCATTGGCTGGTTGATGACTTCATCTAGTCTGCAATATTGACTGACTAAGCAGTCTTTTTAACAAATGAAGAAAAATAGGAAGTCTGACCCACCTTGACTGGCTTCCCAATGTGCATTATTAGAGAATCAAATAACTGAATAATGTCGGTGCATCATCCACAATCTTACACTAGAAAGAACTAACCACATTTATGAAACAGTATCAAAGTTGAACAAACAGATAAGCTAGCCTCCGATATTTACTATTAGTTTCTGAAGTAGCAAGTATTCAGGGTTCAAATACTCTACGTAAAGGTTAAAATGTCAGGGCATTGGATTTGTGGCTGAACAAACACAAGCATTTTTAGAGAACAAAATGTTACGGAAACAGTGGCACAATTACGAAAGCTAATTAGTAAAATGCAGAATAAACGAAACGATATTGTGCATAAAAAAGCAAACAGGATCAACCTCCATGAACCCACAGCATCTCTTAAAAAAAATTATAATGATCAAGTTCTGGTACCATGTTAGAAAAGGACATGCATAATACTGCAACCTAACCACCAATAAATTTGAATGTACAATACAAGTAACGCTGCAGACTGAAACATGTGGTTTGCTAAAATAAACCACCTTTACCTGATGTCGGTAATTTATAAAACTGAAAAGATTCATCGTGCTTTAAAGACCTAATTATATTTTGATGTGCATGTTACTGTAGACATGTTATATAAAGCATAAACACAATCCAGAGGTAAAAGCAAGCAGATCAACCTGCAAAGTAATTTTTATACATCATATTGGATCTGAAATTTGACGATGGACAAATTAGAAAATTCATGCTGCCATCAACAGAACTTCACTTCAATATAGAAGATTCTTCTCCTATAAATGAGTAAATAACTTAATTTAAAACTAACAAAATTTAAGATTCAATAAGAAAACCAAAGATCTCTTTCCTCTACAGATTCCTTGCCAACCTTGACCGAAAAATCAGGCAGTAACCAGCATATTTCACACACGTCTGTGGTCT
Organism: Taxus wallichiana var. yunnanensis; assembly: GCA_018340775.1. Lineage (NCBI taxonomy): Eukaryota > Viridiplantae > Streptophyta > Pinopsida > Cupressales > Taxaceae > Taxus > Taxus wallichiana. The sequence continues at coordinate 744,522,776 of CM031244.1, read as the reverse complement.
TTGCCACACACAAGAAGCTTAAACCATATGCAGTAAAATGTCTTCCTCGTGCACCAAGACTGCTTAGAATTTGCAATTTGACACGTGTAAAACTCCACTGCCCAATATATTTCAATCTAAAAAATCTGCAAAATAAAAACTGTGTCAAACAAAAATCAATTTATTATCTCCTTCAGTATAATATTATTATCTTACTGCAACTTTGACATTGTCTACAGCATCAATAATATAAAGAAGCTGGATGTCGAATGATAAATAAATGTAAAGGTAGATTTTAAGGTCACAACCAAGCAAGATACAACTTTGGTGTTGAGACACCCCTTGTGGAAACCTGTTTTTTCCATTTGCCTTAAATATTGTTCATCAAGGGGTAAAACCCTAAGCCCCTCTAGGTTTGAACCTATGACCTCTTTCATGGAAGACACGTGCCTTCACCATCAGGCCCACTCTGGTTGTCCAAAAATTTACAAGGAAAACTATCAAATATGAAAAGAAAGATAAAAACATGGGATACAATTCTTTATAGAGGGAATTACTGTCAGGCCCAAAGTATAGAGCCGCTACTACTACACCTAAAACTCCTTCTAGCCTCAATTTAGTTGAAGCTGATGGATTATAATGGACTATGAAGCCCACCCTCCAAATACAAGACATTTCAAATGTGGACATTTGAAGCGTGCTTGTCCAAAGACCACAAAAACAAAGCAGAAAGGGGAAGTAAGAATGTGTAAAAGCTGACACAGCTTCTGCTAGAGGACAGGAATAGAAATGTGAAGAACAATAGAAAGGCAGCCAAACCCTCGAATAAGGTTTATTGTGTAATACTCCATTGTTAACACATATCAAACAGTTGTCCTCTATGAAATCAGATGAGGAGAGCAAAGTTTAAGGAATAGGTACAGGTCTCTCCTTTATGGAGAGAGGAATAATCCTGGCACCCAGTATTCTCTTTCTCAATAAGGAGGAAACCTTGTACTCAATCTTCAAGAAGCAAGAATAGGGAGCTACAGAATTCATCCAAACATTATTACAATGTTCTCCCGCAACTTGTGAGTCACCGTACATTTTTCAGTCTTGATACTTTTCTGCTCACGTATCTTTTACAGTTTCTCGTCACAATTTTTAATTGCATCAACAATGAGCTTCAAGTATCGATGTGAAGAACTCTGCAAACAATAGTCACTTGTCTTTCCATTCCATGTTATCTACATCATATTGTTGCAGAGCCTACTGTTTACAGGTCTCATTAAACAAATATAATTCTCATTCCAAACTTGTCTCTTTTGCCCACTGTTGCAAAACCATAAGAGCAAAAAAACTGGCAATTGGGAGATAAAGAAGGCTACAAAATTCATCAAAATATTGTTGCAAGTAACAACCATGGACTCATATCAAATGTATATCTTCGACAAAAGTCTCACTAAGCAAGTTATAAGAATCTGTGATGCAGACTCCTATGTGATAAAATGCATACATGTCACACAGAAACACACAAAAACAATTTAGAATAGCACAATAATTGCTAAAGCCAACAATGCCAGAAAATACAACTGTGCACAACTTCCTAACCATGTTGAGGACAACATGATTACATAATTTTGGCATTGATCGATACCAAACAGCCTTGTATAACTCACAATAACCAGTTTTGCAATACTGTATCCATAGCTGTCCCTCAATTTATAAGCATCAGCATAAACGATCTTCAGGTATTTAGGATGGGAACATAAAATAACAACTCAATTTTCATATACACAATGTCAACAAAGAAAAAAGGTCAAGCATACCAAGATGTCATAGCTGGTCAATCAGAGTGTCCACACATCAAGTCCTTAGAAAAGTGGAAACATTTTCTTGAATCACGCTCTCTTGTTTCTTGTGTTCCTCCTGGTCATTTATCTCTGGAGGGCCCTCAATCTCCTGGTTTGCCTCCTCTTTATTATCTTCATGATCCCTTACAGGATCCACTACCACTTGCTGGGTAGTCTCTTGTTCATTCTGTTCTTTCTCCGCAGAAAATTTATCAGTCTCTTCAAAATTTCTTAGCAGATCCACTACCACTCGTTGGGTAGTCTCTTGCTCCTGTTCTTTCTCCACTGAAAAGTTATCAATCTCTTCATGATTCCTTACTGGATCCACTACCACTTCTTGGGTAACCTCTTGTTCCTTTTGTCCTCCTTTCTGCACTGAAAGTTTATATGTCTCGTTTTTCTCCTGCTGACCTTCTTCATCATTTCCTTGAGAATCATTTATAAGATCACCGCCTTCATTCTCATTTTCCTCCTGCTTACCATGTTCAATATTTCCTTGAGAATCAACTATAAGATCCCCACCTTCATTGTCATTTTTCTCCTGCTTACCTTGTTCATCATTACCTTGAGAATCAACTACCATATCTACATCTTGATTCTCTGGTTTAGCATCCACCAATGCAACTACAGCCTCAGCCCGTAACTGCTCCTGATTTTCTGTTGACCCAATCCCTAGTCCTTGTTTTGTGTCCGCTTCCTCATCCATGGACATCTCGTCTTTTGGTTTCTTCTGCTGATCAGCAATGTTTATCGCAGTAGCATCCTGTGCAGATGCTGTCTCCTGCCCATTCTCCGTGACCTTCGAGGAACTTTCCCCAATATTTTGTCTTTCTCAATGGAGCCTTCAATAGATTCCTTTTTCTTTCTCGATGCCCTGTGCTTTTTATTCTTCTTTCCCTTACGCCTTGTAGATGTAGTCAGTTGCTCAAATGCTCTATCCCTCTTAATGCCAGCATGAACCTCAGGCTGACAGCTCCGTGCACCAGGAAAAACATCCGGGTAGGTAATTACGGGATTTGCAATAATTCCTTGAAAACCTGTCCATAATCATCACAATGGAAACTTCTAACTGAGAAATGTTCCTATGTCATTAATGTCGCAGCAAGTTTCAAAATAATGTGAAAAATAACTGTCAACAACTTCTTACCTTGCTGTGCTTGGATTGCAGTGAGTGCAGTTCGTGCAGCCTTAATTTCTGCACCCTTCTTACTTTTTGCAGGCCCTCCCTGATAGCAAATCCCAGCAATTTCTACAGTAGAAGTAAAACTTGCAGCATGCCCATCTCCTTCCTTTGCACATTTATATGAAGGAACGGGCAAGCTCATTTTTTGGGCATATTCCTGGAGAAGGTTTTTGCATAGTCCTGTTTCATACTGGAGTTAAGCACACAACTTGTCAGAATACATGTCCACCACTTTCCTGGAAAACTATAATAACAGTCTAGCTATTCTCCAAATGATAGAGGAAAAACACAGTGGACATATGAATGCCAAACAACATCACTATGAATTGCCTAAAATATTCAGATTTACTAATAAAGTTGAGATTTGGTGGTGTACTGCCCCTAAATTCTGTATTGTTCACATATTGATAAAATCGCAAATAAATATCCACCACTTTCCTAGAAATCTATAATAACAGTCTAGCTATTCTCCAAATAATGGAGGAAAAACACAGTGGACATATGAATGCCAAACAACATCACTATGAATTACCTAAAATATTTACCACAAACTAGGTAGCCGGTACGTGGGTACGGTTCGGGTACGGGTACGGGGATCCGGTACGTCGGTACGGCAATTTTTTGGGGGCCCGGGTACGGCACTTGGGTACGGCAGTACAATATACATATAAAATATTAAAAATATTTTGAAAAGTAACAAGATAAGCAAAATTCCAGCCTTACACATGCATAGATTAAACAAATCTGAAATATACATAGGTGAAATAGCGACAAAAGTTAAAACATATTGATAATTCATTGTTCGAACTTATAACCAGTACATTGTTCAAATCAAAATGTTACAATGTATTATCATTATCTGACATTGTAAACACAAAAATGAAGAATCAAGATACATCAACATTCTAATTAGTAATAGACTAATAGTCTGATGGCTCTGCATCTTCTCCAATGTCTTCAACGAGAGCATCACTACCATCACGTGGTTCATTAGAACCACAAGCACCAGGAGTACAACCAGAACTATCAGCAATGCCGCTTCCGCTAGCCCCACTTGTTATTGTTGTTGTTATAGAGTTTGGGCGCACAAATTAGGGTTGAAAAGAATATTTTAATGTTTAGAAAAGTCGGTTTGACCTTTGTTTGACCAAAAAACAAAAAAAAAAAAAAAAATGGAAAACTTGACGGGTTTGCCGCGGGTTGGGCAGGGTTCTCCGCAGGCCCAGGCCGGCCGGGTGCGCCCACAAACGCGTGCCCGGCCGTACCCGGGGCCTGCAGGGAGAACCCTGCCCGAACCCTGCCGAACCGGACCCCGAACCCGAACCTGCGCCGAACCGGACCCAAACCCTCCGCCCTAAGGGGCCGTACAAGCTACCTAGACCACAAACATTCAGATTTACTAATAAAGTTGAGATTTGGTGGTGTACTGTCCCTAAATTCTGTATTATTCACATATTGATAAAATCACAAATAATACATCACTTCAGATCATTTGGAGTTCCTCAGTTGCAACATAATTTTATGCTAGCATTTATATAATACAATCTATCTGCACAACACAAGAACAAACTATTTTGTGCTTGAAAAAGCTTCTGGATGCAATGTTAACCTTTCCTTCAAGGGAAGGCATGTTTGCATGAGCAAGCAAATGTACTGCAAAGCTTCTCTTTTGTGCACCGGGTCTCTGAACGAGCCTGGTACACGAGTAACAATTTTATTTCTTTTAGATTAAGCAAAGAACCATATAGCTATTGAAAACCAAGGAGAATCTCATAACAAGGATACAAATCAGATTCATTCAATCATTATAAAAGACACCAAATATATTAGTGGTCGTTTCATCTCCCACCTGGAGTTCCCTTGTGTCCCGCTTCCCTTGCTAGGAGTAACACATGGCAAGGTCAAGCAGAAGCCCTTCGGGCTGAAATGGGCAACTACAAGGGTAACCACTACAAACAACTCTATTTCCCAAAAACTGAAATGAAACTGGCATTCCTTTGTCATAGTAGGAATCCATAAATCAGTTTCTGAATACCATCTAACTCTTACTCTTAAGCTGGCTACAAATGCCTGACCACTGGAAATCAAACTCTGCCTCAGGCTTTGGAAGGACCTCCTCAATTCCGTGCAAATAAATGCTCAAAAATAAATTCATATCAGTTGGTTTTGGAGCCTAGAGATCAGACCCTTCCATTTCTAAAATGTTTCATTTGTTTCCAAATTTCAGATTTCTGCAACTGATTTTATTCTGGATATCGACTCCCCTCCAGCATTTAGTACACTTAAGTGTATTTGGCACCCCAATTCTTTTACTGTTCGAATATCTGATTTGAGATCTCTGCCATCAGATTTCTAATTTCAAGCCTCTGACTTCTGATTCAACACTTACCTATTACACAATTTCTAACCGCCATTCCTCATTCTGGTTATCGGCTCTGACATCCAACATTTAATACAGAATTGCATATTTGGCACCCCAGATTTTTAGTTTCAAATCTCTCATAGTCAATTTCTGCTGTCAACTCTCTCATTGTCAATTTATGTTGTCAAATTGTTTGTTGTAAAACTTCTGATATACAATATCTGCAGTACAATTTATGCTGCCCATTTCTGTGTTTAATTTTCTGATATCAATTACTGTAAGATTTTTATGGTCGATCAACAAGTCCCCCAAGCTCAATCCAGTGCCCCAATTTGGTCGAGTTGCTCAACCAAGGGCTCCATGGCCGGAGGAAACAATAGGAGGCATTTCAATTCAAATTTTTGCAACAAATTACGAGCATGTTTCAACTCTGGATTAAACAACAGGAACAGCCATACATGTTAGAATATGCAGAGAGAGAAAGAATAAAGAAAAGGTGGATTGCACACATTTGAGACTGTGTGTCCGTCTATTTATTATAAAAGAAATAGTTACAAAACAGTTGATGTAGTTACAACCGGTTACAACCAACTTGTAGTTAGGCACCTTATAAATAAGTCTTATATTCTCATACCCCCTCTTAAGACTTATTCTACATAAAGCAAAAACAAACAATCTAACAAAACAGAACTACGCTATCTTCAAACACTTTCACTTTGAAAGCAATGCTATGATAAGGTAGGGCTCCATCAAGCTGCTTCATGACCTTCGTAAAGGTGTAGCTCCCAAGCTGAATTCCCAAGTTCCCAGATTCCACCTCCCCGAACTCCCGAATCATAGATCTCCCGAATTATTGGACAACCATCCATACCGAACATCCATAAGCTCCATCAAGTTGTCTCACGACCCTCGTGAGAGTATAATTCCCAAGATCCACAGTCTCCCGAACTATCTGAGCAACAATCCATACCGAGCTTCATCTACCTTGTATCCTTTCTTGCCTTCAAAGTTTAGAGCATCTTTATAATGCATATTCGTCACTGTCCTCACTACCTTCTGCATTCAAGGGGGTCTTCAACCATGGCTATATTGGTTGTATTTGATATGACTTTACCCTTGAGCACATCATTGGCTCGAACATGACAATCCCATGTTGTGTGACCTCTTTTCTTACAATAATGACATTCAATCTCCGATTTATCTTTATCTGATCTTCTACGATATTGTCTGGTTCTAGAATAGAATGCACTTTCTTGCTGGGAATGACCTTTTGCATCCTCTGTGGTTCGTTTTTCCTCAGCTAGAAGAGCTGCTATCATATCATCCAGAGATTGAGATTGAATTTGACTGAGGGTAAAAACTACATTGTTGTATTTTGAAGACAGACTATTTAATAGGATAGCTTTGGCATCCTCATCCTCAATCGCAGCTTTGACTTCTGCTAGTTGTCTGATCAAGGACCTTAGATTATTGATGTGGCTTGACATAGAGACTCCTTCATCCATTTTGAACCTATATAACTGAAGTTTTAGGGAAAATTTGGCATCGACTGCTTTCACTCCAAATAATTTATTTATAATATCCCAAATTTCCTTCGATGATTTGTCTAGGTCTACATGATGAATTTCGAGTCGAGAGAGCAAGGCCAATAATAGCTTTCGCTCTATCATCTCTGCTTTGCCATTCTAACAATTTCAATGCATCGGTAGGTGTTGTCTCTTTCCCATTTACAATGCCCCACAAATTTTTATTCATAAGTTGCATTTGTATTTTTACTCTCCATGTATGAAAATTTAGACCGGAATATTTTTCTATGGGCATTTCCATTTTAATAGAATAAATACAACTGGGTATTTTAGGAAATGAATAAAAAAGAATAAAATACCAGTTTCGAAGAGTGTCCTTTTCTGCAAATGTGAGGTGCACTGTTTCGTTTCCTAGATATCGAAGAAAACGTGCCCTACTTTGTTAACAGAAGACAGGGTTTTCGTGCCCTTCCAAAAATCACCACTGGAGTCCTGGATTTCGTATTCACCTGAAACCCTCACTTGCAAACTTTGTTTTTCCTTGAAATTCGTGACTGGTTTTTCTCTTAAAAAGTGACTGTATAATCCGTATAATGGTGCTCACAGACTGTAAAACAGTCTAAAGAAAAACGTGCTGAAACAGGTCTTCGCGATTTCTGTGATGAAGCAAGTAAATACCCTTCGCCAATAATATCCTTCTCGTTTTCAAGAGCAGGCATTAAAATGCCCTGACGCGACTGTAACGTGACAGTATGAAATTCGTGACTTTTTTTTTTTTCTTCCGAAAAAACGTGAGTGTATTCTTCTGATTCGCGATTGTGCAGCGTGACTTTTCGTGCCCTAATGGCGTGCCCTTGATTTCTGACTGTGCAACAAATCTTCACGAACAAGACTGTTTACTTCGACCCTCAAAAATCTTCTCGTGATTTCTTTCAAAAACAAAACGAAAATGTCTTCCTTCTTCAGCGTGCCCTAATGGGACTCACGAAAATATCTTTCTTCCTCCCTCTCTTTGCTTGCCCCACGCTCTGATACCAATGTTAGAATATGCAGAGAGAAAGAATAGAGAAAAGGTGGATTGCACACATTTGAGACTGTGTGTCCGTCTATTTATTATAAAAGAAATAGTTACAAAATGGTTGATGTAGTTACAACCGGTTACAACCAACTTGTAGTTAGGCACCTTATAAATAAGTCTTATATTCTCATAATACAATGCCCACAATGGTTCTACCTAGCACCTTGGGACTGTCTATAGAACCAAGCTTATCGTCTTCACTTTCTACACTCATCAGGGAAGTGGATGATTCTCTTCTGCTGTCATCTCTACAAGGACAAATTATCTACATAGCTGATGCATTTTGGATACACATGAATTTGAAGAAATCCGATACATGGATACAGCAACTCCCCCTCCCAGATAGGGATTTGGATATGACAGTACAAAAAATATATAATTCTAGCCTGATAAATAGGAATTAACCACATAGTATGCATATAAAAACAAAATAACCACACACTAGCTGATAATTTATATAATGCCAACCGAATGCCAAATGAAAAGTCACAAATGTCATGATAAATATTAAATTTTATTATTACATCAAAATTAGGGTTTAATTTGTTTATGGGAGAATGCAGCAGGGTCTGAAGCTTCACATGATCATTAAAACAGAAGATGCATGTACATCAAGAGCTACTGATCTTATTTTCTGGTTTTATAGCAGCACAAAACTGAAAATCAGATTTGTGGTGGAATTTAGATTTACTCTCGCGATCATTCCTTGTCCAGAATTGAATATCTGCCTGTAAGTGATCAGATAAAGAGTATTTGGATTGATTGTGCTTGTTCCTCGTTATATTTGTTCCCAAGATGGATATGATGATCACGTGAAGATATAGACCCCGATGCCTTTTAGGATTTCATAGCATTTTTTATTTTAGTTCACTTATGTTTAATGTTGAAACAAAAAAATTAAAAACCTGTTTTTGGCCCTGGATACGCCCAGGATACAGCCTGGATGGTCCGGATACATCTGCAGACTTCTCCAGGTGTATCCAGGCTGACCAAGATGTATCCTAGATGTATCCGCAGCCGCATATCTGTATCCTGCCCTGTTTCCTGCCGTATCAGTATCACACCAAATTATCAATCAATCCTTTCCAAAATTCCAACTCTGAGAACAATTGAGATTCTTCCTGTTCAATTTCTTTTGTTGATTCTTCGTGTTCAATTTCTTCTTGTTTGATTTCTTTTGTTAATTCTCCCTGTTCGGTTTCTTTAGTTATTTCTTATTGTTCAATTTCTTCTACGAATTCTTTGATTCTCTATTCAATTTCTTCAATTCAACAATTAAACAATATTTAATCAATTTGAAAAGCTTTTGAACAATCATATAACCTCCAAAATGTTTTCACCAGCAACTTGGGACCATCTATGGAACCAATTTTATCATCTTCCTCTTTTGCTGCCATCTCGACAAGACACTCATCATCCTACCCAGTAGGCAGCGTACACTCCCCACATGGTCAGCCACATGACACCTGGTGAAGATATTGTCTTGGTAATAAGTTAACAACAACAGGTATCACTCGTGAGAAAGTCTTTTGACAACCACATCAACACCCTGCCACCTCCTTCAGTGGAAGCATCCACGGGACAGGACCATTAGCACCACATCAAACTTGTTCCTATCTCTCCAACTACAATGCATCTTTCTCAAGCCAATTTGAAATTTCACAAATTGATGAACACCATATTGCTCATCCACTCCTCAATTGTCGACCACTCCTAAGCCTAAGCAAGTTTCCTCACAACCCCAACATGGACTATTGACAGCTTCAGTGGTGGCATCTTATTCTCCTGCCTCATTGCCTCCCATACATTCTGTTCTCAAGCCAAGACACCCAGCAACCACACTCTCAGCGGCTTCATATTTGCTGCCTTTTTGGCATCGACAAATCATTTTGATATCCGAGATATATTATTCCTAGGTGTTCCAACTCTTCTCATTTGACTTTTCAATTATATTCATTTAGGGACTCCATCATCATTCTTTGTGGTCTGCATGTATTTCATACACTGCCAGATTCCATTTTCTTCTAGCTCATATTGGCGGCTACAAAGTGGTCTTTATTCATCTATCAAAATTGGGAATGATTTCCTCTCATCCGGGAGGAAATGATAGGTTGTCCGTTATGGTTAGTAAATTTACTTTAGTTTCTTATTGATCAAATCTCCATGCAAGTGGATATATGGAAACCAGCTAAATAACATTATCGGGTACGTCTGTACAGACCCTGGGTACAGGTACGTACCGCACCTGGTACATAACAATGGTACAGTATGTCAGGCGTACACCCAGGGTACGTCCAGCAGTACCCAGGTGTGTCTTGAAATGTACCCGAGCATACCAGGGTACTGTTGGACATACATTGGTCGTCCCATGGCGTAAACAAAGTAAAAACCATGGTTTTTGCATTTTCTTTTTTATTTTTTTGGGTCAATAAAGGTCAATAGATGGGATTGGGTTAATGTACCCCAAGCACATAAATAATAAAACAATACATCTTATTGGATCTTTACTTAATTTATACCCCAAGAATATCAAGAATAGAAGCAAGGGAGAAAATTGGTATCTATGTTAATATACATTTAAATACTCTAAAGCTATTTTACAAGTTGGCAACCAAATAGTAATGTATGCAAATAATCATATTAGTACCGACAATGCCTCCTTTACTAGAAAAGCTATTAGAAAAATTTTAAGGCCCAAATTGTAGGAAGACAAGGATGTAGTGAAATTACTGTTTACTATGAACATCATTGGCACATGTACAATAAAAAACACAGAAATTTCAATCAATACCTGATTCAACTGTGGTAAAACAAGGGCATTCACAAAAGTGCCTAAAACAATGGCTGAAACTGCAACAGTTGAGATGAGTTTGGGTAATGTAGGATCAAAAAATGCAGTGGCAGCATCTCCACTAGCAAGTAAGACTAATGCAGGAATAATAAGAGAAACCCCAAAGGAATCTGAACTGCCAGCTTTGGAGGGAGCTGGTAATAGCCAGAATTCCAGTCCAGTTACGTGATTTGTTATAATTTATGATTATAATTAGACTATTAGTATGCTGATTTATCTTGATTTTTGTGTATACATTGTAACATTTGAAGTTTGAACAATGTACTTGTTCTAAGTTTGATCAATGAATATCATGACAAAATGCATTGAATTATCAATATGTTTTGTGGCTATTTCACTTATTTAATAATTTGTTTACTCTATGCATGTATAAGGCTGAAATTTTGCTTATTTGGCTATATTTTTTAATATTTTTAATATTATATATATATATATATATATATATAGTATGGCCATACCCGGCCTCCAAAAAAATTGCTGTACCAGCATACCAGATCCCCATACCCATACCCGAACCATACCCCATACCGGCTACCTAGAATTGATAAGCAGGTGGAAAGCTGAAACAGCTAGAACGGGTAGATAGAAATAATTTGAAAGTAGGCTGACAGTTGGAAGAGTTGGAAAGGGTAAATGGAACTATATTAAGAGTAGGTGGACATCTAGACCAAGTAGAAAGGGTAGATTGAAATAAATTAAAAATAGGTCAACAGCTGGAAAAATTAAACTTTATTGTCTAATTTCTAGCCTACATATACAAGCTTCTCTTATGTAGATAAAGTTAAACACTCAGAAACAGTACAACTCATATGCAACTCATGTACAGGGCACATTTATTCGTCCCCTTGTGTGCATAGCCTACATATACAAGCTTCTCTTATGTAGATAAAGTTAAACACTCAGAAATAGTCACATCTCATATGCAACTTATGTGCAGGGCACATTTATTCGCCCCCTTGTGTGCAAGCAATGCACAATGCATTAAATGGCATTCAAAACGCTGATTGGGTTAAAGAGGTGATGATGAGTGCAAGAGAGGTGCAGTATGCAACCACCACTACTTTATTGGCATTGTTTAGGTCGTTTCTGAAAAATTAATTCCTTATACCTATGGAGATACAATTTACCTCTTATTTCATATTATTGGAGAGGATGCCTCGAGTTGTAGAAGCCCTTTCAACTGATGATTATGATTCTGGAATGGACTAGGTTGGCGGATGTGATGGTTATAGATGGTTTTCAAGCAGGTGTGAGGTGCATTGTGTCATTTTGTAGCACTTTTTTCTACCATCATTCAATAGGGTTATTCTAGCTCCCCTACCCTTGGAGAGAGGTATATGGGACCATTAATAATATTCTTGGCCAAATGAAGGATACAACTCATGAGAGGCCCCACCTTGGCATTCAATGAATAATAAATTCAGCCCATTGTTCAGCGGAGGTGCAAAGTTGAACACCCCACTACACATGGCAGCATATGCACTTAATCTAAATAGTTTGTGGAGAGGCCTCAAAGAATCATTTCTATTGACAATGAGGAGGTGACGAAAGATTTCATGAAAGCCCTTATGAAAACATACACTAGAGAGAAGGCTGCAAACATTCAAGCTAAGTGGACCACATTCACTAGGTCTCACTAGCTATAGAAGCATGGCTATGGAGGATAGACTCGCTCTAATGCAAGACAACCCTAGAGGATGGTAGCAGCTACACAGTGGTCTAGCAATGCTAAAGATACTTGTCACTCGCCTCCTTTCACGTGTTCTAATTCCTCTGCTATTGAGGGGAATCGGTCCAATTATAGCTTTATCCATTCTATCAAAAGGAAATTACTTACATCTAGGAGAGTGATAAAGCTAGTTGTAGTTCAAAGTGACTTGCACCTCCACGATAGCAAGATGATCATGTACAAGGAGAGTCCGACAAAGCAGTGGGAAGTAGATCTTGAGGAGAAAAGCTGATTTTTAAGGATCAAACCCACAACCTTGATTGGTTGTGGTGTCGTTGGAGATGTGTCTGATGACGACTTTTATCATTGAGCTTGTGTTTCCATGTTTGCAGCTTTAGCATTTTATCATGGCTCGATTATAAATGTTACATTTTTAATTTCGTTTAGTCATTGAAACGCCGTGTTAAGGGTTATTTTAATGATGAGATAACAATCAAATATTTCATATTTGTATTTGTCAAACCCAGTTTTCATTGTTCAGTTCATAATTTTGATGCAGCCCTTTAGAAGGTTTAATGATGCTTAATTATGTAAATGAACAATGCTATAAATTGGTAAAAAAATCTTGTATTTTTTATGATGTGTGTGTACTTTTTGCCCCTTTCCCCATACCCAAAATCCAGGGAAACTTGTCAAACTGAAAACTTGGAGAAACATGGGTTCAAACCCTCATCCCTTTTCAAATTGCAATGATGTTTTACCATTTCAATTGCCTCCTGAGCTGCCTCTTCACGAAATGCCCCCTTCATAACAACATTCCCTTCCTCCATGCAATTGTGATGAGTGGTTGAATTTGAATCTTATGTTTTAAATTAATTTTGATCATAGCATTTACAATGTCTTTGAATAATATACTCAATTCACATTGAATACACCAATCTTTTCAATATTATTCCACCTATGCCAAATACACCATGACCTAGCACAAATCATATTATCCTATACATACATCCTAGGGCAAAAAGTCCTTGACTCCATTTACATACATGTCAAGTGTACACACACATCCAAGGGGCCAAAACACAAGTTATTACATCTCAAAAAAACAACAGAAAAACCTCAAAATACCTAAAGATTAATTAGACAAAAACCCAATGGTTTGATACGAAATTAAATACAAGTTAAGATAGCCTCTACAAATGAAATATACTTAAAGATTGAAGTTACAAAATTAATTACATGCTTAATTGGAAATTGGAACAACACTCAATACAATCAATGAAACCAAAGTGAGTATTAAAATCTTGAAGAGAATGAAACCCAAATTATGTATCATGGCATAAGATTTAAGCGTTGGCTCTCAAAAGCGACCCTTAGAACAATAAATGAAGAAACTACGACCTTTAATGAAATCATTGATCCCGATAAGGAGGCCCTATAAGACTTGCGAGGAGCTTCCCACATTTCAAGAAGCATCACTCAACCTCAATGGAAGCCACCACTAAGTGTAACCGACATAGGGTGAGGAATCACTCTATGTGCAATGATGGAGACTCGAGAGAGGCCTTATAAGAATTGCAAGGAGCTTCCTACATTTGAAGAAGCATCATTCGACCTTAATGCAAGCCACCACCAAGAGTAACCAACATAGGGCTACAAACATTACTCCATGTGCAATGATGGAGAAGGCTCATCCAAGCCATCTTGACTTATCTTAATCCGCATTCGTTGTGATTTATAAGATTGTTAACAACTCTCTTTGACTTCATTATCCATGGTGTCCTTTTTCTAGAATTACGATTCTACACTTCAAATCACCTACATGCCTAAGCTATAAACTTGTTTAAAGGAATTTGCTGAATCACAATATGTTGCCCCACTTGAAATCTACTCCAAATTGACAGTTTTGAATCCTTTAAGACCTTGGAATTAGTGTCTTGTGTTGTTAGAAACATAAACAAAACTTGTAGGAATGTATCGATTTACCCTAAAAACCCCAATGTGCAGAAAATCAACTAGAAGTGGAAATAGCTTGGCTTCCTTGATCTTCTTTTTGCCAAAGACAAGTTATCGGGTACAATAGAGCAACCACGATAGATTATATGTTGTTTGTTCATCTAACTCACTCTTCACACCTTTCTTTGTTCTACAACTAACTAAACATACACTCATGCTTCGCAATCGGATTTGTGTCTCCGATTTATCATTCTCTAGATATGTCCTTTTGTGCACTAAAGAGTGGGATCCTAAATGACTCGGAATTGAAGATAAGATAAAGATAAATATATTAATGTCCAACGAATGACCACAAAAGTAGGTCAATGGGACTGCAGCCCAAACAATATACAAAGTGCGTGCGGGAAAACTCAAAACGAGATCCCGTAAACAAGAAAGGAAAAGAACCAAAACAAACAAAACCCCAAGCCACATTCCCAAGAAAGGTGGGGGCAATGAAACAAACGGGGAGAAAGAAGGGAGAAGCAGAGAAGGGAATGAAGGAGGGGGCAAACAAGGACCAAGTAGTCTACTCAGAAATGGTAGCCACATCCCTCCTAACATTCGAGGCCGACGAAAAGAAGCTCTTGATGGAATGGCAATCCGAAGAGGGGGGCAGGGCCCCCTCCCTTGCTAAGATCTTGAGACTAAAACGACAAAGGAGGAGACGGGTGGAGTTGGGTTGCCCTCTAGTACGAGTGTGCGGCCGAGCCTATTGGTGGTGACCGGGGGAGATGTGAAGGTCCAACCGGGGACGAACTGATCTATGCACTATAACTGGGTTAGAATGGCTCACACTTAGTTCCTCCAACTACGTAGAACCGGAAAGAAGGTTGTAATCTGTCTAGTGGGAATGACTCTCGGGGGATGAAGAATCTGGTCCCGGAGCAACAGAGACTCACGGATGTAGAGGGCAAGACACCGTTGGTCAATATATCTGAAGAAAACCGGGAGGGTCTAAACCCCTCTGAAGAGGCAATGAAATCGTCCTTTGATCTCATAGTATATGGGGCAGCAGAAGATGAAATGAGTCTCGTCTCCCCCCTGAAGGCTATAGAGCCTACAAAGTCTATCATCTCGGTCAATGTGGTGATCAGTCTCGCACCGAAGTCTATGGGAGCCAACCCGAAACTGACCCAAAGGTATGCGGAGGGCATGCATCCAGTGACGAAAGGTGTACTGAGGGCGGATGATGAGTCCATCTCTGATCTCAAGAAAATGCTCTACATAAAAGGACATCTTAGGGCGCAAACCCCCATGAGGATTCACCCAAGTAGTCTAAATAAAGCACCTGTAGATATCCTCCCAAATGGACTGTTCAACACTTGCTTGGTGGGCAAGAGATGACTGGGAGCATTCAGGGAATACTTGAAAAGGGGGAGACGATCAATCTAGATACCAACCGAATCCAATAAAGCAGAAGTCCCAAAAAACCAGCAGCAGCCCATAGCCTGGGCAATACTCACAGAGGAACAATACAATAAGCGAAATACAGTGCTGTAATGCTCATTGGAGAAATCACCAAACCTCCTAATACAATGAAGAAGGCCAATATGTCAAATATGGTCATTAAGTGCAAACCAACAAAGTGAAGAGAAATTGTCATTCTGCAGTTCCTTTGCACGCACAACTCTCACGTGAAATATCGCCACTAAGTGCAAACCAACGGTTTTGAAGCCTCTCTCAGCAAAGGGCGATACATGAGTGGCCCCGAATATACAAGCACCGTGCATAACTGGCCCCTACATATACCATCGGTTTGGTCATCATATAAGAAATAATCACTTTGAGCTTACGTTGACTAGTTCTTGATTATTCTTTGGTTGGATGATGAAGAGGTTTTATTTTTCCGATCCTTATGGATCATATCTTCCTTTGGAAGGCTTTAGGTTCCATAAAACCTTAGTAGTCAAGTTGTGGAAATAACTCTCCCACTTTCTCCTTGAGGTACCATCTTGCTTACATCGGTGTCTTCCCTTTGATGGCAATTCAACAGACTCTTAAGGTCCTCTTCTATTCTTTTTGACTTTCCACTATAACACATCCTCCTCCAACTCCCCTTGTGGCTTTTTGCAGTCCTACATATTTCGGTTTTCTCATCATAAAAGAAATACTCACTTTGAGCATTTGTTGACTAATCATCGGTTGTTCTTTAGTTGGATGATGAAGAGTTTTTATTTTGCTTGATCCTTATGGATCATATGTCCTTTTCTAGGAGGCTTTTGGTTCCCAAAAGCTTAGTAGTTGAGATTTTCTCCTTGAGGTAGTATCTTATGTTCCTTGGTGTCTTCCCTTAAATGCAGATTTTCAAAGACTCTTGAGGTCCTTTTATATTCTCTCTCGATTTTCCATTACAACATCAGCATCCTCCTTCAATTCCCCTTGTGCATCGAAGACAAAGTCTTCTATAAAGGGTAGCAATTGTCCTCTTCCTCATCCAACACACATTGTTTATATAGGTGCAAATTCTCACAATTTACTACTAAGTGTGTCCTCATGAATGAGGGTAGATCAAGCTTGAAAACATTCTCTCCAACCTATTCCAAGGTGGTAAATGGCCAAAACCAAGGTTTGAGCTTCTTAGCTTATCCTCAAAGCCTCTCTTTGCTCAGGCATACACCTTAACTCCTACTTTGAGCATGTCCTCCTTTGGGTGTCGATTAGGTCTATCCTTATACTTGGCTTTAGACTTCTCTAATTGTTTTCACTTTGAGTTGGATTTTCCCAATCCTCTCAATGAATCTTGCTGATATTGCCACCTCTCGGATCTAGCTCTCCTCCTTGTTGTGGCATTCCAACATTAAGTGGGTTTGCAAAAAAATAACCCAAACATACTTCAAAGGGTGACTTGTTAGTGGATGTATGTACTTCCCTATGGTATGGGTTTTGGATATATGCCAAGAACTCATCCCAAGGCCTTGAATACTTTTTGTAGGCATGACCGTGCTTCAATATTGGAAAACCTCCCACAAAATCCATAGAGATTCTTTCCCACGGCCTAGTAATCACAAGTAAATGCATGCACAACCCTCCTTTCCTTACCTTAGGCTTGCTTGTAGAACACAATTTACATCCTCTATCGAAGCTAGGTACTTCTCAAATATTGGGCCTATGTGTATACCCTTATAAATGGGCATTGGTCTTACTAACAACAAAATAGCTAAAACTTTAGAAGCATGTGTTTCCCTCATCAATATGGCTTTCTCCCTTTGGTGCCCATAAAGTGTCCAACTCGAGGTAGCATTCACCATTGACTTCAACTTTGGAAGAACGTTCTTCCCTCATTAATCGCAGTGCTCGAATGTTTCTTCAAAATCTGCATCTTGTGCATATGCTTCTTCATAAGCCTCTTTTGTGAAAGGCTCAAGTTGTGAAATTGTTGCCAAAACTGAAACTTGTTCTAGATAGCATATTTGCAACTACATGTGTGTTTCCTTTCTTGTATTTGATTACCAAATGAAATTGTTGAAGAAAACCCATCAATTTGTAATATCTTGCTTGTTGTTACTAATTTTGTGCTTGCAAATATTGAAAAGGGAATGTGATCAGTGTGCACATTCGTTACTTTCCCGACAAATAATGCTTTCGTTTCTTAATTGCTTGAATTAGTGCTTACATTTCCTTGTCATATATAGAATACCCTCTTATTGAAAAAGAAAATACCTCTAAATGATAACAAATTGGCTTACCTCCATGCAACAAAACTACCCCTACAACATACTCGCATTTGTCTCAATCACAAATGGCTGATATAAATGAGGAAGAGAAAGCATCGGTGCATGGCCAATTTTATATTTCAAAGAATCAAAAGCACAATCATGTTCCTTACCCCAATGAAAACTCTTACCACTTGTTGCAATAGTGTTCGGGAAAAACTATGTCGCTTTTATTTAATGGAAAAGGATCTTAAAGCTATAGTGTTTTATTTAATAGAAAAAGATCTTACATCATGGAAATGCTCAGTCATTTCATCCTTTTACAAACAAACTTAAATAAGTTTTTCTATCTACCAAACTCAACTACCTTATGCGCCCAACTTCCTATCAACAACTTTCAACATATCAGCTGATATAGACTAGCATACTAACAAAGAAGGGGTGTCTCATAAATGAGAAGCATGCCGGAACACATTAAATTAAGTACAAACAATACTTGGATCACTAGACCCAACAAACCCTCCATGATCCAAAAAGAGGTAATGAAAATGATCCAGAGCAATATGACTTTGAAGCTATCCAATAAGCACATGTCGCAACAAGCCATTTGGCCATATTTACATATGGCACCGATCAACCTACGTTGACACGCCTATTGACCGCAGCCTGGCCTTTTTGTGTCATGTGCCCCGTGACACTACTTGACACAAAGATGATGAATATGCAATATTCACCATCCATCTAATCATATGTACCTATATTGAAGCATGAGCATAATCTTGGTAATACCCAACCATGTTGGCCCATCTTGTGATAATTTTGTACCTCATGTATGGCACATCTTGCTGCCCAACAATTATAACCCACTATGCAAACAGTCTAGTACTTACAACCTATATTTGTGTACAATCACCCAAGACTTATCGAAACCAAAACAATCTCTTCCTCCCTATCAATTGAGAGCTAAGAAGTCTCGCAATATAGCTACCGCTAGATAAAAAGTTCGCTCTTCATCAAATGATATCAAAAAAAAAAAAATATTGGATAGAAATCACATAAACGACCTATCATCCATCCAAAAATGATACTATAGCAAAACCCAATCTCGGAGCTAGTAGTGAACCCAAGATGGGTAGCTCTCTTCTAGATCACTCAGCCAAGTCAATCTTGAGAGCCTTAGAGACCACAAGATGCAACATGTTTGTCTCTCGAGGGCACTGAAAGCATGTGGTTACATTGTTACATTCATGATGTTCAAAGAACAGGTCATTTTCAACTTAAGAGATATACCAGGGTTTCGAGTGCTACCAAAATTACACCCTTTCTGCATTTAAACACTTTATTTCTTTGTATTTAATGTTTTTTTCCAAAAAAAAACTCGAGGGAGACTCCAAATCAAAAAATAATTATGATGGACTTGGAATGGGCAAAAACCTTCGAAATAAGTGGTTGTATGCCTATCTTCATGCCAAAAGAGAAAAATGATGAAAAAAGGCATAGGCATAGGCTGTAGCACTTAAAATGACAAGATTTTAAAATTTAAGTTTGCACTTAAAGAGTTTGGACCTCTTGACCTCCTACATACTTAAAGCCTTAATAAAACTTGCTTCAACCAACTCTTCTATACAACACATTGAAACACAAATTGCATATGTTTAATATAACCTTAAAAATTAGCATACTATCCCATTTTATAAATAGAATTTGACCAAAATGTAACAAATTGAGTTTTGAGCTTGTGACCTTATAACTGTCAATGCTTTCACATCACTTTACTACAAACATGTCTATGTATTTGTTTGAGACATAAAGCAAAAATGTGTATATTGACTTCCTTACCAAAGAATTGTCCAAAATAAAACAAATAAAATGAGACACGACTGGAAGTAAAAACAAATACCTAGTTGTAGAATACCTTCATGCAACAGCCACAAATTCATTCCCAGGCCCACACCTTCCCACAACTTTAGAGGGACCTGAAAATTAAGTGTCAAATGCCAGCAAAAATCACGTGTTTCTCACAGCATTTCCAAGCAGCAACTTCCAAGGCTTTGGACAGCTAGAAAAGTGGCTCACAGAAGGAACTTAACACTTGCCAAGCAGAAATAAATTCTTTTTCTGCTGTTCTAATGTTTTGGCAAGCAATTTTCAGCCATTTTCATTCTCCAGGAACGCCTCTGTGCACACCTCTATGCCTATCTTCATGCCAAAAAAGAAAAATGATGAAAAAAATGCTAAGGCATAGGTTGTAGCACTTAAAATGACAAGATTTTAAAATTTAAGTTTTCACTTGAAGAGTTTGGACCTCTCGACCTCCTACATACTCAAAGCCTTAATAGAACTTGTTTCAACAAACTCTTCTATACAACACATTGAAACACACTTGCATATATTTTATATAACCTTAGAAACTAGTATACACTCCCATATTAAAAATAGAATTTGACCAAAATGTAAGAAATTGAGTTTTGAGCTTGTGACCTTGTAACTTTCAATGTTTTCACGTCACTTAACTACAAACATGTCTATGTATTTGTTTCAGACATAAAGCAAAAACACATATATTGACTTCCTTTCCAAAGAGTCGTCCAAAATAAAACAAATAAAATGAGACACGACTGGGAGTAAAAACAAGTTGTAGAATAACTTCATGCAACAGCCATATATTCATTCCCAGGCCCACACCTTCCCACAACTATAGAGGGAACCAAAAATTAAGTGTCAAATGCCAGTAAAAACACACTTTTCTCAGAGCATTTCCAAGCAGCAACTTCCAAGGCTTTTGACAGCTGGAAAAGTGGCTCACAGAAGGATCTTCAACGCTTGCCAAGCAGAAATAAATTCTTTTCTGCTGTTCTAACAATTTGGCAAGCAATTTTCAGCTATTCTCATGCTCCAGGCACACCTCTAGACAGCTTTCAACAATATTCACGCCCCAGCCAGGGCAAAAATGCTTCAGGTGGAAGTTTGAAAATATTTACAAGTACTTTCAAGCAAAGCAACATCTTTTCAGGCAGATTTGAATGCCTATCAAGGAATGGCAGCTGCTTGAATTCTCACTTATTATTAAACATGCCACTTCGGCATTTTAGACACCTTCCAATAGTTACCACCACGGTTATCTAAGTCTCCGGGACTGTGGGAAAGGGTATCTAGGACGAGAAAAATCCCAAAATTTGGAGATGGTGAGGAGACGGCTATAAAAATAATATAGAAAAATTGATATTTGAATATTTTAACTTTATTCAATGAGATTTAGTGGTTTAAATTTTATTTAATGTTTTTAGGGCACTTTTGGGATTAGGGTCGAACATTTTTGGTATAAATAACAGCTTTTTAAAAACAAAAGCATCAGAAATGTTTTTCAAATAATAATTAAAAAATTAGGCCATCCTCTCAACGCTTGAGACGTCCGGAATGCAACTAAAATCTAGGGGACACATCCGCGCATAACACTAGCTACCACACCTTTTTCAACCTCTTTGACAATATGGAAATCCATTCTATGTTGTTTTCACGATTTACCATACATGTATGGAAGCTAAGATGGTCAATATAACAACCCTCTCTCTAGAGCCAACTAGAAGACCATACTAGAGCCAATACACGAGCAAGATATAGCCAAAGGGTCATGAGTATGATGGTTGTAGGTGGATCTAAAAGGGGGTGTCTACACTCAAAGAGATGTAGGCCCTAGCTAGAATCCTAAGGCTAATAAGCAAGAACTGTGATAATAAGCAAGAGCTAATCCTAAACTAATGGTTGTAATGCCATTTGGCAGTAAGCACATGCTATAAAGAAAACAATAATGTAAGAGATAAGGATATGCTACACTATCCTAGTCTAATACATGATACATCAGAATAATTAATCAAACCAACATAAACAAAAGATTTCAGAAATAGGGATACTAACCTATGAGCAGACATTGTCAACACATTAATCCCCCTCCTTGGTTTGTAACACCTTGTAAGAGATTGTTATGGGTGGACCTCAAGAAGGATAGAAACAAGACCAAAGTTGGGGAATCCAAAGACTAAGATATACCTTGTTGGTGCAACTTGTATTCTTGTTGCTCCCGCAATCCTATGCTTTAATGATGATTTCCAAGTGTAAGCTCTATTAAACCTTTATCGGTAGATTTGCAAGCAGATGCAAAGCATATTATTCAACGATGCATTATGGGAAATGACAATAATGATGATTGTGGCACCTCACCTCCTTTCTTGGTGATCACTCGTATATCCGTGTTTCACATATTGTTGGTATTTGACCACGTCTCTCTTCTTTACATCCTTTTCACCTCCTTAGTTCTAGCTCCAACTAAAGATTCATGAGTTTGAGATTCTAATCAATCAAACCAACATAAATGAAAGATTTTAGAATTAGGAATACTAGCCTGTGTAAACACTGTCAACACATTAATCCCCCTCCTTGGTTGGTAACACCTCTTAAGAGATTGTTGTGGGTGGACCTCAAGAAGGATAGGAAGAAGACCTAAGTAGACCAAGTCGGGAATCCAAAGACTAATATAGACCTTGTTGTGCAGCTCACATTCTTGTTGCTCTTAACAATCCTATGCTTCAATGATATCTCCAAGTGTAAGCTCTACTCGAACCCTAAAACTTCTTAAACCTTTAAGGGTAGACTTGCAAGCAAAGGCAAAGCATATTATTCAACAATGCATCATGGGAAATGACAATAATGACATGGTTGCCTTGGAGAGGCATTGCTAACCAAATCAAAGTAGACAGAGAGAGAAAGATGAAACACATGATCACTAAGTACAATGCAAAAATGAGAGTGTAAGGAAATACTTAGATCTGAATATCAGAAACAACATAACATCAAAATATAGTGAAATGATCACAATATGCAAGTAGATTGACTTAGCCACTTTGAGGGGGTAAACTCCAAGCCATACAATAAGACTCAAGTGCTCAATATGATGATCATTTATTAGCTACTAACTCCTATATATACCCCGCTATGCTACGCAAAGCACCAAGGCCAGCCTACTAACAATATGAAAGCATAAATAATATGATATGACATGATAAGAGATTGTATTAGCCATAAGTCGGTAATCCATATCCCGATATATGACCTAGGATTAAGGGCGTAGCAAAAAGTATAAACTTTACCTCAATTAACATAGGAGTGTATGCTTTAGACACGAGCCTCAATGGGAAGAAAGTGAGTTCCACTTAGTTGATTCCCAAGGTCTTTGGACTCTCCATTTTGATGGAGCACATTCTAAACAAGTTGTAAGTGCAAGAGTTGTTCTCATGGATCCCCAAGGTAAAAATAGTTTGGTTGTTTATCATTTTCCATTTACATGCACTAACAACATTGCTAAGTATGAAGCTCTGGTTTTGGGATTAGAATTTGCTCTCAAAACAAAGTTAAAATGCTGAAAATAAATGGCGATTCTAAGCTGGTAATCAATCAAATGAAAGGTAAATTCAATGCAAATTGTCTTATTTGAGAAAATACAAACACAAAGCATGGGATTTGATTGAAGCCTTTGATGCATTTATCATAACATCAATCCCTAGAAAACAAAATCAACTTGCAGACATGTTGGCAATTTCTGCTATCAACATATTGCCCATAAATGAAGAGAAATGGAAAGAATTCTCAACTGAATTGGGTTCCATGCCCCTCTATGCCTGATAATATAGAAAATTTCCAACCTTTTAATGATGATCAACAAATAAATCCGTTTTTAACAACTCTGATGTTTTTGAATCACAGACTATAGATGAGGGAGAAAGAAATTATCTTTCACAACAAGACATGGAGAATAACCATGAGCTGAAAGAGGATGGAATCATGAGGCTAAAAGATAAAAAAACTCCAAAGAGATGGTTTCACTTCAAAGGATGTTTGACTGGGATGCACCTGCTGCTAATCACTACTCACAACAGTACAACGGACATGAGATCAAAATGATCAATTTAGGGACACCAAAACAGCCCCAAAATGTAAACATTGATTTGGCATGCTCTGTTGCTGAGGAAGAACAGTTGAAATCTCTCCTGACTGAATACAAAGATGTCATTTCATGGTCATATGATGATCATAAGATCTTTGATCCTCAAGTTATCACACACGCTATTCCCCTCAAGGAAGGTTGCAAACCATTTAGGCAAAGCCAAAGGTAAGGACCAGTCAATCCCATCCTAAAGCCCATTATTTACAAAGAAGTGCAAAAGTTATTAGTTGCTCGAATCATCTTTACTATCATTCATTCCACATGCGTAGCCGATTTAGTTCCAATAAGGAAGAAAAGTGGTGGAATCAAAGTGTGTTGACTTTAGAAACTTGAACAAATCATTAGACAAAGACAATTACCCATTTCCATCCTTGGATGAAGTACTGCAAATTGTGAGCAGATTCAAAATGATGTCTTTCTTGGATGGATTTTCAGGTTACAACCAAAGTTTAGTCAAACATGAGGAAAGAATGAAAACCACCTTTACCACCAAGTGGGGCACCTTTGCTTATAAAGGAATGTCTTTTGGGCTGATTTATGTTGGTGCCACTTTTCAAAGGGCCATGGATTTGGCTTTTCAGGGTTTAGTTGGTAAATGCATTGTGATTTATATGGATGATTTAATTGTTTTCTCTAAGAGTTGTGTTCGGCATAGCCAATACTTGAGAACCATCTTTGAAAAAAGCAAAAGGTATGGGATTTCACTAAATCCCAAGAAAAGTTTATTTAGAGTGATTGAAGCTAAGTTATTATCATCACCAAGGTATTGTTGTTAATCCCAATAGAGCCGAAGCTATTTCCAAAACTGCTCTTCCAAACAGTAAGAAAGAACTAAAATCATTTTTTTGAAAAATCAATTTTGTACGCAAGTTTATTTCTGCGTTTACTAAAATAGTTAGGCCCGTGAACGCTATGTTGAAACAAGATGCTAATATATTATGAACTCCTCAAGCCAAAGCCGCCTTTCAAAACATTAAAGCAGCCATCATGCAAGCTCCAGTTCTAATCAATCCTAATTTTGAAAAGGATTTTTACCTTTACTCATTTGCTTTTGAGCATACAATTGTAGCAGTGCTCACACAAAGAGAACTCATGGAAGAACATCCCATAGATTTTATGAGGACCAGTTTAAAAGATGCAAAGTTGAAGTATTCTACACTAGATAAACAAGTATATGCATTGGTAAAAGTTGTCCAAAAGTTTAGACATTACATTATGAGGAACAAAACACATGCTATCGTCCATGATCTAGTAGTGAAGCTTATGCTAGGATAGAATTAGCTAGGTGAAAGAAGAAGAAAGTGAATGGCAAAGTTAAAAGAGTTTGACTTGGAAATTGAATCTGCAAAGATGGTGAGAGGACAGGGATTAGTACAGACCATTGCTGAAGTTGATCCTATGATTTGAGCTTTTCAAGCAGACCAAACAATGGTAAACCAAGATGATTGGTAGAGTAATACTATTCAGTTTCTAATGTATGGGAATTGCCTTCCAGAACAGAATAGAATGCAGAGGAAAGCTTTGAAACTCAAAGTAGCTCATTACATGCTTAAAAGAGGTCTTATACAAGAGAAACTATAAAATAATTTACCTCATATGTGTGACAAAAGAAGAAGCGACTCAAGTGATCTCTAATTTTCATGAAAAATGAGGAAGTGGTCTTCCTTATGGGAATGTCATTGTTCATAAAATACTCAGAGTTGGATGTTATTAGCCAACAATCTTTACAGATGCTCACACACATGTCAGAACATGCCATCAATGTCAAATATTTGCAAAGAGAGAAAAGAATGTTTGCATGCCTCTACAACCAGTCATAGAAGGAAGAGCATTTACTCAATGGGGCCTTGACTTTGTCTCAGTAATCAATCCAAATTCTTACAACCAACATAGGTTTGTGTTGACTGCCACTATTTACTGTACCAAGTGGTCTGAGGCTGTCCCCAAAAAAATAGTACAGCAAAATAAGTCATCAAGTTTTTGGAAGAAAACATCATCACAAGGTTTGGTACTCCTTTCTCTTTGGTTTGTGATCATGCATTTCAATCTGATGAATTCATAGAATGGGCATATGATCAAGGAGTAATATTGAGGTTTTCATAAAATTAATACCCAAATGGTAATGGTTTGGTTGAATATACTAATACGAATTTGATTAATATTATTAAGAAGTCGGTTGAAGACAAACCAAAGCAATGGCACTATCTGCTGATGTATGCACTTTGGGCTAAAAGAACAAGGGTGAAATCTACTCTAAAATATACCCCATTCTTGTTAATTTATGGAAAGGAGTCTGTTTTTCCCATCGATCCAAGGTTACCCACTTATCAATTCTTGCACGAGTACATGGGTGGACAAGACAAAGTTAAAACAAGGATATTAGACATTTTGAAAATGGAAGAAGCAAAGCAAAACTTCAACAAGCACCAAGACATCGTAAAGCGTTGGTTTGACAAGAAAGCTAAAATCAAAAAATTTAGGATATCTAATTCAGTCATAGTTACCTAAGACTCTGTATGGCGGGACATTGGAATAGGGTTTTCGGGACAGCAAAAACAAATCAAATTTTAGGAACCGTGGGGGTACAACATGGGGATTTACTAATAAATATATATATAATTTATATATATATTACAAATATAACATGAATAATTCAATAAACTAAGACTTAAAACTAAAAGTTTGAAGATTGAAACCATTAATCCAATTATTCATCACATAAGCCAAGGCCCAAAATGCTATATTTAATATTCAATGTTCATATTTCAATGTTTCATATTGAGTCATTGACATTATCATAGAAATTAGAACCAAGAATCTGAGATACATTGATACTTCATACTAGATAGAGATACAATGATACATCAACAATATCAATATGACAATGAAAAACAAGTCTTCATTAATCAACATGAGAAGAGTACAACTACATATGTTATTAAATATTATGTCATAGACTCATAACTCATAAGTACATAACCAAAATGGCAGCTCAATAATCACTATCAAAGTCCTCTAAGGGAACACTCGTGAACCACTCCTCTTCACTAGAAGTATCTGTATCAAGCATCATCTACATCTACAAAGGGGATATCAACCAATCCTCGTTGCTCTTGATCTTCGGCAATCTGCCTCAAATCCTCGGGATTTACATCCCACCATAATGTTGGGAACTCCTTGTACATAGGTGTCTTGCAATCCATGAAATGCAAGACACTATGTACAAAGAAGTTTCTCCGCTCTCTTAGAGGTATGTTTGTTCCTCTTAAGAAAGTGGATCCACCCATATGTTGACCAATTCCTCTCGTGGCAAAAAGAACTAGAAACCTAAGAAAGAAGGCGAATAGCAAGTGTACATAACAACCTGGAGGTAGATAAAATCGCCACCAACTAACTAGACTCTCTTGTGCCAATGTGCCCCAATCTATCTTTGCTGATTTTTTGTAGCCTTCCAAATAAGCAAACTTGAGTCAATCAATTCTAACTCGTGAACCATCCTCTACATTATACATTTTTGAGGGCTTTCAAGAAACACTTCCTCACCTCCTCATCATCTACAAGGAAAACCCTCTTAGGCCTCTTATGATACCACTTCGAATTTAGTGCATATGCAGCCATGTGTAAAGGGGTGTTCAACTTCTCCCATCTCCACTCAATGATGGGCTGAATATGGTGATGGTAGAACTCCAAGGTGGGATCCCTTGCTCGAATAACAACCTTCATCTAACCAAGCATATTATCAATACATTCATATATCTCACCAAAGATGGGGCTCTCGAATCCCCATATTTAGTCACACCGAAAACCAGAGATACCATGGATATGATATATCTCACATCTATCCGAAATGTTTCTTTCACCACCACTACTTTCACCTTTTTCCCCTACTCTGCCTTGGACCCATCCCACCTAGACCACTATGATGTCATGACCATACATTGTAAGGACACTTGCAACTCAGCCATCATATCCAGCAAAATAAAGTAAGATGCAAAACATGTGTCCATTGGCTTGAGGAATTCCTTCCTCGAAAATTTGTGAAAGAGTGTTAATTATGTATGGTGGTTGCAGATAAACATCTGCACATCTCTAACATCTGCCACAACACTTTTGACGCAATCAATTTTTTCAATGTCTTTCAGTGCATTGTCCATGGCATGCACACATGGGGTCCAAAATATATGTCGATAGTGGGCCTCAACGAGCTTACCTGCTACCCTGCACACATAAGTTACATCTATAATAACCTGCACAACGTTGGCAAGGCCAACCTTCTCAATGGCATCTCGCAAAATGGTGAATTGGAACTTTGCATCCTTCTTTCTTAAATAATCGATCGCCCTCAAAAATAAGGACCCTCTCTACATGAAACAATGATATTTATAAGTAGGTGGCGTCTCGATAACCATCCACCCATCCATGTTGATGCTACAATCGTGAGAGACCCGTGTGCACCTCATTTCCTCTATTAGTAAGTTAACCTTGGAATAGTTCCTATCCAAGATTGTGGTCCTCAATTTCATGTCTTCTAGGGGCACATAATTTATACTTGCTTTGGTTATCTTAGCCATAGCCTCCTTGTAATAAGAAGAGCAAGCGGCATCAAATGAGATGTCAATGGCAAAAAGAATTTTCCAATGGCATCATTAACCTCTTCCCTAGCCTTTGTATCATACATGTCCACAATTGGATTGGAGGCCACGACCTTCCTCTTTCCCCTACTACCAAAAGCATCCACTTCAATCACCTCATAAGTTGTAGTATTTGAGAAACCAATATTAGTTCTCTGAGAGTGAGAACTAGAAGGGGTGCCACTAACACCACGGGCACAAATTGCTAAAACTTTTTTTGTTGTATCTCCATTATACAACCTCACCATTTTTGCCTTCTCTTCAAGTGATAGTTGTCCACATAGGCCTACACCTTTCCCCTGAAATGTGCAATAAGTGTGCATTCAACCTAGTAATGTTGCCCGACCAAGTCAATGAGCATATATTGCACTTCCATGTTTTAGTCCCCCTAAAATGTTTGATCTAGGACCCTCAACAATTTGAGCAAATTGTTTCAAAGGTTTTTTTGTCAAACGGTCCTCTAGCATACTTGTTCAACATCGTGGAGAGGTAACTAAACTTGTCAACACTCCCATGTGAACTACCAGTGTTATTGTTCTTTCTCCTTGCACACCCCCCCCATCTCATCACTCATTTCAATCTCACATTCAACTTCATACTTGTTGTCTGAACTCATTTTGGGGCTATAATAATTTAAAAACAGCAATATAACTATACATTTTAATGTTTTTAACACATTTAGCAATCAGAATTTAAAAAAACAGCACCCTTGTTTAAGTTTTTAATTTTATCCATGCTCGCATTTTGATAAAAAAACAGCAATGCACAAATGGCAAATGCCCTTGTTTAAACATTTTTTTCATTTGCAAATTTTAAAAAAAAAACGGCAATATATGCACTTTGAAATTTTAAGAAATCAACAATGCCCTCCCTTGTTTAAACCATTTTGTTACTTGCATTTGAAATTAGAAAAAAACAAAATAAACAGCAATGTATATTCTTTGAAATTTAAAAAAACAGTCATGCCCTCCCTTGTTAATCCATTTTGTTCTTGCCTTTGGAAATAGAAAATAACAAAAAAAAAATGAATGCACTTAGAAATTAAAAAAAAACAAGCAATGCCCTCCCTTGTTTATCCCACTTTGAACTTTGCATTTGGAAATTAAAAAACAAAACAAGCAAAGGATCATTGTACATACCTCTTGCTCTTTGCTCTTTGTGTGATTACAATGAATGTGAGATGTGTTTTTAATAAGTTTTTTGGAGGCTTTAGGGTCAGGGTGAAGCAATTAGCATTTAGCATAAATAAAACAAGTAAGTTTTTAACTTAGAAAACAAGTTTTTAATTTTTTGTGTGTTTAAAGGTTGTTGGGTCATAGGGGACACTGAAACATCCTCGAACGTCCTAGGGACATCACGGTATCCCCTTGGTATAGAAGCACTCAGATGTCCCCTCTTTTTTATGTTTTTAGCAGGACGTCCCCTCCTTTTCATGTTTTTAGCGTGGCGTGGGGGAGATGTCTCATCCCCATCCCCATCCCCAAGTCTCCTGGATAGTTTGGGAGGGGGTGCGCGTCCCCGCATAACTCTAGATTTTTTTATGAGATAAACCCCATGAGAAGAAGGGACAACATTCCAAATTTGATCCACTACTATAGATTGGCCCTTATCGATAGCAAAAAATTTGGAAAACAATGCAATTAGAATGAAGAATCTAAAAGGAGAGGATTTATCACTACCAAGAAAAAAACTGCATTTTAAGCACCACTACCTCATGCATGACAAATAAGTATGTAGAATAGGAGTAGGAATAGGAGTAGAAGTAACTTAGTTTTCTTTTAGTTATTTATTTCCTTCATTAGAATAGTTTCCCAAGCTTTCTAGTTTAATTGTCGATTGTTTTCATTAGATTAGTTTTACATGCTTTCTTGATGTTGTTTTCTTTCAGTATAACACATTCAAAGCATAGATCCGAAACACATTGTTTTTGGACCAACTGACAGATACTAAATGAAGCACTCGCGTGTTTTAAAAAAATTGTTGCCTTGGTGCCGTAACCCGAAAAACAAAGTGGATCTCGCCTAGATCAACTAGTAACAGGATTTGAGTAATATATTTGTTTATATGAAGGATTAGAGGCTAGTTTAAAATTATATGAACTTTAGAAATGCCAGAACATGAAAAAAAGTTATAAACACACGAAACATAATATAACTTCTTTGGATAATAAAAAGGAGAATGAGTGATGGGCATAACCAAGTGTTTTTAAAATAAAAACAACGTTAATCAAGGTCCCCAACCCTTTATAAAAAAATTTATAAAGGAAATATGCATCTGTAAATAAAGGAAACTGAATTATCAATGAAATCTTATGATTGTTTCCTAAAAAGATATGGCTAAGTTAGATAACCTCCATCAAGGCTATATATGTTGGGTTGGCAATGAAGCAAGGCCTAGAGGGGAACCAAAGGTATCTTTATCAGGGCTATAGAGTCTAACTGACAGCAAAGCAATGCCAATTTTAAGTGCTTACATATAAAACTTGTATTTTCTATATTTTTTATTCTAATTTTAAAATTTTAAAGAATGATGGATTGAATACACATATCACACACTTATAACTCTTGGAAGTGTTTTGACCAAGTATGTCATGTGATGAAATCATAACTTGTACTTAATCTTCATGATTTATGAATATGTTGCTTATTTTTAGTTATTGGTCTTTCTTGATTAGTGAAATTGAGGATTTTAAGTTCTAAACACTTTGGTAATGTTTTCCCCACAGTAGTCGTCATTTGTTGTGCACAACATGCCCCTACTTTCTTCACAGAAAGTGGGGACCCTCTTGAGATTTTGAAAGTTTTATTTTATGAAGAAATGGATGTTAAACCAAATGAAACAAAGAACACAAGAAGAAAACAAAAGGAGTAGAGAAAATTGAAATAAAAACCTCAAAATTGACTATTCGTGGTTTAAACACTCCTATTATTTTCACGTTTGTACAACTTTCTTGTTGATCAAGTTCCAATATAATCCCAACCAACAGAGGCACCCAGGTCTGATTCACTTGCTCTTTAGTTCTAGCTCCCCATACTCTATTTAATAGGGCCATGGCTATCCTAATTCCTAGCCTAAACGAGAAATAAGAAGCTTCAAATTAGTCTTCTTCAGCAACGACAGATTTTCTATCCAATCGTTTACCCAATCCTTCCAAACATCATGCCTCTTCATCAAAGCATTAGTTGGTTCTTGATTATAAACTACCTTTGGCTTTGGTAGTTTATAAAAATCCTTGAACGCGTATCCCCTTATCAATGCTACAATGTTTGTAGGGAAACTCATAATCCCATTTTTAATGTGCACAGAGCCAAAGCATCCTTAAGCAAATCCTTACATGGAAACACCTTTGGCTTAGCAGCCACCTTATGAAGCCCAGAAGCCCTAATGCTTTTCAAATCTGCAATATAACCCTTACTTAGGCTCCTAATCTTTCTATTGGTTGGATCCTTTGAGTTTTCTACCTCATAATACAAATCATTATAATTGCTAAAAGGTTTTAACATAGAGGTTACCAATAATGTATCTGTTACTTCAAGCTCTGTTAAGGTTGGAGGGGAAGGAATTACGCTTGAAGAGGCCATGGAAAACACTAAAACTATTCTCTCTTTTGTTAGCCCAAAAATGATAACCCAATACTCTTTGTGATAAACTCCCCAAATTCCTTTGTAGCAACTCTATTAGTTGAATCCTCTTTACCATTATTCTTTTCAGATCGTGGGATGTCTCTTCATTGTGATAAACCAGCTGAGTTGTCTTCTTTGTGAATTAATGGCCAATTTTGAAGTTTGGTGGTTCACATTGTGCCATCAATACTTTAACTGGCATTGATGGCAACTTCGCGTGTACTAAGAGTTTGGCGCTGCTTTGTGACTCAACATTTATTTATTTATCGCCATCCAACTGTCCAAATCACTAAGGGTCATACCACCCAGGCTCTTTCTTTATGATTTTTCTATTTAGGTTCTTGTCCTGCTTCGGAGACTATGATCAGTCCACGTGTACATATACTTGATAGGCATGCCCTCTAAACTCACAAGCTTCCTTCATTGTTTGATACTTGTTTACTTGAAGATCCAAAGGCTCGTGATTGGATCCATGTGACACCTTATCATGCCCTCTACTTTTTGGGGTTCTCAAACTCTTAAAAATTTATCTCCGTTATGTGGCTCGTAGGCCAACAAAACCGTGGTTGGCCCACGTGTCTCAATCTCTTGCTCTTGATCTCACATGCCTTGAATTTTCAATTGATCACCTTTTTTGTCGTGAAAACATGATCTTTAGGCTTTGTGACAAGTGTCCAAATCCCTTATACTCTCTTCGTCGGGGCTTTAAACTTTATTTCGAACTCCTAATGTTGGTCAAAGACATGGATCTCATATTTGTTGCCACGTGTCTTCTTCATCAATCTAGTTGTACACCACTTAGTAAACAAATTGTGAAACACAATTATACACAAATAAAACCAGGAAATCAAAACCAAAAACACACCACGACAATTAACAAGTGTCCCCACCACGGGCTTTAAAGCTCCCGGGATTTTCACCAAGTAAATACATAAACGGACAATGATCAATACCGAAAACACATTATTGGTTGAATTTATAATCGAATTTTATTTGCTTTATAAAGTGAATTTATATGAGGTTCACATAAACAAAGTTCTAACGGTATTTTGAAATTGTGTTTGGGAACAAATTAATACCAAAAGGGCCTAATTTTCACAAGTGTTTTTTTAGCTAAGTTTCTTGGGTATCCCTTGGGAACATGATCAACAAAAAAGTTATACAAATGTGAAAATAATAGGAAAGTGTCTAAACCATGAATAGTATATTTTGAGGTTTTTATTTCAATTTTCTCTTCTCCTTTTGTTATCTTCTTGTGTCATTTGTTTCATTTGGTTTAACATTCATTTCTCTATAAAAAAAAATTCAAAATCTCAAGAGGGTCTCCACTTTTGTGAAGAAAGTAGGGGCGTGTTGTGCTCAACAAAACCTAATGTCAATCTTATTATGATTGAAACTTTGGTGGCCCAAGAATCTCTCATGTGGCAATTTGTGAAAGGTTGGCGATAGGTGATAACGCAAACCAAATCATACTTTCATTGGATCACACCTTACTAGGGCCCTCCTTCAAATTTCTTATGCCCATGACATATGGTCAACACCAACAAGCTATGTACAGCAAAAAAAACTTCAAACACTAAGAAGTGCTTAAGGCATGCACATAGAAATAATTTTAATTATTTATTTTTATTTTGCTTCAAATGGTGTACGGCCCGAGTGCAATAAGGCAGCCAAAAAATTACAAAAATTTTGTCTAAGTAATGGATGTTGGAGATGTCTCTAATACCATATTGGAGAAGATTAAATTTATCACACTTACACAATTACTTTAGCAGACACAATTACTTCAGCAGTCCATCAACACAGTTGAACATGCAAATCCATCACACATCCACACAAAGGACATGCACAGCAACTAAGTCTCTTCTATCCCATGTGTGTTGTGGATAAAATACAATAGGGAGTCCAATATATATAATAAGATAAGTTTGTTTCACAACAAAATAATTGGTGAATGTGAACAAACTAAAAGATGAGTAGCTAAATATGCACCAACAAAATAATACATGCATATCTCACTCAACATCTGTCTCTAATTCGAGCTTACCCCTTATGCGAGTGTGAACAAGGATAAAACCAAGTTGTTTAGGAAAAAGTATCTACCCGCCTAGTGTGAACATGAACACACCAACACCAGTGCACTAAATGCAGGATCTAGACCGATAGGCTAAGTTAGAAATATAATTTGGTTTAAAAATAGGTAGAGAGTAAGGCTTCACACATTGAGCACTACATGTATTACAAGGCAAGGAGGTCCACGAAGCCATACGTGGCCATTTTTATTTGGAGCAACGTGGAGCTCATAGTGATAGTTTTATACTTGGCTCGTGTCTGCTTAATTATTGGTGATGTATGTGCTGGACCTCTTCAATGAACTTGTCCACTTTTTCATACCACATTTTCTCTATGTAGATTTGCGAGTAGTAGAAAAGTGGAATGCGTCCATGGATGCTATTGGTAATAAGTCAAGGTAGGGTTAGAATGGCTGGCCGATGTGTTGTGAAGTTGGAGTCTGAGCCATATCGAAGAAATGTTAACTTATCATCCCTGTTAGAGGCATGCCTATGAATGTGGATGCAGAAAATATCACTATAGTGTGGTTTACAAATTCAAACTGTTCATTGGTTTGTGGATAGAATGTAATAGAAAATAGGACGAAGGAAATTCGTGGAAGGGATTTACTATTCATTGAGAAATGAGATATAACTGTGGATAGCTCTGCTTTTCGCCTATTTCCTAATAAAAACAGTAAATAAGCTATGCTTATTGTTTTGGGAATAGCTCTATATTTTACTTGTTCACCCAAAAACAAATTTTGTCATAGGTTATATCTGTGCTTCTTCTTATGAATGTACATGATCCACAATTGCCATTCTTATGAATGTACATGATCCACAATTGCCAGGACTGGTAATTGCCCAATGGGCAATTACAAGTCTTTGTTTCTACATAACTTCAAGAGTCAACAATGATTCCCTGAACAGCTGTTAAATTCATGGAAGGGGTTTACAATTCATTGAAAAATGAGATATAACTGTGGATAACTCTGCTTTTTGCCTATTTCCCTAATAAAAACAGTAAATAAGTTATGCTTATTGTTTTGGGATGAAAGATCCCCAAATGGATCTCGCTTGTTCTTCAATTGAAGTTAGATCAATTAAGACACCAAAAGCTGATTTATGACTTTTTATAGCATTCACACTAATACAGATCTAAATTTATGAAAGAAGTGCGACTAGGGTTTTGCATAGAAACTTAGCCTAAACTGAACCCGAACTGTTTTGAAGACTGTGCAGCAATAAATATAGCAGTTTCAGTTGTATTCTAGCAGAGGCGACTAGTTTTGATGATGGCAAGTCCACATAGAATCACTATCAGCCCTAACTATCCTTGCCCTAACAAAGCTCAGAACTGTAACAGTTTATTATAAAGCAAAATCTGATGTTTTTGAGCATAAAACAGGCTGGAATTTTATATCAGTAATCTGCAGATTTAAAGAGGCTGAAACAGTAACATGAATCCATCCATAATATTGAAAATACCTTCTCCTGAGCTGTTAAAAATAAATACAACAGATAGCCGCAAGGATCAGACCTTAGAATGACTTCAAAACATCACATAACAGCCAAGGATGAGTCGCTCCATTAGAGAAAGTCAGTACAGCACTGCTGCAACACTGATCTTCAATTCTTTATTGCAAAAACTCCTCAACTACCGCTGGAAAATACTGAAATTCTGTGTAAGCTCTGTGGAAAATCCTATGTAGAAATTCCTCTTAATCTCCAAGAGGGTTTTCATCCTCTAGAGGCAATATACTAAGGGTTTCCATCCTTATAATATTTTAATACAAAAGCACCTGGCTTAAGATCAGTTTCAGAAATGATAAAATGATTACATGATGATCTGCCCAATCCACCCCTCTCCTTTTTATAGGAAAAATATTACAAAATGACCTTTTCATCTTCCAATGAAAGAAGAGTGCCAAAATACCCTAAAAATATACCCAAAACCAGTCGCACTTTCTCCTTGGGCAGATAAACATTAAATAATGTTTTATTATTTCCCTAAAGTCTATTTAGCCTCCCATGCCAAGTCGCACTTTTCTTGGGAAGAGTGAGAACTTTTATCCTTTCTAAACTTACTTTCCTTCCTTTGTCCAAGTCGCATTTTCTTGCCTAGGGATGACAAAATAGCATGGGTCTCTTTCTACTCTCCCTAGAAAGGAAACAACATAATATCGGACCCAATGCACCTATTTAGAGATTACCAATTTATTATTAAGTCAAACAAATTAATACAAGTGCTTTATTAATATTTTTGCACTTTGTAATAACTCATTGTGACTTAAGTCAACCTTATATTTTCCTTTGGCCGTCGGCCGGTCGACAAAATGGGCCAAAGGTATTCGATTGGGAAAAGGGGACATTACATGGGAATAGCTCTATATTTTACTTGTTTGCCCAAAAACAAAAATTTTCATAGGTTATATCTGTGCTTCTTCTTATGAATGTACATGATCCACAGTTGCTAGGACTAGTAATTGCCCAATGCAATTACAAGTCTTTGTTTCTACATAACTTCAAGAGTCGACAATGATATCCAAGAAAATGACTTAAAGCTTTCCAGCCATCATTGCTTTTTGAAGATTAAACTTTTGATTTCATAAATATTCCGAGACTCGAAGAAATTATGGATAAAGGATTTTACACTTAGAATTTCCTAGTCATATCCCAATGGATAATTTGAAAGTATGCTTCCAAAAACAATGGCATAAAATATGGATTCTTAGGTTTCCACAGTGCATGGCGTTGAAGTATAAAAAAGGATTACCTATAACAGCTGTTCAGGGAATCAGTCTTTCAGGTACGGTTGTGACCCATCTCAGGACAAAAACTGTTCTAAATACAACTTACACATCATATCCATCTTCCTTCCATTCGAGATTATAATATCAAGTAGATTTTGAAGGTTTGCAGAGAAAAGAAAGTAATCAGTTCAGCAAAATGCATTAGATTGACCAAGAACACTAATAGAACAGCAACAGTACACACCTTCACAGCTATGGTATAGTTTGATGTTCACAAGTATACATGCAAGACAAAAGCTCATATCAAACTAAGTGAAAGGCCTCATGTACAAACCAACCATGTCCTCATTAAGAGACCCTATCAATCACTGATTTATATATTTGAGGTAACTCTTTTATAAGATTACAAACACACGATCAAACACTCGATCCTATAGAAACCCTTTATGCATAACGCTGATGTTATAAGTCCTATTCGAACGATTCATAGTCACAACAATACACACCAGTAGAAAAGGCATTTTATTATAAACATTAAAAAATAATAAAAGAGAATACTCCAAGATTAGACATATAAAGAAAGAAGCAAGCTTACAACTGGATTAGTCACAGTCACATGTCCTCCATTCGCTACTTTGTGTAATTCCTGAAGTGCAATCTGAGCCGCTGCATGCTCCGCAGTTTTACGGTTGCGAAAACCATCAGGAGACTCATATTTGACACCATTTACAATTACAGATGCTTTAAAATTAGGCACATGGGGCGGCCCTTCTTTAACAGTATCATATACAGGTGCAGAAAGGCTTGCCTTTTGAGCATACTCCTGCAACTGGCTTTTAAATAGCAAGCTCGCCATATCTGAAAAAAACCATGATATAAGCATGTATTTCATAAAGATCAATAATTACAAAAGAATGAAAATGCACCAACCTCATTCTAATGATCCACACATTTCAAGATCAATCAAGTAAAACACCTTTATAGGGGCTTTAATGATTTACCCCACAGTTTGGAATTGTTGCAGAATACCTTCACTATATAGCATAAAACACTGTCCAAAGTAATCCATTTCAAAAGAAAGCTACAAAAAAATGGAAATAGTGCAGAGATTAAATTCACAATCTTATCAGATCCTTCAAAACAAAATTGCATTTCAATCTCCAAAGCAACACAATTCTAAGATGAGTGCACGAACAAGAAAATTACCAGAAGTACTGATTCTGCAATCAGAAGCACAGAACACAAAGAAAGTCTATGAGATAAAAGTTATTTAATATCAGTGCCTATGTGCCCACACATGTGTGATGTGTCTAATGGTCTTGAAGATTTTTAGCGTTATAGATTCATTTACCATTTTTGTGGACAACCAAGTTCGTTTAATTTTAAGAGGTGTGTGCGTGCATGTGAATGTGCATGTGTCCGAGTGTGTGTATATGTTCGTGTGGATGTGTGCATATGGATATGTGCGCTAGTGATAGTGTGCACATGCATGCATGACTGATACCATATGTAAGAATCTCTAATCCATGGTCCTTGAAATTCGGGTGATTTTTTAAATATTGAAATATGCTATGGAGTATGGACTATTGGTCTCCACAATAATTGCAATCAGAAGCACAGAACACAAAGAAAGTCTATGTGATAAACTTATTTAATATCAGTGCCTGTGTGCCCACACATGTCTGATGTGTCTAATGGACTTGAAAATTTTGAGGTTTATAGATTCATTTACTATTTTTGTGGACAACCAAGTTCCTTTAATTTTAAAAGGTGTGTGCATGCATGCATGTGGATGTGCATATGTTCGTGTGTGTGTGTGTGTGTGGATGTGTGCATGTGCATATGTGCACTAGTAATACTGTGCACATTCATGTGTGACTGATACCATATGTAAGAATCCGTAATCCGTGGTCTTTGAAATTCAAGGGATTTTTTTAATATTGAAATAAGCTATGGAGAATGGACTATTGGTCTCCACAAGAATTCCAAAAATCCAGCAGAGGATCTATCTAAAATAGTTTGATTGTACTTATATATGATTTTGCCCACTAGCATTCATAAGTTTTTACCCTCGTCAGACTAACAGTCGTGGCCAACTAAAGGCAGCCTAACAATTGCCAAATTAGTTAAATAACAAACCAACAAGATAATCTCAAACTTCCTTTGATAAATTATTATTACATACCATTAATAAAATGTAATCAACTGGGATCAGTCTCATCTACCATTTTTATTTATTAATTTTCAAATTTCTTGGCTAGTCCAACATTGAACATTGCAAGGTACTTCTAGGAATCAAGTGTGAACCTTATTGTTATAATTATACTAATGTCCGCTTTACAAAATTACCAACCCCTACAGCTTCTTTCTAATTTCTAGCTGTCAAAATTTCATCCTCTAGATCTCTTATTGTATGGATAAAATCAAGTATAACGATTTCGTAAACTCCCATTGGAAGTGAAGCAGCTACATTTATAGAGAGATCTTCATAAGCATAATTTAGAAGGCTAGCAATCTTTTCATCCAGAAACACATATCATTTTCTATAACAATGCATGATAAATAGAACAAGGATTGCCAACGGAACCCAAGGCATTTCAAGAATTCAAATCATTTTTATTACAAACAACCTAAAACTTCCATACATTTCTGGGAAGGGCAAATTAAATAAACTCACTAAAGAGCCTGCATCTAATTAAATCCATTAGACTACACTGAAAGTTGTGATTTTTAATTTTTTCAAACAAAGCGTCCACCTTCATTGTACTTTGTGAATCTAAAAATTTAAAGCATGTGCTCCAAAGCTACCATGGTTTGGATAGTAACTGCAAGTAATTAGCCACCCACAAAATTATGAGGAATATCCTTATGTAAATTAATTAACAATATAAAAATATGATATTAACCTTATCGTACAGATGCGATTAAATGATTTAATTATTGATTTAATACCAATTTATGCTATGCTTAATTGAAGAAATTATTGTTTCATCATATTAATTTTATCCATTCACAATGCCATATTTTTTCTTGCATCAACCAACACCTTACTCACATAAGCATCTAATTCGCCAACTCCTCATAACCTAGAATTAAAAAATAGATGGACCATCCACATAAAATGATATGAATGACTCAAAATGCAAAAGAGAAAAGGACATTAATCACACGCATGGACAAGACAACAAATTGAGCTTAACATGGAGCAAACCCCCTTAAAGGTAACCCACGCCCCATCCGGGCAGGTTTTGTTGACCAGCTATTTCTATTACTATGAAAACTTAATAGGATTGCATGAAACCCCAACCGGGTGGGGTCTGTTAAGGCCATCTCCTACTTGCAACTCATACCACTGCTCTACCCTTTTTGCGACTACTCTCCTTGTTACATTCTTTCTCCACTCTTCTCAAATCCCATTTCCATCTATATATTTCTTTTACATAACCTAATAGATAAGATTAGTAGTATACATTCAATTTGTAATTACATGACTAGTAGTAATTAAGAGAGTAAGCTCGATTGCCCCAAGGGTGACCGTATACACTCTTCCTAAATTTATCGATTAAATCCCCCTTGAATAAAAGCTCAACAATCTCCAAATATACTATTTGTTAGCAAAAGCCCAAGCTAGGATGCTATTTGATTTACTTTGCTTTTACATCATAAACAACTTAAATGACTAATAATACAAAGGAAAGAGTCATGAAACTCGTGTTTGCATTTCCAATGTATAACAAGATAAATAATACATACAATTGTATTTGCATAGAATTTTGCAACATCTTTGTCACCCTTTATGTGGACTCCAACATAACAATTTATTAAATCTACAACAGTTTATCTTTGTATAATCATAATAGTAATCTGCACAAATACAATTTCCTTTAAACAAAATTATAACCGAAGGCCATTTTCTTGGCATTTTATTTAATAATGAATTTAGGATTTTATCTCGACACACCTTAAACTACGTGTTTTACGTACTATGAACGCTTTTCATTTCTCAAAGTTGATTCCATGGTTCTAAAGCTTTGTAAGTCATGAGGTGGTTAAGGAAATACTCCTGCCACAATTATCACGTATTAATTTA
The DNA here is from genome assembly GCA_018340775.1 of Taxus wallichiana var. yunnanensis. Lineage (NCBI taxonomy): Eukaryota > Viridiplantae > Streptophyta > Pinopsida > Cupressales > Taxaceae > Taxus > Taxus wallichiana. The sequence goes on along the minus strand of CM031244.1, from coordinate 744,481,496 downwards.
AAATTTAAATCATGTTGAAAAATTCTAGTGCTACACAAGGACACCCCTAGATTTTGGTGAGCTCCCAAACATCCTTAACAATTAGTGGACGTAAAGTTGACATCCCCAAAAACTATTTTTAAAAACTCTTTTGATGTTTTTACTTTTAAAAAGTTGATATTTTTACCAAAAACACTCAATCCGATCCTAAAGTACCTGAAAAAACATTAATATAGTTTAAACCCCTAAATGTCATTGAGTAAAGATAAATATTTAAATATTAATTTTTGTAAATTAATTCAAGAGTTGTCCTCTCACTTTGTCCCCAAAACGTAGGGATTTTTGACGTCCCGAAACCATATCCCCTCATTCCTAAGACTTAGGTGATTGTGTTGAAAACGAAAAATAAGTTTTCACCACAATCACCTAAGTCTTAGGAATGAGGGGTTTACTTAGGAAACACCAAAATTCCCCAAACAACTATAATCCCAAGGATATTAAACTTTATTCAACAATCCAACTTATATTTTAGCCCCCATAGAGGCCTTCAAACTATTTAAAACCTTTCAGCTTCTAAGAACTTTATCCGTCATTGGATTAAATGGCCTATTTTCGGCTCAAAGGGCTTTAAGCCTTTGAGAATCTATTTACCTTATCCCAAAAGCTATACAAGTCCTTATTCTTATTACATTAGTAATGGTTTTTTCCCTAGGATTGTGTTCCCTAGGCAAGTCCCATTTAGAAAAGTTACGAAGTGCAATCCCCAATATATCATGTTCAGCTCATCTAAGTAAAATGAACATAAGACTATAATGTCCCTCTTTCTCGAATTGTTTGATCGAAGACCTTTGGCCCTTTTTGTCTACCTGACGACCAAAGGGGTAAGTTCAAGGGTGACTTAGGTTTATTAATTTTATTATATCGTGCTTAAAATAAAATAAATTATCATTAAAAGCACATATAATGAATAAATAGACTTAATAAGTGACTTTGACTTAGGAAAGTACATGGGAATAAATTAATAAATTACGACTTGCTTTCCTAGGCAAAAAGTACGACTTGTTTTGGTGATGGAGAGAATTAATTAAAAATTAATTATATTCCTTGGGAAAAGTGCGACTTGCATTTTGGAGAGGGTTTTGGCTTATAAAGGGAAAAGTGCGACTTGTGTCGGGGTCATTCCAAATTATTATTACTATTCTTCCCAGCAGTTGGCGAAGCTTTGCAGACAAAATCCAAGGACGCAAACCCTTTGGATTATTCCTCTTGCGGATGGAAACCCTAGGAGAAGTGAGAGGAGTTTCTATTCAGGGAACTTCATTGTATTCACAGGTTATTTATCATTCCAAAGAAAGTGTCGAAAAAGAAATAAATTGCAGCAGTGAGCATTCAAGCAACTTCCAAAGTGGGGCGACTTATTCTACAGTTTTATGCAGTAACTGAGGTATTTTCCATGCTAGTTTATTATTGTATCTTTCAGCCACAAATATATATCAAATCAACTTCATTTGAATAAATTACGGCACGGTTGTGGGCAATATTTTGTTATCAATCCATTTGCAGACTTTTGGTTGTTTTGCCGTAAATATTTGCCATTATAAATCAATATTAAATTCACGGCTGAATTATTTGTGAAGAAATCTACCTGTTTAAACCCTAGGCGCATTTTCTAGTATTTATCCGGCTTGTAGGGTTTGTTTTATTTAATTTGTTGGTGCAATTTGAGAATGGTGTTCTATGGTTTCTTTTGACATTATCAATATAGTTCCAAGCCTGAACAATCTATAAAATAAAAATAAAAAAATTTAAAAAAAAAAAAAAAAAAATTAGGCAAAGGGGTTTAGGATCTTTTAGTGGTATCAGAGCAGTGTATCCTCCTAACCTCGTGGGAAGGAAGCAGAGAGTAATAAAACAAAAAAAAATCAGCTTTGAATGCAACATGAGAGGTCGATTCACACAGATACTACACCCGCAGCGAGGCACAACTCAAGTTGGTATCGTAGGAGGTGACAAATGGATTTTATGGGTGATAGACAGAGAGTCCTCCTCGGGATGAGCATGCAAAACCAAGATAGAGACTTCATTAGGGATATGGCAGCCACTCAGAGGCAGTTGTTACAGACTATGGAGCGCATGGGCTCTACCTTGACAGTTGGCATTGATAGGCCACGGGACAAACATGGCAGAAGGGATAGATCCGTATCAGTTGCCAGTGGTTACAGGGATCACAGCAAATCACCTTCGGAAATTGGAAGTGTTAGGGGATCGCCACGCCGTGAGAGGAGGCACACCCATACAGATGAGAGGACTACGCGGATTGCAGATAGGCCTATGCAGCCTAACTTCCTGCCTAGAGATGACCCACCAGAGATTGAGGTGCAGCCGGAAGAAGTAGCTTTTCCAGATACTATTATGGCAGTCAGTGATGAGTGGAGTTTGCCGCAACATGTGAGGGACGTCTTTCCCCTCCCACAATATTGTGCTCAGAGGAGAGATAACATGAGGGTGAAGACAAGAGGCCTGGAGAGCGCAGCAGAACGAGGAATCGGCAAAGGAGTTACCAATAAGGTAACCCTCTCCACTTTTGATGGTAGCGGAAAGATCAGTGCCAGGGCTTGGATTCACAAGCTCGACACCTATCTTACCCTCAAACCAATGAGGGAACAGGAGGCTATACAGTTCGCTACTTTGCACCTTGAGGGGGTGGCTTATGATTGGTGGCACCATGGGTTAGTTACACAAAGTCACAATCTTCTGCGGTCATACAGGGACTTCAGCAAGAGGTTGATTGCGAGATTTGATCGCAAGGATGTGGAGCTTTATTACAGGGACTTGGCACAGCTCCGACAGAGTGGACACGTTGATTCCTACATCAACGAGTTTCAACGTATAGCAGTCATGGTTCCAGAGATGCCCGAGAAGAGGGTAGTGATGCTATTCATAAAGGACCTTCATGACAGGATGAGAGGATTGGTCAAGGCTCTTAAGCCTAGGATGTTGCATGATGCCATCCAGACAGCATTGGACTTGGACACATCCCCCACTTCTTATTAGCCCAATAAGAAGTTTCCCACGAGCTCCAGGCCATTTCACCTCTCTACTATTCAGCAAAAGAGTGCACCACCTCCTAAGGTGGATCAGGAAACTCGTAATGAGTTGAGGAAGAAGCTTTGCTTTCATTGCAAAGATCACTGGGAGCCTAGACATCATTGAGGTGATTTCAAATGAGGATGATGACCACTCACCGGATATAGATGCAGAGGGTGAGGACAGCGGCCATGATGCACAGGGGGAGCAGCCCCAAGTAGAGTTTGGTGAGAGTGAGGCACCCATGATGGCACTAATCTTTGATAAAGGACGGCGGATTGTTGTTGTTTGGTCGACAAAGTGGAGCTATGCACAACTTCATTGATGAGGGGTTACCGCGGCGAGGATTACAGTTGAGGATTTTTGATTTGTAGGCCAGAGAGATGGGTTTCTTTATTAGTTGCAGCACTAAGAGGATTCCGCAGCTTAGTATTCGGATGGGGGACTACACATTGACCGATGATTTCTATGTTATTGGACTTGGTGAAATTGATACAGTCTTAGGTTTTCAAAGTGGTCAGCAATCCTCGCGATATGTGCAGACTTCCTGAGAATGGAGTTAGAGTTTATGGTGGATAAAAAAGAAGATTGTGCTTCGGGCTCTTTCGATGGTGGGCCTATAGTTGTTTCAAACGTGGGATGGAATCCATAGTTAGACATGCGAGAGGTTGCATGGGCAGCCCAATGTTTCATTTCATCCAAACCTTCTTCAAATAGTGAGCAGCCCTTTCATATAGACATCCAGTCCATACTGGATAAGCACGGCCCAGTGTTTGGTGACATTCCTCCAGGTAGACCACCAAATAGAGGGTTTGAGCATGTTATAGAGCTTGAGGAGGGTGCTAAACCCGTGATGACTACGCCTTATCGCCATCCTAAGACATAAGGATGAGATAGAGAAGGCCATTAGAGAGCTCTTGGAGATGGGACACATCCGTCCTAGTTCTAGTCCCTTTACTTCTTCAGATTGTTTTGGTGAAGAAGAAGGATGGGACCATGAGGATGTGCATTGACTACCGTGCACTAAACAAGAAAACCATAAAGAACAGGTATCCTATTCCTCGTATAGATGAGCTTTTAGGCATTTGTGCATGGAGCTATCTATTTTTCAAAGATAGATCTTCGATTAGATACCATCGATTCGCGTTCGGGATGAGGACATTCACCGGGAAGCAGCTTTAGGTGTCACTATGGGCACTATGAGTTCTTGGTGATGCCAATTGGACTCACCAATGCACCTGCCACGTTTCAATCATGTATGAACCATCTCTTCAACAAGCAGTTAAGGAAGTTTGTGTTGGTCTTCTTTCTGATATTTTGATATATAGCATGACATGAGATGAGCATTTGAGGCATCTTGATGAGGTACTTAGCATAATGGAGACTCGGTCTTTATTTGCTAAGATGTCCAAGTGCGAATTTGGACTTAATGAGATATTGTATCTTGGGCACGCTCATCGGGGCCAATGGGGTCAAGGTTCATCGGAGAAGATACAAAGCTATACAGATTAGCCACCACCCAGAATATCTCTAATTTGTGTGGATTCTTGGGGCTATGTGGTTATTACAAGAGGTTCGTGAAGGGCTATTCTCAATTGTACCTCCGTTGACGATCTTACACTAAGGGGCATTCGATGGACAAATGAGGCACAGCAATATTTGAGAGGCTAAACGTAATTATGAGCACATGTTTAGTTTTGGCTCTTCCAGATTTCTCACGACCCTTCATTTTGGAATGCGATGCTTCAAGATTGGGGATTGGTGCGGTTCTTATATAGGATCGCCATCCTATTGCCTACGAGTAGGAAGTTGAGAGATAATGAGAGGTCAGACTCCACCTATGATAAGGAGATGTTTGCCATCATGCATGCTTTGGCAAAGTTTAGACAAGATTTTAGTAGGTGGGAAATTTGTGGTGAGGACCAACCACAACTGAAATATTTCCTGGAACAAAACGAGCTCAACGAGAGGCAACAAAAATGGGTCAACAGAATTCAGGCATATGATTTTGACATTGAGGATGTCAAGGGGACAAAGCATATAGTGGTTGATGCACTTTCCAGAAACCCCATCTCACTGCCCTATGTTCTTTGAGCGAGATTTCAGCAGATTGGAAATCTCAACTGTTAGTTGAGTATTCCAAAAATACTTGGGCATGTGACATTATGGATGGAAAAATTCAGGATGACCGATATAAGGTAATAGCTGATTTGATTTTGTATAAGGGCAGAATTTACCTAGTTCCTGAATCTGAGCTTAAGGAGAAGATTATGCATGCTTTCCATGATGCACCACTTATAGGACATCCAGGGTACTTTAAAACATACAGGAAAATTAGAGAGATTCTCTTGGAAGGGTCTCAAGGATGATGTCTTGCACCATGTCCATGAGTGTATGACTTGTCAGTAGAACAAGTCAGAGCATACTTTCCCAACAGATTGCATTCATGACCATTGTTGATTCCGGAGCGTATGTGGGAGAGTATTTCGATGGATTTCATTACAGGTCTCCCCGTAGTGCAAGGGAATGATCACATTTATGCGGTAGTTGACCGGTTAACAAAATATGCACACTTTTTTGCTGTCCCTACCAGTTTTAAGGCACCACATGTGGCTGATTTGTTCTTCTGTCAGGTATTCAAGTTACATGGACTTCCGAGGAACATCATCAATGATCGGGATGGCAGGTTTTTGAGCATATTTTGGCAGGAACTTTTCCGTTTGGTTCACACTGAGTTGACTCCGAGTAAGAGTTATCACCCCCAAACTGATGGGCAAACAGAGATTGTGAACAAGTGGATAGAGGGTTATCTGCGTAACTATGTTGCAGGGCAGCAGAAGGCATGGGTAAAGTGGCTATATTTATGTGAGTATTGCTATAACACCACTTACCATATATGTCTATTGGTATGACTCCATTCCGATCATTGTATGAATATGATGCAAGATCTTTTGTTGATTTGGCCTTTGGGGACAGTAGAGCTCCCAAGGCTCGAGAGAGTTTACAGATAGTCAAAACATCCTTAAGGTACTTAAGGATAATATTCAAGCAGTACATGAATCAGCACAAGATGTATGCAGATAGGCACAGGGTAGAGAGGGCATTTGAGATAGGAGACATGGTATTTCTTCGTCTTCAGCCATACAGACAGAGCACTCTCAAGAAGAGTGGAGTTGAAAAGCTCAAGCCTCGATTCTATGGACCTTACAGGGTGTTGAGGAGAGTTGGTGAGGTAATATATGAGTTGGAATTACCTTATGAGAGTAAGATACACAATGTCTTTCATGTATCTTGCTTGAAAAAGGCTTTGGGGCAGCACATTGTTTCTTTTGCAGAGTTACCACCCTTGGATGAGGAAGGGAGGTTGGATTTAGTGCCGGAGGAGATCTTGGATAGCCGAGAGAGGAGATTGAGGAATAAAGTTATTCAAGAGTTCCTTATGAGGTGGAAAGATTTGCCAATAGAGGATGCTACATGGGAAGGTGAGTCTATATTACAAAGATCCAAAGCTTGCGGTTGATTGGGACAAGCAATCTCGGGAAGGGAGGACTGTAATGTCCCTCTTTCTCGAATAGTTTGATCGAAGACCTTTGGCCCTTTTTGTCTACCCGACGGCCAAAGGGGTAAGTTCAAGGGTGACTTAAGTTTATTAAATTTATTATATTTTGCTTTTATCATTAAAAGCACATATAATGAATTAATAGACTTAATAAGTGACTTTGACTTAGGGAAGTACATGGGAATAAAAATTTTAAGGTGCTTTCCTAGGCAAAAAGTGTGACTTGCTTTGGGGATGGAGAAAATTAATTAAAAATTAATTATATTCCTTGGGAAAAGTGCGACTTGCATTTTGGAAGGGTTTTTGGCTTATAAGGGAAAAGTGCGACTTGTGTCGGGGCATTCCAGATTATTATTATTTTTCTTCCCGGCAGTTGGCAGAAGCTTTGCAGACAAAATCCAAGGACGCAAACCCTCTGGATTATTCCTCTTGTGGACGGAAACCCCAGGAGAAGTGAGAGGAGTTTCTATTCAGGGAACTTCATTGTATTCACAAGTTATTTATCATTCCAGCAGTGTCAAAAAAAGAAATAAATTGCAACAATGAGCATTCAGGCAACTTCCAGAGTGGGGCGACTTATTCTACAGTTGTTTTATGCAGTAACTGAGGTATTTTCCATGCTAGTTTATTATTGTATCTTTCAGCCACAAATATATATCAAATCGACTTGGTTTGAATAAATTATGGCACGGTTTTGGGCAATATTTTGTTATCATTCCATTTGCAGACTTCTGGTTGTTTTGCCGTAAATATTTGCCATTATAAATCAATATTAAATTCACGGCTGAATTATTTGTGAAGAAATTTGTCTGTTTAAACCCTAGGCACATTTTCGTATTTATCCGGCTTGCAGGGTTTGTTTTATTTAATTTGTTGGTGCAGTTTGAGAATGGTGTTCTATGGTTTCTTTTGACATTATCAATATAGTTCCAAACCTGAACAATCTATTAAAAAAAAATCAGGCAAAGGGGTTTGGGTTCTTTCAAAGACACCCATTTTAGTTACTGAGTGCAACTCATCTATCTTTATTTGATAACAACACACTCCAATCCTTCATCTACTAATCCAATACCCCATCTAATAAAGAAGCATTAAACATTACTATCAACTATTACAAGTTATTACAAAATACTTGGTCATGATATTCTTTTGATTTGGACATGCTTGAACAAGACGTTAGTTATATTGGAATATGGTTTTGAAAGTGTTTTCTCGCATTATCCTTAAAATCCATCAATGTAGGACATGTCTATTCAATTATACTAACAAGTCCATAATCGATCAATGGTTAAATACTCCAAGCAAATAGAAGAAAGACAATACAGTGTTTGGTGGTGTCAAAAGACACCTAAAGAAGAAGAATCGAATATGATAGAATAGAATGAACTTACAATTTGGTTGACTAGGTGGAAGGTATTGCCTTTATATACACCTATCAACATTTGAAAAAAGGTAGGCTGACCTTTATAAGGCACTCGACCACGATACATTATAATTACACTTGCAAGATACATATCACAAATTACATACAACCTAGTGGACCCAATAGAACACTACAAGTAATTAGGATTTGGGGTGCCCCATCGCATAAACCACAACTTATTCACACAATAGAAAAGAAGAAGAATGCAAACACAAATACTAAGAAGATTGAGAAGCCACATAAATACGCTGAACACTAATAACATAAATCACAAATTAATAAAATGTTAATGGATGACATTTAAGTCTTATGAATAAACTAATAATCCCTAATTACTATAACATATCGGCTACATATAGTAAGCTATTAAAGAATATTGAAAACAATAACAATACCAACCTTAGAAAAGGTAATAGAAAATATTATTTCCAATGCAAGTATCGGTGACTCAAAGGGACCTGTAAATAAGGGTTTTACATTTTAATTAAAACATAATTGAAGGGTTAAAATAATGTGGCATTAACAGGCCAATCTTTCTATTAAAAAGAGGTGTTCAAGAATCCCCCTTATTGACAACTTTTGATAACGTAAGTAGCTCCCGCAATAGAGTGAACCCCTCTTCAATCTCCAAAATGTTGAATAAATCCAGAAAGAACCAATCCCATAAAGCAATAGACTTCTCATCAATCCTTAAAATCTGAATAATTCAAGTTGCTCTCATATTGTGGCAAACTCCTCATTGATCCTCAAAACTCGAGTCAAAGCATCCGATGTGCACCATAATGAAAAGTGATAATCACCAAGAACAACAATTGACTCATATCTCAAAGTAAGATATGCAAAATAAGAGAAGGTTTGGCATCTCCCCTTAGTGACAAACATTGATAACCTAAGTGGCTCTCGTAATCTAGCTAACCCCTCCTCAATCTTCAAATTTTTGAATAACTCCAAGAGAACCAACCCCATAGGGTGGCAAACTCCTTGGAAATATGAATAGTTCAAGTGGCTCCCTAGTGTAGCAAACTCCGATTTAGAGCATCTAATGTGCCCCAAAATGACAAGTGGAAATCACCGAGCAACGGTAACCAACTCCTATCTCATAATGATATGTTGAAACAAAGGGTGGTAATCTCATCCCTCTAACCTACATCCCCCAAATATATAAGAATGTAATGTGGAGTGTCTACCCAAGAGTTAATGATGATCAAATTTTGAACCCTCGTGTGAATAAGACACGCTTCAAGCTATCAACCCTATGTATAAACCCCAATACTCGCAACCTCTAAGTGTCAACAACACAAAGCAAGATATCAAGATTCATCATCACAAAAGCTGAGTTTGACTGTGAATGGAAAAATGTGAAGTGTGTATATGCTTTCAACAAATGCCAACTTTGAAGCAAAACACTAAAAATGCCATCAAGTTATGCCATGGAACTCCGAGTCTCACAATATTGAGAGGCATATGCAATTATGCAAACCAAAGAATCTAACATAGGTGGTTGGGCCTCACAACACTAAAGCCATCATACATCGCGATCTTGCTTTTGAACCCATCATAGAATACTATATTGAATCCATTCTAAATAAAGGTCCTCCAATAAAAGGGTGAAGATAGTCCTACATCATATACTAAAGGCATCATACATCGTGATCCTACATTTGAACCCATTGTAGAATACTAAATTGAATCCATTCTAAATAAAGGTCCTCCAATAAAATGGTGAACGCGGTCCTCGCAGGACATGTGACCTTCAACAATATTCTAAATCAACTCACTCAAAAGCAATGATGAAATCAACATACTATATAAGGATGAAGTTAGTCCTCGAGGGACACACACACCTCCGACCATTTCCTAAGACAAATTGCTAAAACAAATAAGATGATGATAAAACATAGAAGGTAATGGTACTTCCTATACGTCACAACTCCTCAAACCATATTTTGGATCAACTCTCATAAACAAAGATGAAGTCAACATAACATGAAATGGTCCATGCATGCAATACCATCTCTCTAACAATAATGAGCCATCATTTCCTCCCATTCGCTTTTGTCTTTAGCTCTAAATTCAATGTCAAACACCCTACTCAAGAGAGCAAAAGCACTATGGGTTCATGCGGTGGTGTATTCCACCTATGTTCCTTATCTTTTATATGATCACCTAATTCTCCTTGTAAGTATCAACAATAGTGTCCAATACGATGGGATCTTCACCCAAATATATCCCCTTAGAAGCTAAGCCAATGCTAATGCATCTCTGGCTCCACCTTATCATCCTCCAAAGGAATCTCATAACTCTCATTTGAAGATCTTGGGAGATAGTAACTATGTGGAATCCTCTTATCATGTCAATGGCGTGTATTGAAGTATCAATGCACTTCCATGCATTCTAAATTGGAGCATTGGTAGAACTCCCAAAATGCATTGACACGTCATCAAAGTTGGCGAACTTGTAAGTATTTGTCTCCTTATCAAGTACACCGATACAACCGGGTAAAGCTTATTGTCTATATCTTTCATAACAAACTTGTCAAGCTAAAACTCAACTTTCTTTCTATGTTGGGTTTAGTTGATGACCAAATAAAAATTCATACTCAACTATGGTACAGGTATACATCTCTAATCACATCATCCTATAACCTAACATTACCATTGCGAATAATAAGAAGAGCGAACCATCTACTAAATGAACCCTCTCAAGATTTTGGGTAGCTAGCATATTTAATATATAGGGAAAGTACCTTTCCATCTTATTTAATGCATACAAGGAATGTCCCATCGAGCCAAGAACATTGTAATCCATGTGAGCAATCCACTATCAAACTAATAAATCGCTCAACTAAAAAGACACGCCTAAAGGATATCTACTTTGTATCACATTAGAGTCCATAATATGGTTAGGAGGCTTGGGCTTGGGTATATAAAATGGATAGATGGTTATGCACATGCTTTTCTATAATATTGACCCCTACCTTCAAGTGAGCCCATGGCAACATGTGGTAAGGTGCACACATGTGTTGTCATAAGTGTTTGGGGATATCTATTCTAACAAAATTGACTTGGGACTTGCATCAAACCTTATATGAAGTGGCCCTGCAATCGTCACAACCGCATGAACATGGAGAGGATGCCCAGCTGAAGGCTTCAACCCAAATCATCATTATGGCCAATACTCCACTTACCACTAGGTTGTGTTTTGTTTAACTAAAAATTTAAATGAAAGGGAAAGCTTGAAGAGTGTAGCAAGAAGTGATCTTGGCCCATGATATGGTTATAATCATTATAGCCACATTCATTAAAAAAAAAAAAAAAAAAGAGGTTCAAAAGAATTGAAAATATATATATGGGAGGACCTCCAAAATCATGTTGGTGCACTCTACCGCTAAACTATCTACCCCTTGGTTTTGAGTATGACTTGTTCTCTTTCAAGTTTCAACATTTTCTCTCAAACCACGTGCATTAAAATGACACTAATACGATGTTATTTTTCGTCAACCACCTAGGGCTCGAACCTAAAACCTCCCATTAGCATCTTGGAGCACTCTACCACCGAGCTATCGGTGCCTTTCGATTCGTAGTATGACTTGTTCTCTTCGAGCATTTTCCTCACACCACACTAGTTACAACTTAGCTACTAGTGCCTTTTTGTTTGGGGTATGATTTGTTTTGTTCAAGAAGTTTCCTCAAACCACACTCGTTAGACTAACACTATTACGAGGTTATTTTCCATCAACTAGCTAGGGTTTGAACCTAAAACCTCCCATTAGTATCTTGGAGCACTTTACCACTAAGCTACCAGCCCCTTTTGTAGTTAGAAGGCATGACATGTTCTCTTTCAACAAATTTGAAGTCAAGTAATGTTAGAGCTAGAGAGAGAGAGACTCGATGTTGATTAACTTTCCTCAAAAAATGGATGGTTTATTCCTACAACCCAAAAAACAAATAAAACAAATGTGAAAAGCCCAAAGCATTGGATTAACATTTTTCGTTCCTCCCCTACCAACAATTGCTTAGAGGAGCTTGTGTGCTAAGTGGTCCTCTTTCCTCGTAAGTATTACCAACATAAATGAGGGAAAATGTTATTAGGTAATGAATACTCATGGAAATCATCTTGAGATGAATATAAAAACACGTGTATAATCCCACAAAAAATGATAACTCTAAATAAAAATGCCCATGGAAGCCTTCAAATACTTAACACAAATGCATGATTGAATTGTAATTAGGCTAATCCCACATTGGTTAGAATTCCCCACAATGATTTATAGGGGACTAAACACTCCAAAAGTCTTTGTCGTTCCTCCCCCTACAAACAAATGCTTACATGTGCTTGTATGCTCAGTGATCCTCTCGCCTTGTAATTATTAGTTATTACCAACATAATGAGGAAAAATGTTATAAGTTTAATGGATTCTAATGAAGCTCATCTAGAGATGACCATAAAATCTTGTAATTATTTGTAATAACCAAAATAATGAGGGGAAATGTCACAAATGTAATGGCTTCTAATGGAGGTTATCTTGAGATGACCATTTGGTGGTTTTTGGCAAGAGCTATTTGGTAATATGCACGCATTGGCACAAATTCAACCCCTAGATCTAGGTGTCTCCATGGCAACAGATGTATCATGGTGCACATGTGGATCCCCATGAGTTTGACTCCTACTTCAACAAGCCCAACAGCACATGGAAATTGGATCCATTGTTCCAAGAATGATTAGATACTTGAGATTTCGAAGAGAACACAAACTGTGTGAATTACAAATGTCAGGTGTACTCTCTAGCTTAGTCATGAGTTTGAAAATATTTTCCATGGGGTTATAAGCCCACCCTCGTAACATGACACCATCCCCGAACCTGTACTCATTCCCATGTTATTTTCCTATTCGAGTATTGTTCCCACGATTTTGGGAGTAGTTCTAGTGTCTTCTTCAACAGCATTCAGAACCCAAGATGCTCAAAATTTGATATGCATATGTATAGTAACACATAAATTTCCATGGATAGCAAACACAAATGCCAAGGTAGGTGTTCTGCCGAGACTGGAACCTGTTAAGTTACTCTAACCTTTTGCCTTACCTTAAATATGCATTCCGGAAATCCAAAACTACCTTTGCTTCAGGAGGGATCAATTTTTTCGCTTACAGTTCATTTGCTTCCCACATCTTGTCTGAACCCACTGCCCACAGTAAAAAAATTGGATATTTGAAACATCCACAGGTACTCATTTCTCGCCTTTACTTTTTCGAAATAAAAAAATGACATGGTGCTTCCAGAAAAGCATTACTCGGAGCAAGAAACAACAACAGAAGAACACAAAAGTAAATTTAAAACATGGCATGTCATGAGATTCCTAACAAAGAAATTATATTTAACAAAGTTCCACGAGGACTCATTTCCAGATTCTTAACTTTTCGAATTAAAAAAATGACATGGTGATGCGAGAGAAGCAAACACTAGAAACAACAACTAGTAAATTAGCTTTCTAGTACAACGTATTTCAAAAATCTGTCAAAAGACGTGAAAGATAGACTTAACCCTAGGCGGCCAAAACCCTAAAACCTCGGTACAATGAACTAATTAGCAAAACAGAAGGCAGCTACCCTTAACAAAGATTTACACAGTACGCTATAACTTCAAGTAACGACAAAGCGAACAGCGAGATAAAAAAGGAGTAGACAAAAATTCACTTCGTTTTGGAGAGAAGCAGAAAATTTACACTGTAGATCAACAGAAAAATTGCATTCTGTCACTAAAACATAGGCATTATTCTAGCGAATTATGCGTACCTGTGTATCGAAAGATCGCGTGTTCAACTCACGATTTGCGCATGACTTTTTGTTGTAATGTTAGCTTTAAATCTTTTTTTCGACTGTTCCGCTGTGATTCTCTGCTGTAGGAAACAGATAATTTGCGATGTGTGAAATGCTCCGGCAGAAGACATGAAATGAAATGAAGGGAAATTGGGCGAAATGAACGAAGATTCGTGTGCAAGCCGATTTATCCAAACGCTTAGCAGGGGTTTTAATGGGGGAATGGAGGCTTGCCAGCCGTCAGATTATAAGTATATAGCTGTCGACAAATTTGGAGGACGTTTATATTCTAATTATTATTATTACTTTCCATTTTTGGACGAATAATTATTATTATTACTTTCCATTTTGGGAGGAAACATGATGTTCGTGTTTATACGATTATTTTTCTTTTTATGTCTATGCATTTTAAAATAATAATAATAATTTCCTCCTAAGAAATTGAAGTGGAAAAAACACTAAATGTTATTAGTTTTAAATAAATTTGTACAACAAGCATATTTTGTGTTTAATTTGTGGTTGTCATTAGTATTGGTTATAGTAATCTATTGACTTATACAATTCGCATGGACAAAAGAGAGAAAATGTTAGGAGGAAAAACAGACCACCCAAAAATAGTCCAAAAAAGAAAAGTGTCATCTTTTGCGGCTAAAAGTAAGACACTTAGGAGGTTCCATCATTTGTAAATAAGGTTTGAAGCATTTTTATGTCAATCGCCTTGTACAACTCCTCATAAGTAATTTTGAAGTCACATGAAGTCCCAAGTTTCTCTCGAGGGACTAAAGAAGCCCTTAAGACAATCCACTACCTTTCATTTGTGTGCTTCTTGTTCTTCATTCATTGATCGGAGCACCCTTCAATTTGCCACATGAGACCATGGACAAGGGAGCTAGAAAGTAAGGATAATCCATTGCTCCCCTACATTCCCGATTGAGCGCAAATAAAACACCATTCTAGCTAATCTATAAAGCATGTTTATTGAGGAGTGAGCTTCCCTCATTTTTAACTTCAATGGTAACTCGACCATCTTTCTAAGAAACATTTGTGTACCTCATACAAATACTCATTATGCCTTCTCACACGCTACTTGAACACAACTTTCCTTACTAAAGGAAGAGGCTTCGTAATTCATAATTCATATTAAGTTCCAATATGTGTATTGTCTCTTGGGGCCTCGCTTGCATGGTTGAGGTCATTTGAGGTGGCATTGAGCCCCATCTTTCGTGTCTAGGGTTTTGTGCACAAGGACAAGCATGTTCTTAGGATGGGGAGATTCCCCCTTTGTCATAAGATGGAAGTCTTCTTCAAGCTCATTTGAGGCCTCGATCTCCAACTCCTACTTATATCCATTATATAGACATGACATGAAGTCACTTACCATAACATCCCCGATAATTACGTTTGGATTCCACATAAATTGGGAGAAGAGAACCATTTTGTGTAAGTAAGTCTCATAGATTAGGTTCTAATGTCATCCACAAGACTTCACATAGTATATAAGAAGTGTTTAACTTGTGTGATTTGTTTACAATAGCCCTATAAAACTAGAATTTAAAAGGCTTTTCTTCATAATCAATGTGTAGACCTTATTAGGTGGTCTACATTTGAAAGTCCTCTATGTTAGATCTCCATCCATATCTATGGAATAATTTAGTTTAATAGTCTTCTTAACTTATTTTTCGCAATAACAAAAATCTTAGATTTTATTGAATATAACTCGCCTAAAAATGACAACAATATCCATTCGATCATATTCATTCTTAAAGTCTTTCTTCCTCTTATAATACCATTTCCTTGACAACTTTAATGAGATCCCTTAAGCTTGAAGATTTCTTTAATTGGAAAGCCATTTTTATGGTTTTTGATTTGTTACCTTTTACTTTCATAATCGCCGATGTTTGTTATAAGAAAACTAATTCCACGAAGGATTCTAAGTTAACCACTTTCATATACGTATTATCATCATTATAGCTCTATTTGATAGACATAAGCTTGTGTTGGCCTCATTTTATACCATTTATAAGATATGAATAAAGTATGTGTTGGCCTCATTCCATACAACTTACACTACAACATCGAGATCATTTTAAGTCGCAGCCTCTCAAGTCACAATTAAGTCAATTTAAAGTCGCATGTGTAAAATTTTGAACCCGAAAGTCAAAATTAAATTGAGACGTTAAGGTGTCTTTACAAAGTGTCAATGTTAGGGTGACATTAGTGGGGACGTTAGGGTGTCTTAAATGGTGGATTATTTGTTATCTTTGAGTTATGACTTAAAGGGGGCATTAGGATGATGTTAAATGTGACTTATTTCTCGACTTTGATTCATATCTTAAAGAGGTGACATTTTGGTGTCTTTAATTACATCGTTGTTCCCAACTAAATGCCATGACTTATTTTGCAACTTAAGGGCATCTTTATTGAAGTCACAAATTAAGTCAAAGATAAAGTTAAAAATGTTAGAATTGTGTATCTAGGTGTAGTTATGTAACACCCTAAAGACGAAATAGTAATGTGACACCCGACACAAATTTGTAATGTGACACTCTAAGACAATACCCTAGTATGAAACCCTAATACAATGCCCTAACATGACATCGTAATATGACACTATCATGACATATCAATTTGACACCCTAATACAACGCCCTAGCATGACACCTGTAATATGGCACTATCATCGACACATCAATGTGACACCCTAATACGACACCCTAGTATGACACCCCAATACATCACCTTAATGTGATACCCCGTACAACACTAATATAATACCCTAATATGACACCCTAACACGACACCCTATTATGACACCCTTATTATGCTTCACCCTAAAGACAACACCCTAATACGAAACCCTAATACGAAACCCTAATGGGATACCCTAACAAGATACCTTGATGCAATAACCAAATGTGATACCCCAATGTGACACCTTAAACATTAATGATCCACCCCGATTAATGCAAGTGCAACACCCCAAACAACAAATGTGATAACCCAAATAACAATGTGACACCATAAAGACAAATATGACACCCCAAACAAAAACATTGACACCCTAAACACTAATGTCATGCCTCAAACATTGATTTGACATCCTAAATAGAAATGTGACAACTTAAACAACAAATGATACACCCTACATGCATATGTGACACCCTAGTATGACGCCTATCTAGTAAGAAAATGAACACGACAAATTTAATTTGACACCTTATAATAAAGCATGTCCTAATGCAACACCCTAATGTTAAATCCTATTGATGGGACACCCTAATGTGATATTATAATGTGACACCCTAATCAGTCATATTAAGTCCCAAACCACATTAGGTTGTCGCAATTAGCCTAATACAACAACCTAATTATTATGATAACCTTACAAATGAATGTTTGCACAAAGAAATCAAATAAGACATATTAAACCGCATTAACACTAGTGTGACACCCTAATGTTATTAGAGTGCATTGTGTAACCAATCAAGCATTTAGTTGCACAAGGCACCAAAGTAAGACATATCAAGTCTCCTAAACGTTGATGTGACACCCTAATGTCATTAGAGGGATCGATATTTCATATTCAAGTTCCTTTTACAACTAATAGATCCCCTAAACACCAACAAGACACCCTAATGTCATCAAAGGGCTTGATATGTCATATTTGAGCACCCAGTGTACTACTAATCAAGTGATTGGTTGCACGAGACACTCAAATAGTACATATTGAGCCCCTAAAGACTAATATAACACTATAATATCATTATGAGGCTTGATAGGTTCTATTTGATATCATCATGGGGCTTGATTTCATTATCGGGTGATTGGTTATGCAGACAATAAAATAACAAAACTATTATGTATCTTTACTAGAATTACGTGTCTTTACCGAAAATAACAAAACTATTTTGATATTTGTTAAGCCTCTACAAAATAATAACACCAAAAACAACAAATGCGTAATCGAATAGTTCTTGTAACATACAAAACATAGTGTTGCGTGGTGCCTCCTTCAATTACTGCTTCTAGCATGAATTTGTGTGCTTTTATAATAAATGCTTTAATGATTGAATTTTTTATGAATGATAGATAGATTCCCTCTATTTTTGTGAGTGATAAATAAACTCTAATGATTTTAGATTTATAGACAATTGAATTCAAATTAATATTACTTCACTCTACTAGGGTTTTATGTGTGCGCAGGATATCCCATTATTTACATCGTGCCCTTTAGCCTTTCTAAGGTTTTCCCTTCAGTCCTATCATAGTGTTAGATGGCTATTTTCCCGCTGCTAAGGTGGTGAGTTGCCTATAAATGGATAACTCTCCTTCCATTGTAATGAATTTTGCAACTGGTGGTGAAAATGGCTCCCAAATGTGCTCAAGTTTGTGTTAAATGTCTACAAAGTGAGGTATGGATTATGAATCATCCCCAAATGTTGCTATTTCTAATGAATTTTTAGATCCTGTGGTCAAATGATATCGTAATAATTGCCTTATTGCATATTTATGTGGCCGCATCCCCTCATAATATTACCTGTAAAACTGGATAAAGAACCATTGAGAGTCTAACATTGTCATGGTTTCGTATCTATAACCTCACCAAGGGATTTTACCTTTTTTTTTGTTTTATGAGCCTTCTTAGGTCCAAGCCCTCCTTTTACTTGGTGGCTTGTTGGTATTTAGATAATACCTTTTTAGTGCTTTCTCAGTGGACTCCCATCTTTAGCCCCACTAGCCAAGTTTCATTGAAAATACCAGTTTGGATTGAGCTTCCTAGGCTCCTTGTCTATCTCTGGGTCTTCCTTCAAGAGATAGTGAAACCCATTGGCAGGGTGATATGCCATGAGCAAGAGCTTTTTTTACGCTTGTACCAACAAACATATTTGTTTCGAAGTTGGCCTTGCGAAATATTTCTGGGACCACCTAGATATTCAAGTTGGGTCCCTGTGTATCTCTCAAAAGGTGGTTTATTTAACCTCCCCAACACTTGCTTTCATTGTCAAGCCCTGACCATCACATTTTTGATTGTCCCCTTCTAGCTCATTCCAAGCCAGTGGTGATGCAACCCTTAGTGTCTAATACCATAGGTGATCAATCGACTGATGGTTGGACTATAGTCCCGAGAATAAGAAGGGCGCAGTGTGAAATCCACTCTTATGGATCCCCTCGCTCCTTCCACTTCCTCTCTTCCATCTAAGGATAAGTCAGGTTTGGTTCCACCCCCCTCATCGTTTCCATTCCTTCCAAGCCCTCACAGTAACCGTGTTTTTCCTCCTCAAATGAATAGTTTTGAGAATTTTCCTTCAATATCTCTTCCTTTATTGTTCATGTAGTCCACCCCAGGAGGTGTCCCACGACACGTGAGGAGATAATGGGGTCAAATGTCGCTCCATTCATGTTGAGCTTTCTAATTCAGACTAGATCCCACTTGTTAATAATTTTGTAATTCTTGGCTCGGAGGATGGTGTGTCAAACGGGCAGGGGGAGTTTGACATGTCTGAATTTTCATGAATTTCATCTCTTGGAATGTTATGTATGCCGTGGTTTTAGATACCTTGATATTATTTATTTACAAGAGATTAAAATTTCTTGTTTTTTGCTTCAAAATACACTCGACTTGTATTTCTCCTGCTTTTTCACATTTTCATACTTAGCACATTGATGGCAAAGGTGGTGCTAGTATTTCCATTGCCCCAAAATTCTCGTCCTTAATCACCTCCTCGGGACAAGATCCTTAAAAGTGGGTTGTGTGGGTGATTATGATGAATAATGATCTTTCTTTTGGTATTTTAAATGTTTATGCTCCTAATGATGGCTCTAAAAGAATGACATTATGGAAATGGTTAGGTGATAACTTTCCTTTAGCATATTGGCTTTGGTGTGTGGTGACTTTAATATGATAGAACATCTTGATGACAAACTCAGTGCCCTCCCTATGCATTGGTGTGTCGGTGAGCATGTGGCTTGGTATTTATTTAAAAGCCATTAGGGGCTTTCTGATCCTTTTCTCAGACGGTGATAGGAATTTAAGTCTCAAGCTTGGTATACTTGGACCAATCTTCGAGAAGGATGTGATCGGGTTTTTAAAATACTTGATCATGTACTTCTCTCTCAACAACCTATTTTTTATTTTGACACGCAAGGCCTCTCCCATATCACGGTGTGGTCAAATGTGTTTTTGTCAAATCATTGTCTAATCTCTTTTACGATTATTTGGAGGGTGGCCCCATTCAAAGTCCCACCAAATCAATTCCTCCTTGATGTTTCCTTGATGAGACACCCGAGGGTGGTCTCTCTTATTGCTAAAGTTTGGAACATGGTACCACTTACATCTTTTGCTTCTAGCTAGAATGAGTGGTGGGAAGCAGTGATTCAACGCACCACCCGATTCCTCCACTAGTTTGGTAAATAGGTAGCTTGAGTGCGTAAACGGGTGGACTTGGCCCTGCACAAATAATTTTGGAGGATCTCTATTCTCCTCGATTCTAATCCTTTTGACACCTCTTCTTCAGATTATAGGATGTTAATATTCATCACAAGCTCAAGCTCATGGAATCTCACTCGCCCGTGGCACACATATCTAGTCGAGGTTACATTGGCTCAAGGTGGGAGACAAAGCATCTAAACACTTTTTCAAATCCCTCCTGCCAAGCATGCTCATCAACAAATTAAAGCTATTCAAGCTTCTCGAAGTTGCTCACATATTTACATGAGATCACAAACACCTTTGTAGAACATTATCAATTAGTCTTCCAAGCTCAAGAGGCTTCTAATGAGTGAGTTGTCACTTTGCATCAATGTATCAAGGTGGTTCCGGTCAAGCTTTCTCCTTATGACCATGCTCGATGCAATGCCCCTCTTTCTTTAGATGAGCTATATGTTGCTCTATTGAGCCTTATCTATGATAAGTCTCTGGAACTAGATGGATTTCCTTGTGAATTCTAAAATTCACTTGGTCTTTTGTTGGTCCATACCTGCTTCAAGTTTATAATGAAGTTTTTCAATCTAATTCTTTAGGGAGTTTCATCAATAAAGGAAATATTAAGATCATTCCTAAAGTTGGTGATCTGGAGCTGATTGCTAGTTGGAGGCCTATCACTTTGTTGGATGTTTCTTACAAAATTCTTACAAAGGCCACGACTCTTTACATTGTCGATCTTTTACCCAAGATTGTTCAACCTAATAAAATGGGATTTATCAAAGGTCGATACATTCTAGATAATCTTATAGTTGTTTGGGAAGGAATGGAATGGGCTTAGTTGTCTCAAAATGACCCTTATTTCTCAAAATTGACTTTGAAAAGGCTTATGATTGTATTGAATGGCCTTTTATTCTGGCTATGCTCATAACCTTAGGATTTGGCAAAATTTTTACCTTGGTTTCCCTAACTCGTTTCTCCAATGTTACTTCTTATCTCATCATCAACAAGCATCAATCCTCCTAGATTGGCCTCTTTTGATCTATAAGACAGGGGTGCCCTCTTGCGCTTTCTATTTTTGTCTTAGTTGTCGATGCTCTTGGATATATTATTGCTCAACGTGTTGATCATGGCTGCATTCGGGGCATTTTTTTGCCAGATCATTTGACTCAGCTCATTAATGGGCACTTTGTTGATGATTCCTTCTTACCCTTATCGAATCTGAGTAGAATTTGGTTGCAGTTTTGAATTCATTGACATCTTTTGTCTTGTGTCGAGATCCAACATTTAGATGGCCAAAACTCTAGGCTATCAATAAATCTATTAGCCTATGCCTAACAAGTTGAAAGCATACCCTTAGAAGTGGATTGGGCGTGAAGAACAATTTAAATTCTTGGGCATTCCTTTTGCCTTTGATAACGATTCTGCCACTTTATGGCAGTATGTGATTGATAGAGTTGAACATAAAGTATCTCGGTGGTCTTCCAAATCCCTCTCATTTTTCGGCAAATTCTTGAAGTGTACCAAGATACTTGTGGCTACCCATGTTTACTATTTTGTTTCCTTATGCCCATCCTGGGCTTCCATTGCTAAACTTTCCAAGTTGCTTCAAGATTATATTTATTCTCAAAGTTTTGGTTCAAATGGATTCCATTGGGTGGTTTGAGAGGTTTTTTGTCTTCCCTGTGATCAAGGTGACATGGGTATTATTAATGTATACAAACAAAGTGTCACTTTATTTTCTAAATGGGTGGTGTGATATCTTTCGAGTATTTGAGCCTGGAAAAATCTGCTTCGACATTTCATTGCTTGAGTGCACCTTACAAAAAAAAATGTAGGAATAATATAGGGTTGTATACCTTAATTATCACCAAGTTTCTTGATGGGTCATTGTTATTTCCAATCATTTAACCAATAGATTCATTTGTTAGTGTCGTTCTTAAACCAGGGTTATGTCCTAGGCTATATGCAATGAAGTTGGATGTAACACAGTGGTTGTGGTGATTCTTTGTTGGGGGTTTCAATTGTGATTTCTCTCTTGTCTCTCTTCTACGCTACGGAAAGTAAATGCAACTCTACACTACTAAATTGAAAGACAAAATTTAGGAAATACATTTATTATACTGAAACAACATTGTTGTAGTAAAAATGCTTTCAAAGGAAACTACTTAACTGAATTGAAATGCACACACGAGTTAAAATGACAGAAAGGAAAGTTACTAAAGCAAGGAAATGGAATACTACATTCAAACAACCATTCAAATCAAGTATTGTAACTGAAACTTATCGAAATAATGATCATGCACAAAATATCAATCCTCCAATTTCCTCGGGTGAGTGGGCCCTTGCTCTCCTTCGGGATTGAGGTACTTCAACACCAATGAATACTCAAAACAACATATAGATTATATTGTTTCAATAAGTTCAAAACATGTTTCATCATCAAACTGTAAGATAACTACCAACTGGTATATAGAACTGTACTGAAGACTATCAACTACTACTATGAAACAGTTTCAAGAAGGTGTCTTTATAGACATAAGCAATTACAGATCGTGCCACAATGATAGGCCACAGATTTAACTAAATAACAACCTAATTAAAGCTCAATGGCACCATGTAATATAGCTAAAAATAGGGCCCTCTTTTTGTAGGATGCTATTAGGAAAATCCTCTAGAATGACATGGTGGCGAGAGACTCGGTCTTCTTGATTGTTACTTCCACAAAATTGGCAAAGAATGCTCTTTATCAACTGCACACATCATCACATTACTCACAAAAGTAGTTAGTGGGAACTTCTACGGTCATTAGTTCACATGAGACAAGAACAAGAGAAATGCATCAATCTTACTAAGGATATAACTATCTAGAACATCCCCAATGCATTAATTAACATAATTAGGAGCAAATCAATAGTCATATGGATGATATAATAAGTCAATTTATGCACTCATCATCTCCCCGCACTTTACCTTTTGCATGTCCTCATGCAAACTCATCTTTCCTGCTCTTTGTCCAAGTTTTTGTGCCATATCATACTCCTCGAATTGGTCTGCATATTGTTTCCTTGTCCCTTTACACCCCTAAGTTTCCAAGATAACATCCGCCCATGCTTGGAAACTTTTGTGAGATTGGGCAATGTTATTCTGCCAAGTAGTCATGGGACTAAGAACAAGGGGAGGTCTCACCTACATGCCAACCCATTCATTATTGTATTCTTTTGTACCTTTCTCTGCCAACTGCCTAATGATTACAACAAGTGCATCTCCCTCCTCATACTCCAACTGAGGTTTTGTGGAGAGATCACTTCCCTTCTTTTCAATGGTAAGCTCAAAGTATCCCATCTTTTGTCACAAGCCTTCAAAGCTTCACCAAAATTCTGCTTTGACAATAAATCTCAAAATCATGAACACATTTGGCTAAAATCTTTGAAGTATTCTTTCCAATGTCAGCCTGATAATACAGAGACCTGAAATCCTTTTTCATTGAAACATCGTTGTGGTGGGTAGGCCTGATATAGAAACCAATGGTTCGGATGTTTGATTAAAAGTTTTATTTTCTCACCCCATATAATTTGGTTCCTAATCAATGATTGAAAATCCTTTAATTGAAATTCCCCATAGAAAAATTAATAAAGAAGTCAGGGACATTGGTAACCAACATGTTATGAAGGTAAAATTCACATAGTAAATTTTGAATTTCTGGAGTACTCTTTTGATAAATTTCTAAAAACGTTTTGCCATCAGGATCCTCATGGGGCTCTCCACAACACATCCTTTATAATTTCCATGCATAGAATTGTTCTTAAAGAAATAAAATGTAAACAAAAGAAGGTTTCCGTAAGCTAGAGGACAAACAAACTCCACAACTGATTCCAATTTCTTTTTAGCACTTGATCCAAACTCAACTTCTTCCTTAAGTTTCTTATTTTCTTAGACCAATTCCTTATTCTAAAGAGATAGTTGGTCACAATAAGTAAAAAATCATTCCATGCTTGTAATCCAATATTCTTTTGCCTTTTTAAACTATCAACTTCTATTTTCAAGACAGTTATTTCTCTAACTTTCTCAAAGAATACATTGAACAAATTCATTTTGCATAGACAATTGAGTATCTTCCATACCTTTTAATTTCTTCTTCACAACAATAATTTCATCTTAGTAATGCTTCAAGACTACATCTTCATGTGATTTCAGGTGACCAACCTCCATTGAATAAGAGTACCAACCTTTTTTGCACCAGTTTATGGAGCTCCAGTCTGGGTTTCTGATGCTACAGGTATTTCCAGAGCTACAAACATAGTTTCTAGAGCTTCAACAATGTCTGACATATCAGTTTCAGGGCACTATTCTTTAGGGATAATTTTTGTAAATTCATCATTCTTCAATTATTCACTAGGAGCAAACGAAGTACCAGCCTCATCAATCTCTTCCAAAATGGGGTCGAACCCTCATTAAACAATACAGGTTGAGAAACTTCAGGTCTCCTTGAGGTATAAGACCTTCTTGGTCTTAATGTCATAGAATAGGGGCTGATAGGGTAGCTTTTTCCTTAGAAATTTGAGGCACAAGAGGGTTGGTCATCCTTACTTGTAGATTCTTCCATAGCCTCATTTGAAGGCCAAGGGGTCAACTCAAGCTTAGGCTAAACACTGGGAGACGGTTCCTTCTTGATTTTCTTTTGTTTCGAACTCTCCCTTGCACTCATTTTTTATATCTTCCTCTTAGGCCTACAAAAATCCTGATGTGCACATATTAATTGGATGAGGCTTGGGTGCTTCAAGGCAACTCTACCACCTCCATTCTTGTATTTTTGACCCACTTTTATGACAACATCTGCAAGATATTCTGGAAGATTAACCTTCAGCTCAGGGTTTGTCTGACCCTTCTTCAAATGAGTGAGAATTTTCAATGTGTCACCCCCAAGCACTGATGGTTAGCCATCATAGATAAAATATCTATTAACCCATGTGGAAATTTCCTTCTAGTGACCTGGCAGACTCTCCCGCTTAATACCTTTTTGAGTACCATAGGAAGTGAGGATTATTTTGGAAGAGCTTCCCCTTCATCATGAAACAGTGGTATTAAATCCTTAAGTGGGGCATTAGTTACAACTTTGAGCCCAAAATCGGGAGGCCGGATATGGTAGCAACAATGTGGTTGTTTATCTCAATTCTCTTACCTCCTATTCAAGAGTAGGTGGCTCAAAATTTATCAGAATTCATCAACTAAATATTCATCAAAACCCTCAAATTTTCAAATAAATTCTAACCAACTTGAGTTGTGGAATACTTGTGAGATGACAATGTTTCAGAGAGAGGCTCTAGAGATTCCGGTTCTAACTTCTTTTTCTACCCCATATCTTAGACAAGTTTGGATGGAATTATAGCAAAACATAGAAGGTTTATGTGAAGAAAATAGAGAAATTACATGAAACAATGATAATGGAAGTTTGAACTATATTTTGAGCTTCAAATAGCATTGAGTCAATGCAAAAACGATGGCAAAAAAATGTGACGGTACTTACTTGGGACGAAAGGGTTCAATTCTTTGCATGGCTCCCATCCAATCATCATGAATGTGTATGCCACATGTCCTTCTGTTAGCATATGGATGGAAGGAACATGCAATAGTTGGGTAAAAGCAAAGCCTAATGTTGCACAGAGAAGAACAATAAATAACTAACAAAAATAAAATAGAGTTTGCATTAGTTAAATGAGAATGAGTAAAAGGGAACACACGTGAGCAAGTAGATAGTCAGAGCTTGATCACTGTGAACTAGAACAACATATTATTAGCGTTGATAATAAGATCCAAGATAATATTTGCATGCAAGATTCAAACACTAACATCTAATGAACATAAGAACATCAAATGCTATAAGAGACAATGAATGGGACACAAAGTTCATATTTCATTAACTCCAAAATGTCTTCTCAAAAGAACACAAAATTTTATTTCTTTGAAATAAATCTTACACACAAGAGTATTTTCTTCTCCTCTCTCAAAGTCACCCTTACAAATGAGCCCCTGACTTTCTTTTATAACCCAAAAGTTGGTTACAAAGTAGTTAGGGTTTACATGCACATTAAATAGGGCATCTTAAGTGACTTTGACTTTCTCAACCAACTTTATTAAAAGCAACTAAAAATAGAAATCACTTAAGTTATCCAAAGTTTTCCAAAAGTGAGTTCAATAATAACACCATTTTAAAATACCACTTTTAAAACATACGACAAAAACCAGTGCCTTATCCATTGAAATGGGGTCCGCCTATCTCAATCGTATGAGAAATGGACTCTCCCACTTCATTAGATACTAGGAAAACTATCTCCTCATCCCATCGGTGAAATTAGGATCCACCGCCTTCGCCAATTGAAAGGATCTAAACCTTCCCAATGTTTTGAACATCTTTTCTTCTTCAGGAGGTTCATTTGGTTGAAGAATAGCCTCACAAAATACCTACGCAATTCCAAGATCCTACCTGACATATCATTCAAATTGACCATCTTTGATTGAATATTCTCAAACAAGTTCTTTAATTTGATGCAACGTTCCATTGAAGTTGAAGAGAAATTGATGGCGGGAGTATACATGTCTTTGAACAATTGTGAAAATTTCTCCTCCACATGTTTTGATGAATACCTTTGATTTTTCTCATTTACAAGACCATAAGGGATCTCATCTATGAACTCCTAAATCAAGGTGAGTGAAGTGAAGGCTTCATTGCATACGCTCTCATAATGGATCATAAAATCCTCGAGAAGTGTCTTTCTTGATTTGAGATGCAGACACCAAAGAAAACGTGTCCCTCAACATTCAAATTCAAGAATTCCTTCAATGGCTAAAGTTGAAGATTCCATACTTGTCATCTCATGTAGACTAGGCAATATCTCATCCAATTTTGATATGTTAGAAACAAAATTTTCTTTGAAAGAAAGAATTGGATCAAGATATGCACTAATATCTTCATGGAGCTTAACGATTGCTTTGATCGTCTCTTTACCAAAAATGAGAATCTCTGAAAGCCAAGATTTAGTGACATGGCCCAATGTGTTTATTTCTTTTGACAAATTGAGAGTTTCTTCATCAGGGGCAGCCACTACATCGGGTACTAGGAAAGTGGATGATATGGGATTTATCAAATGTTGAACATAATCCACCAATTGATTCTTTTCAGCCTTGAGCTAAGAGTTCTGAGACTTATATTTCTCAAGCCTCTTTAGCATGATATCTATTGAATCTCGGGCCATTGCCATGTCACTTTCCAATGTGGACTTCCCAAGTCCAAGTCTAGAAACTTCATAATCAACGAGATGTCATGGCATCACATTCCTTGTCAACTTGTGGGATGGCAAGATCCGCAAATCTATTTCCGTCATCATCCACCATTATTCGGAGAACACTTTAGGTTTCTTGGGAATGACGTCATTCGAAAGCTTGAAAAGAGCATCGAAGTCAATGTCAATTGCCTTGACAACCCTCTTCCTTTTCTTGATTTCACAATCAACCCAAAAAGGAGTATCCTTCACCACTTCCGCATACAAAAGCTTGGAATCCGAAGCAACATTCCCATTGTTCTCAACATCATTAGATTCTACAAGAATCCTTTCCACGACCTCAACTTCTGGAGAAATAACCTCGATATCTACCTCTTGAACATTAGGGAGATTTTGAGAAATCTCTTCATGAATTGTAGGTTCAGAAGTGTTCGATATCTGACTACTTGCACTTGAGTGGACTCTTGTGTAAGGCACAACTAAGGATTGTTTGTTATGAGCTTCTGCGAACTGTCAGCAATGTGAGTAGAAGAATCTCTACTTGAAGTGGAAAATCTTGATACACGCTCTCTTCCTTCACTAGGACCCTTATATTTTTCACCTTGTGACACCTTTGGTGAAGTGGATTTTGGCAACCACTCCTTTCTTGTTTGATGTGTATGACTAGATGGAACGGAGGTTGATTGAGAAGAAGCTTTGGTTGACTAGAGACCTCCTCGAGTTGATAATTTTTTTAATCTTGAGGTATGATCTTGGATTGATGGTAACTTTGCAAGTTCTCTTTCATACCAGGATATGCTTCTTTTGAGAATCGGTTGATTCTTGTTATCAAGAGAAAATTCGTGGCAACGAGGTAAAAGAAACTACATCATATGAGGGATCAATAACATATTCATCATCATCCACTAATGAATCTGGAGGGTTTTTGATGTGAAATGCCTTGATCTAAGAAAGGGTTAGGCGGAAAACTCTTGCCTTCTCACTTCATGTTCATCTAAACAGGTGCCCAAAAATCTTCCATGGTAGGGTTGTGTTGATACTTTTCTCCAAGAATCTTCTGCATATATCTATTGATATCAAACTGGGATCTCTTCACATATGGATGAATAGTGATGAGGGCAAACTCTTTCTCCATGAGTTGTGCACTGAAGAGATTTGGACATTGGTATTCCCCAATTTGGATTGGGAAATGAATTCTTGAACGATGCTTTTCACTGAGAAGACAGTGAACTTGGAATAGTTGTCGTAAGCTCCATTAATGCCCACTTGTCACTGACGTACTTAGGAAGCTTCCATGGAGTACCCGTAAAGCCACTCACGTGAATATAGGAAAAGGATGAAAATTGAATAAACCATGTTCCCCATTGGGAAATGACATCCATGGCCTCTTTGGAGAATCTTTCCTCTATATTCTGATTCAAGTTTCGAATCACGCGGAAGGTGAATGCATCATTAACTCTTCTAAAATGATGAGAGCTATTTTTGAAACTTAGTTGTGGATAATAATGGAAGACATTATTTGATGGACCCATGACTCCCTTTATTTCAAGCCCTGAAAATAGCTTTCTAGCCATTGCATAAGTCAGGTATGATGTCATGTAGAAACATCCAGTCATCTTCACTTCAATCAATTGTTTGTGAAGAGTATCACTGATGATGGTGGCCCAATCCACAAACTCTCTCTTGGAAAGGATGATACAGATAAACTGATACATCCATGGGTGGAAAATCCTGGCAGAGGGTAGACCAAAGACTCGACTCAGAGAGTGATCATGTCCCCGATTTCCTCCACGAACTCAATCCAATATAGATCCTTAGCTAGTCAACTCAAGGCCTCTTGGTCACTAACCAGTTGTTATTAACCATCTTGCTCCACCTGAGGGGTTCTTCATCCCAAAATTCTTGTGCTTGACTTTCGAGTGATGTCAGCATTCTCAGGGAAGTCAGGTATGTTGAGCAATTCCTCAATGTGCTTTGGTGTGATTAAGAGGAAAGGCTCGTGATTATCTTTATAAATTCCTTGTCTCTCGGGATCATAATGCTCTATGCAAGTGATAACCAACTCTGGGCATTACACCGAGACCGAAAATGTCGCTGCTTGGGGTAGACCGCTATGGTAGAGCCTATCCAAGAATATGGTTTTGCCTTCAGCTTTCACCCGATCACAAAATCATTTGCACATTGATGTGACCAAGATTTGTATTGGTGATATTGTCGTATGCAGACTTGATAGAACTGGGAGGGATGATTCCTTGGAATTTGTACTTGAGTGCAGACTTATTTGATTTCTCCACTAGCTTCCTTGATTTTCCTATGGATTTATTGGATTTTTTGGCCATTATGAATTTTTACAGAAAAATGACTTAGGCACGTAAAATAATGTAAACAATGTCGGGTCTCAGTCTCCGAACTATCGTTAATGCAAGAGGAATATAGCTTGTTTTAATTACTATTATTATTATTTTAAAATAATAATAATAATCGATCCCGAGTTACAAAATTATAAAAAAAAAACTAAAACGAGCAAAATATCGAGACTAAGCTCGAGTTCCAAATTTGGCAATAACAACAATATTTATTTTTTAATTAAAATCTCTTGATTTTAATGACTTCACCAGGATTAATTTTAATATTTTTTTTTTAATTAATTTATCCCATGAAGTTTATTCACTAAAAGCCTTTATGTGAACACCGTCTGTTTTTACTTTGCATGAAATTTGGACTCTTTACCAACAACATTGGCTCTTATTTCCTTAGTCTTCTTATTAATTGTCTGAGACGTGACACTTCCTTTCCTCTCAGGCATGCGTGGTGAAGACTCTAACTTTTAGCAGGCATTAGCAAGGCATGCATGGACTCCTATGTCCTGCTACTATGTGGTTATGTTGGTTTTGTATTGGAAGACTCCTAATTTTGTGAATGTGTGGGCTCTTTTTAAAACAACTATGTGTGGAGATTTCAATGAATGCCTAGAGATTTTAATGAATGCATTGAAAACTTTTTTATTCTACCTTAATCTTACAAATGCGTGGCCTTTTTTGGGATAAATGCATGGACCTGCTATTCTTTTGTTGAGTTCTTCCTTCTTCCCAATCACTGGCGTGGGCAATGAATGCGTGAAACTCTTTGTTTTTGTTGACTGTTTTTATTTATTCCAAAACATGCGTTGAAGTTTTCCTCTATGGTTGTGTGGTAATATTCCTTGCTACATGGAAACTCTTCTTGGAAAATGTGTTGTTGATTTGTTCCTGTTGTGTTTTGGACTGATCTCCCTTACATTTCAGCATAGATCACTTTGTTGCTTCAACGTGGGTTTCTTCCAAAGCAACGTGGGTTCTCTATGTGGAAAACTCAAAATGTATTTTTTTCTTGCTGATTAATGTGTGAATCTTGAAAACAATGCGTGATGGATAGCTTTGGTATTTCTTCCCCACGTGCATGCACTATTATTCTTCTTCAGCGTGTGGATCTACAACTTTGTTGGGCCTTCACCCTTATGGATCTTGTGTTGACAACTGTGAATAGCTTGCTTCCTTCTACGTAGGTGAACTATTTTCTTCCTTGTATGCATGAACTATGGCCTGTGTTGGTTTCCTTTACTGGCGTGGCTATATTTCTTTCCCTTCACTGAAAATTCAATTACTCATGTTCCCCTAAAAGAAATAAGAAACAAAACTTCTTCCAACTAGTTTCATGGGGAAATGGTTATGAGAATTAAAGAAGCTTCCCTTCCGTTGAAATAACCAATTTTATTTTCCTTCGGGTAGTGGCATTAATTTCAGGGGGAAATGGGAAAAAGATAACCATTTTCTAGCGAAAATGGCAAGCAAGTGATGGGTCGTTGTATTGCTCCAATCATTTAATTGACATAATCTCTTGTCAGTGTCATTCTAAACCAAGGTTGTGTCTTGGCGATGATGCAATGGAGTTTAGTGGAACCGATTATATCTGTTGGAGTGCATTGGGGGTTGCTTAGTTTAGTGACTAATCTACGAAAATGCAATACAAATCTATGGAATTGAAATACAGTTCTAAAGAATTGAACTATTCGCGATGAAAGGAAACTAACAACTAAACTTTTGCTAGAAAATGAAATGCGCACACACTACTTTTAACAAATGAAATTACAAGTGCATAAATGAAGCTTAGCAGAAAGCGAGACTACTTATTAACCAGATTTGCATAATGGAAACATCTATTCTAAATGAAAGCGGTAATGAAGAAAACAAATATAGTCAATCAAAGCATGCATGTAGGATTCTTAAACAACAATTACAATAAATCCAATCAAAGAACAGTATGCGTAAATGAACTCAAAATAACCTCTTATCTCCTTGGTCGAGTGGTCCCTTGCTCTTCCTTGGGATAGAGGATTAACAACCTTTGATTCTCAAAATGTCATGACTTTTATTAACTCGAATAAGTTTCATAACATAGACGGTAGATAATAATGCCAAAAAACCGAATGCGAGATAATCTATCTCAAGATATCAAAAGTAGTTCTCTCCATATGTTCGAAGATGAAGTCTTCATATATGTCTTATTGAATTCTGAGGCTCGCCATAACAAAGCATTAATCACCATCCACCAAATACTAATTAAAACACATAAATTTCTACGGGCAGTTAGGAACAAGCCCCAAACTAATAGGTCAACTTGGTGGAAACAGTCTCCTACCGCTTGCTCCGAACTCGGGCTCCATAACTACCAGCAACATCCATCATTTCTTGCACACATCATCATGTTTTATCTCACAAAGACAGTTAGTAGGAGGTTCATGTGATAATCAATTTTCCTGCCTTGATTTGGAAATCACCCACAAATAAATTGATTAAGAAATCAGGCACATTTGTAACTATCATGTTATGAAGGTAGAATTCACAAAGCAAATTTTGGATCTCAGTGAGTCTTGCACTTATAAACCGATAAGAAACGGTGCCATTGGGAATTTCACGAGGATCTTGGCGACACAATTGGAACAACTACCGGGAATAAAATTGTTCTTGAATGAACATGCTATAGATCGGAGAGGGTTTTCTACAGGATAGAAGCTTGAGGGCTAAAGGACAGACAAAGTCAAAAATAGATGTCACATTTTGCTTTTCCTCTTGTATAGGTTCCATTTCCCTTTTCAATTTATGATTTTCCTTCCTCAATTCTCTTTCTGAAGTGATAAGCGATGGAACCTATCCAAGATGTTAAGACTCTTATCGCGATGATGCTTCAAACTACTTACCTCAAGTCGTAGGGCGTGATTTCCTGAATCTTCTCTACTATTTGTTGTGCAAATTTAGTTTGCAGTAAAAGGTTTGTTTCTTCCATACCTTGTGATTGAGCTTTCACTAGCGTGATTTCCTCCAAATAGTTGTGAGAAGATGTAGCCTAGGTGCCAAGCACTTCGGGAACCACAGGGTGAATTTTCGTAGATGCAGGAATAACAAGGTTTCAGAACGGCCAGGTGATCCTCCTCATGTTGTTCTTCCCGAATGGGGCGGTATCATCAGGTAAAGTCTTTGATCGGGAACAGCTAGACTTCAACAATGAATTGAGGCATCGAGGTCGTAGGTGCACGGAAGAAGACGGAGCCATGGTGCACTTGCCTTTTGAGCCGGAAATGGAAGGGGATGGACCCTCGAGATTGCCAAATGTGTCCGCATGCTCGGGGACACCAATTGCCTCTGTTTGGTTGCATGAAGGGCAAGGGCCTGGGCAAAGGTAGACCGGGGTGTAGAAAAGAGACTGGATTTCAATTACTTTGGTTTGGACCCTTCTCCCATAGCAAGTCCCTTGAGCCTCCGCTTTGGTCTAAAGAAGACCTGATGTGAGCATAACAAATGAATCAACCCCAGGTGTTTAATGACAGACTTGCCTCCACTGGGCACGTATTTCGGCAAACTTTAATAATGGAGTCCGCAAGGTATTCGTAGATTTTACCAAAGGGCACTAGTTGACACGTCCCTTCTTAAGGCAAATTAGCATTTTAAGTGCATCACCACTCGAGCCGCAGGTCCACCATCACATATGAAATACCGGTTGACCCACTTCACTATTTCACTCTAGATTCCGTGGTAGACTCACCCGTCCTAACGCCCTTCCAGGTACCCAAGGGGGTCGGGATGACTTCGAGGGAATGCTTCCTTTCATCGTGAAAGAGCAAGCGAGCTTTGTAGAGGAGCATTTGTCATGACCTTCAAACCAAATTCAGCAGGCCGGATAGGTCAAAAATGACTCCGACCGGCAGTAATCTCAACCCGTCTTCCGACAACCCGTGAACAGGTGGACTCAAAGTTGTCAAAGAATTCCTCCACAATGCCTTCATCGAAACCCTTAAATTGGTGAATGAAATCCATCCATCCAAAATCATGAAATACTTGTGAAAGCGCGACGTTAGTAAGGCGTCCTATGAGTCGGGCTCGAATTTCTTTCATTGTCCCATCTTTGAAGCCGAAGGTGAGTAATATCGGTAGTAGAAAAGAGCCGTAACAAAGCGTACCCCACTCCTGTTTAGTGATCGATAGAACTAATTGTGCTTCATGCACATGCAACAACGGTATAGAAAAGCAGTTGTAGAAGCATTAATTTCAAATTACACTATATCCCTTGGATGACGCAAAATCAAGCGAAGGTGGTGGAAAAAAAAATAGTAAATGAGACCGGCCATCCGTGTGAATTTAAGATATTTGAGGCGGCGCATATCCCATTGTTGAGGAGCGAGCGCCACCGTCCTGACTTGAAGAATGCGACACATTCAAGGCGTGCGGTGATTATGAGACATTACCCCTTTGATGCCATCATCCACAAAACCAGATTTGGAAAGAGATCCGAAATAAATATAGCAATCATTTCATGATGGCGTAATGATGAAAAATGCGTACATGGGGAAATGTTTTGCATGGAAATATCGTTAGCAAGTTAGGATGCACTTACCCATGCCACGTTTAGTCGACCGATATCTGTAGATTCCTACGCCCTGCAATTCGAGATGAAGTGTGATTAGCGGCTGCAAAAATAATGAAAATTCTGCATTTATTGAAAACAACAACAAGAAAAATTGCTAACTAAGGGAAGAAGATCGAATGTAGGATCATCTTCCTTTATTGAATTTGTAAGATATTGATTACTCCATGTTCGAGGGCAAAGATCCTCCTCAACATGCATGTCCGTGCGTAACAGAATGTCATCGGTGAAAGTCTTCTTATCCAGTGGTTGGTGATAAATCCGGAGCCTATGTCCATTCACCAGAAGAGTTTGTTTGTCTCCATCAATAGGTAACAATTGAAGAGCCATTATCAAACACTTGATTTACTTGATAAGGACCCAACCAATGTGTACGTAGCTTGCCTTTAAACTGTTGATAGCGGGAATCAAAGAGTAAAACCCACTGTCCCTCATGAAATGTCCTTTTTTATATGAGCATCATGCGAGGTTTTTCGCTGATGTTGTAGAATTTTTGTCTGCTTGTTGTGCCTCCATCTACATTTCATCTAATTCATTCAGTGCAGCACTCGTTCGCATTGTGCTTCATTCAAATCAATCCCAACTTCCAACGTTGTTCGCGGTGCGCAATCGAACTCAACCAAAGGCAATAGTGGCTTCTTCCCAAATACCACTCATAGGGAAAAAACTAGTAGTTGCTTTCAGTGTCATGTTGTAGGCCCAGAGACGGCCTCGGGAAGCTTTGGTACCCAATTCTTTCTATCGACATTGACCACTTTAGTTAGAATATTCTCAAGTTCTCGATTGGTTACCTCCACTTGCCCATTGGATTGGGGGTGATAGGGTGACAATTTCTGGTGCCTAATTATGTAGATTTCAAGAAAGCTTCAATCATATTTGAAACAAATTGAGGACCTTGATCGAATCTGATGGCCCGGTGCTCCAAATCGTAACAATATCGATTGTACAAAAATCAAAGCAACAACATCCTCGTTGGAAGATGCCAATGCTTAAACTTCAGCCCATTTAGTGACATAGTCCGTGCATACTAAGAGATACTCCTTCCCAAAAGATGGAGGATCAAATGGTCCAACAAAGTCAATCCCCCATTTCTCAAATGGTCCTAAAACCCGTTGAGGATTAAGAGGCATTTCCATTGAAAGTTTGGGTTTTCCCATTCGTTGGCATGCATCACACTGCCACACATACTTTTTGACAACCATATGGAGGGAAGGCCAATAGTACCCTACTCCAAGGATCTTGTGAATTGTTCATTTCTTGAATAATGTCCGCCTCTGGCTCATCATGAAAAGCTCGTAGTATGTTGTATATCTCATCCTCCCGAACACACCTACGAAGAACCATGTCGGGATAACATTTAAATAAGAATCCATTACACCATTTATATGTTGCACTATTTTTAACCAATCGCCTTCTTTCCTTATGAGTAAAATAGGCAGGAAACTTCCCTGTTGTTAAATAATTCACAAGATCAGCGAACCAAGGAGTCTTAGTTGAGATAGCAAACAAGTGTTCGTCGGGAAATTGATCCTGGACTGCTTCATCATCACCTGAAACATTTAATCTAGAAAGGAAATTAACAACAACGTGAAATTTCCCAGGCTTATCTATAATGGTGAGATTGAATTCTGCAACAAGAGTAACCAGTGAATAAGCCTTCCACCAACCACTGGTTTATTCATCAAATATCGAATGGCAGAGTGGTTAGTGTAAACAAAAATTTTATATCCAGTGATGTAATGATGAAATGTATTCAAAGCATAGACAACAACCAAAAATTCTTTTTCCGTAGTAGTGTAATTCCTTTCCGTAGGAGTCAGGTTTTTGCTAATAAAATAAATTACATACACCTGATCTTCTGAGTCTTTTTGCCCAAAAGCCCATGGTTATATCGAAGCATCAATGTGGATATGGAAAGGTTGTCCCTAGTCAGGGCCACGTAAGACAGGGGCCGTGGTTAGCTTTTCTTTGATATAATCAAATGCCTGTTGACACTGAGGAGACCATTCAAAAACACAATCTTTGGTTAGTAGTGAGAACATAGGTGCAAAATTTTTTCTAAAATCTTTTATGAATTGGCGGTAATAACCTGCATGACCAAGGAAACTTTTGATGTCACGATCGATTAGGTGGTGTAGGTAATTGGGTGATGATTGATATATTTTTGGGGTCCACCTGTATACCTTGGGCTGAAACATGGTGACCTAAGACAATTCCTTGATAAACCATCATTAGACATTTTTCATGACTCAGGGATAGTTGGTGTTGTTCACAACAATTGAGTACTTTCTCTAGGTTACTTAAAGATTATTAAAAAGTGGATCCATGGACAAAGTGAAATCATCCATGTAAACCTCAACACACGATTGTTAGCAAGATCTGCAAAATGGCCAAGATTGCCATTGAAATGTAGCAGGCATTACAAAGCCCAAAAGGTAAGACTCGATAAGCAAATGTACCCCAAGGGGACATAAAAGTAGTCTTATCTTGATCAACAGGGGAAATACTAATTTGATTATACCCACTAAACCCATCCAAGAAAGAAAAATATTTCTTACCAGCCCAAATTGTCGAACTTGGTCAATGAAAGGCGGGGAAAATAATCCTTCTTGGTGGCTTTGTTAAGTTCCCTATAATCAATGCATATTCGCCACTTACCATTTTCTTGGGAACAATAACTAATTGGGAAACCCACTGACTATCGATATAGGATAGATGAAATCTACATTTAGGAGTTTTTCTATCTCACTTTTGACTATGTCTCTCAATACTAGATTGATTCTTTGATGTGCCCGCCTTTAGGTTTGACGTCATTAGTGTAAATATGATGTGTACAAATGATAGGATGAATTCCCTTCATATCGGTGTAATCCCAAGCAAAAGCATGGGAGTGTTTCTTTAGAACCTCAAGCACCCTAACTTCTTGATTGATCTCTAAATCATTACCTATGGTCACTCTCTTCCCATACCGACAAGCACCTACTTGGTATCATTCACAAGAGCAATCTCTGTACTAGTGATAAAAGAATTCAACGGAAAACATGGGGCTAAAGCATGTGCAGGATGGGTATGTTGTCAAAAAAAATAATCTTAGTTAAAGGACAATAGAAATTAGGAACTAAATATTCGAGAATTATAAGCACGAGTTTCCTACCGGACTTAGTAGAGGTAGTGCCTATCAAGGAAATAGCAGGGGATATGTCTAATGCCGAGTTCCGCATTCCATAGCAATAGTGCTGATTTCCGTAGTCATAGGGTCCTTAGAATCAGTCAGTGTATATGACTCCACAACTTCCACCATATGGTTGGGTACTACAATAGTGGCTAAGAAAGAACAACTCAAAGAGTTAGTATCCAAAGAATCCACCCATACTTGGTCACAATTGTTCGCATAAGGTTGGGCAGGAGGGTATAATGAAATGTGTTTGGATTTCTACCCATTTAGAATTGTCATGTTACCTGACCTACAATCGATGTATGCAACGAACCGTAGCCAACCAGGGCCTTCCCAAGATGACCGGAAATCCCAACTTCGAGCTTTAGGTCTGCAAAACCATGAAATCAACTGGGTACTCCCATGATTCAACATTGACCATTATATCTTCAACCACACCATCAGGTACAACAATGGATTGATCTACTAATTGTAGAACAATGTTGGTAGGTTGAAGTCCTGTTAAGGATAGCAGATTAAACATTTTTGTTGTGATGACATTAATGGCAGCACCAAGATCCACCAAAACGTTAGATAATGACTGGTTGTTTATACAAATAGTAATGATAAGACTCCCAGGATCCCCATATTTTGGTGAGATAAGGGTGCCAGCGACTAAATCAGCCAAATTCCCTTCAACCTTGACAGTCTTTGGGTACTTCTTTTTCCTTCCCAGTGTTTTTATACACTCATTTCTAATGGTTTGGTTTAGTTCAGGGATGTCCCTTATTGCTTGCAGAAGTGGGACCTCAATATGTACTTTTTAATTCCTGAACTAGCTTTGTTTCATCTATTTGAATGTCCTGTAATTGCTCAGGAAAAGGGGTTGTATTCATTTGAGTATTTGATCATCCAGTGCATCTAGTATTGGTGAAGGACCAATATTATCCTCAAGGGTTTCTTCTTTATCGGCATCAATGACATTACGCAGCAGATAACAACAGGAGGATTCAATATTTTGCCAGATCGCAGGCGTAAATTACCAATAGTATTAACTTGCATGGTGTTACCTAGGTTTGCGTCATCAATCAAGCCGTATCTGCTTTATTTTTAGGATTGATACCGGGCCGAGCTAGAAGTTGTATTTGTGTTCTTGTCCTTGATGTTTTTTATATTTAAACACTTTTAACCGGAGCTATGAACCGGGGAAGGACCCCAAAATTACAAGTGGGAAGAAAGAAAGAAGGGAAGAAAGGGGAGGGGATAAGAGGAAAGAAGAAGAAAGAAGAGGAGGGAGGAACAAAAGCCAACGATGTGGCGAGAGAGCCAAGGAAAAAACCCAAGCGGGAACAAAAGCAGAATGCAGAGACCCAAAAAGGTGAGGTGTGGGATCCACTGCATCACCAAGTCGATCTTTATCTCATTGGTTGGACTCTTGGAGAAGAATCCTATACGCATCCCGAGCCTGATCCCTGAGAGCATTCCACTGATTGATGGTGGAGTAAACTGGAAATCCTACGGTGTCAATATCTACTTGAGGCAATAAACGGTGATTGAGTCTACCCAACATGAAGAGTGTGTTGACGCTTTGAGCATGATGGAGAAGGTCCCTGTACTAGCCGTAGATCCATTTGATGCCTCGCCCCGAACCAATAGCAAGATCATCAACCTCCTTAACCCAGAGAAGAGGATCCGGCAGGGAGAAGTTGGCCAATTCATCACGGAGGCCGACATGGTGGGCGGGAAGGACAACAGAGTTGGCGAGGAATTCCACGATGACCAAATCCTCCTCCAGAAGCAAGCATAAGGATACGAAGGTAGTGGCGATATCGGCATTAGTACGTGCCTGATTAGAGTGAAAATGGTAGGAGTCGCCCAAAATAGTCTCTATAGCTTCGGCTTCCTGGTTCAAAAATACTGGAAGACACCAGACAGATGGGTACGATCAATTTCCAATGTGTTGAGGTGACATCCGGCACCGAGCTGTGGAGAGTAACAAAAGGAAAGCCGAGAAAAGCCATTGAAAGACTCGGGAACTGGCAGCGTGGAAACAGAGTTTGAGAGATACAAAGCAGCAGGTGAGCAACCACCACACTTAAAAGGAGTGTTGCACACGTGTGAGGCCACATCCAAACTGCTGAGTTGAACTGGCCCACTCGTGGGAAATTAAGCTTGTCAGCCCCAATCCAATCTTGATCGGTACCTAAAGTGACGATGGCGGCAGGGTGATCAATAGCATAATTTGCAAGAAAATCAGCCGCTTGATTAGTTTCTCTATAGTTATGAGTAATGTACCAGGAGCCGATTTTATCTAACCAATAAAGAATTTGAGGGATAAAGATGTTGATTTTCCACGAAGGGGATGTGCCTCTAGAAACTGCACATATGATAATTTGGGAGTCCCCTTTGATAAATAAATGAGGACAACCTAATTGGGCAGCCATCTTGACCCCTTCCAGAAGTGCTTGGGCTTCAGTAGCAATGCACGGACCATCTCTGAGAGGGTAGGAGCCAACTTTGATGAGATTACCAAATTCATTCCTAAGAATACAACTGCACCTGATTTACCTGGTTCCCTCTATAAGTGTCGTCAAAATTGAGTTTCCATGAGCCCTTCGGAGGGGGTCGCCATCTTGCCCTTTTTCTATGAATTAGTTTTTCAACTTGTGAGACGCCTTTTTTAACAACAGAGCCAGGTCCGGGTTGCTTTATGAGTGGCCAAGAATGCATGACATCGAAATCCCTAGAGGAGAAAGTGGATTGTGACAAATAGTTAACACTAACTCTCTCTGAGATGGCCACTTCTAGCTTGTTGAGAAAAGCTTGCGACTTAGCAGATTGTTCCCTGAAGAGATGAAGATTGTGTTCCCACCATATATGCCACAGGAGGAAGAAGGGGGCTATGTACCAAATAGAGATGAGGGAGCTATTAATATTAAAGATCGGCTAAGAGAGAAGATTCTCACTAATATTATTGCAAGGTACCCAAGCTAGATTTAATTTGCTCAGGAGCCAACCCCAGTAGCTAGACGCAAATGGGCAAAATAAAAAGAGATGATCAAGATCTTCCTCCACAGCACCACAAAGTACACACATGGAAGGACCGGCGTAACCCCATGATCTCCACCTAACTTGAGTTAGAACTTTCTTTTTCATAACCAACCAGCCAAAAATTGCCACCTTAGGAGAGATATTGGGATGCCAATAGCCATAGGAACATGGAAGACCTTGGCCAAACCAAGAGATGAGAATATTATAACCTGCTTTCACAGAGAAAGAACCATGTTGCATCCCCAGCCAAATCAAATGATCATCATCATTAAGAAAGTGCACATTTCTATCCTGTAGGGCATCCTTGAGAAGATTGGACTCCTGTGCATTAGCCCCAATATTGGAGACATCTTTCCAGCCAGGACGGTGAGCCATCGGGATTCTGACAACCATAGTCTGCAACCAAAGATCCCCAAGATATCTTGGTCGTGTTCATGACTCTGTTTAGTTCAGGCGTGAGATTAAGGGGGAACCATTCCAACTTTCTTCCCAGAAGGTGGCAAGTTGTCCGTTATTGATGTTCCAAGAGACCGACTCAGCAATCAAGGATTTGGACTTACAAAAGAAATTCCAGATGTGCGAACCTTTGGGGAGCTCTGTGCTGGATAACAATAACTCGGGGCGACACCCCCCGAGATACTTATGTGAAAGAACTTGGAAAGCGAGCTGTTTGGCATCAGAGATGAAGTTCCAAACAAGTTTTGCTCCGAGGGCAGAATTCTGAAGAGCAAGGTCCAAAATTCCCAACCCTCCGAGGTGTTTAGGGAGTTTGACCGTTTCCCAATTTGCAAGGTGAAATTTGCACTCTTCATTATTTCCTTGCCATAAGAAGGTTCTAACAATCTTTTCAATCTTGAGCAGAACAGATTTAGGGATCTGTAGGATAGACATCATATAAATCGGAATGGCTAGGAGAACTGAATTAATTAAAAGGGCTCGACCAGCCAGGGATAGCCATTTTCCTTTCCATGAGAGAAGTCTGGTAGAG
The DNA here is from genome assembly GCA_018340775.1 of Taxus wallichiana var. yunnanensis. Taxonomy (NCBI): domain Eukaryota; kingdom Viridiplantae; phylum Streptophyta; class Pinopsida; order Cupressales; family Taxaceae; genus Taxus; species Taxus wallichiana. The sequence goes on along the minus strand of CM031244.1, from coordinate 744,439,780 downwards.
ATGGAGTTTATAAGCCCATCCCAAAGATGTGCTCTACCATTCCCATGAAAAAGTGGGATACCCAGATATTTGTGTGGGAGAACTCCCACAGTGAAGTGAGAATTGCTTTGATCCTACATTGTAATCTAGGGGCAACATTAAAGAAGAAAATGACAGATTTATGAAAGTTAATAACTTGTCCCACCATCAAGAATAAGAATCTAAAATAGAAGAGAGGCACCTTGCTTTAGGGATAGAACCTTGACCAAAAAGGAAAGTATCGTCCGTGCAAATTGTTGGTGTGAAAGGGCTGGAAGATTGGAGGTGATTAGAATACCTTTGAGGGATCCATCTAGAATGGCAAACTTGATACTTCGGCTAAGAGCCTCTGCGACCAAAATAAAAAGAAATGAGGAGAGGGGATCACCTTGTCTCAATCCTATTTCTCGTGGAAGAAGCCTTCAGCCGAACTGTTTACCAGGACAAAGAATCGAGGGTGGTAATGCAGTTGAAAATCCAATTACAGAATTGCCAACTGAAACCCATGGCTTGAAGAGACTTGATGAGGAACCTCCAATTGACACGATCGTAGGCTTTACTAAAATCCAGTTTCAGCATCATGCCATCCTGAGAGGAGGAATGGAGAGTGTGAATCAGTTCGTGAGAGATAATGATCCCATCTGTAATAGACCTTCCAGGGATGAAGCCGCTTTGTTCATGAGCAACCAATTTTGACAAAAGTGGACTCAATCTATTTGCAATAGCTTTGGAGATGATTTTGTATGTCGTGTTGCAAAGGGAAATAGGTCTGAAATCATCCAGAGACTCGGCAAGAGATTTTTGGGAAACATACAAATGAGGGTATGATTGAGAGCACCTAAAATCTTGCCCGTTTTCCGTGATTCCTCCACCACATTCCAAACTGAATTCCCAATGACATCCCAAAAGTCCTGGAAGAAAGAGGCGGGGAAACCATCTGGGCCGGGTGCTTTATCTCTCTTCATTGAGAAAACAATTTTTCAAACCTCCTCCTTGGAGAATGGAGAGAGAAGCATTTCGTTATCAACATCTGTGACCGAGGCTGGATCTGATGGAAGAAAGAAGACTGTTCGCCAAGGGGGGTGGCCGAGTCACCATTCAAGAGCTTATTGAAGAAAGACACTGCTTCAGATTTGATCTGAGATTGAGTGGACGCAACAAATAAATCATCCAATTGGAGGGATGAAATGTAATTGAAATTTCTTCTGGCTTTTACAGAAGCATGGAAGAACTTAGTATTTTATCACCATTTGCCAACCATACTTCCTTGGATTTTTGACGCTAGTAAGTTTCCTCTTTAAGAAGAAGATCTCCCAATTCCTTGAGAAGTGATTTTTCTTTGAAGAAATCAGCTCAAGCATCCCTTGTGAGAGTATAGAATCATTCAGAATACGGAGCTCCTTCTCAACTCTCTGTTTTTCCTGAAAAATATTTTTAAAGCATGATATATTCCAGCTTCGTAAATTATCTTTCAACAGGGATAACTTTTTGGAGAGTTGGAACATCTAGGTCCCATTAACTTTGAAGGAATCCCACTAGGATTTAATCAGGGGCCTGAGTGAAGGATCCTGCAACCACATGTTTTCAAATTTGAAGGGTGAGCGCAGGGGCAGGTCGAAGGAAATATTAAGAGAAATCAGGAAATGATCGAGCCTGAAAGGGGAAGAACAGAGCATTTGAGAAGGAAATTGTTCTACAGCCAAAATTTAGAAACAAGAAATCTGTCAAGACGCACTGCCATGGAACTAAACCCAGGCCTCCTATTATTCCACATGAACCAACCCTTACTTGGTTCCACATCAACCAATTTGAGGAAGAAACAAATGAGGTAAAGTCCACTTGTGAACATGGCTGCCATTGAATACCTCCGTGCTTATCAAGATCAGAAAGAGTAGCATTGAAATCACTGGTGACAACAATCTTGGAGTTGACAACCGAATCAAGGACCAGATGAAGTTTAGACCAAAGATCTCTTTTTCTGATCGGATTAGAGGGACCATACACATTGCATAAGAAGAAGGATTCGTCAGAGTGTTTAATAAAAACCTTGCACCAAATGAAATTTGAATCAACGAGGAGAGGCTCTAGAATGCAACAACTAGATTTCCACAAAATTCCTAGGCCTCTGAGGCACCTAAAGAATCAGAAAAGCATCCTTCCCAACCTTTCCATTTTTGAAACCATCCTTTCTTGCAACCTTCCACTAACATCTTAGTTTCCTGAAGAAGGCAAATATCAATGGTAGTAGCATCGGTAGCATAACATCTTAACAGACGCTATTTGTTAGGGGTGTTAAGGCCCCTAACGTTCCATGAAAAGAGGATCATTTGATCTTCAGAGAGGACTCGCCTCTCCTACTCATAGAGGGAAAGAAGGAACGGAGTTGAAGTTGCTTCCCTACTGCAACCTCATTTAGGGAGATTTTACTCTTAGAAGGGTGACCCAATATGCTTTTCGGTCCTAGATCCATGTTGAGAAGTGCTGGTGTCGAAGAATCAGACACAACTGCAAGTTATCTAAAGATTGTTCCTCAGGGACAATCTCCTAAGAACCAATGGAGTCACCATCATTAGACAGGATTAGTTCATCCTTTTCATTCACCCATTTTCTAGAGAGACGGCGTTCCCTCCTAGGCCAAGAGAGATACCATCGTGAAAAAGGGATAAAATCCTTGTTCAGAGTCCTTAACCACTGCGTGTTTCTTTTACCAAAGAGATGGTACCTGGGTCCAAAGTTATGGACTCAAGAGTAGGGGAGGGGTCATTAAAAGCCTCGCATGTGGGTTGTGACGTATTTATAGGAACAGGAGCGGAAGGAGAGAGGAGGGAAGAGGAGAGGATTTCTTTCTCCATTCCATTTTGCCTGAAGCGGGGGATTTTGCAGTATTTTTGAAAGTGGCCTAGTTGTTTGCATTTAAAGCAGATGTTGGAGACACCTTCATATTCAACCTTTTGCTCCCAGAGCCCAGACTGGGTGGAGATGATTATAAGATCTTGAAGCTTCTGTTTATAATCGATGGAAATACAAATCCTAGCAAAGGATGAGAGGGTACCTTCCAGGGTGACAGGGTCGATGCGGACTACGCGTCCCAGACTGGAGCAAATTTTGTTGAGAATGGGAGCAGACCAAAACTCACTTGGCAGTGAATAGAGTCTAACCCAAACTTGTAATCCTTCCATTTTTGCTCTAGCTGTGTCGAAGTGAGGCTCCCAATCACGAATCTCCAAGCCTGAATCAGCTAGAAGAAATTCTTTCCTCACCATGGTATCATCCTTTTGAGCGGCACTATGAAAGATAACCAGGAAAAAGCCCCTTTCAAGGAAGCGGATACTCAGGCCGCTACCCCACTACACTTCACACCAATTTTGAATGCCCCACAGTCAACTCGGTGACCAACGAATTTTGCAAAGATTGCTCTATTTGTGAGAAGGTTTGTTTGGGCGCTAAATCAACTGAATCCTCCAGGGACACGAAGATGAAGTTGGACAAGTCTCTGGGAGGAAATTTCGACCAGGACTATAGTTTTCTATACCTTCAAGCACACTTTGTCAGGCACTGGTGCCGGGGACCCAAACGCTTCGCAAGGCTTCCGAAGCAGTGCCTGGCTCGCGAGGGGCACCATCGCAACATCAACGGGAGAAGAGACCGTATGACCGTTGTAAGGGCTAAGATTTGAAAAAAATGACCGTTTTGGTCCACGATGCATCCACTTACCTTTAGCCATCAATGCTTGTCCTTGATGTTGGTAGGCTTGAGGTGGAGGCATTAAAGCTTCTTGTGGTTTCTGGAATATGCATTGGTGATTACCGTTTTGCGGTGGTGCCCAGGATTGATTTTGGCAAAAATTTGGTTGAGGACCCCACTACTGGTTATGCCAAGGATTGGTTGTGGGTGGTGGTGCCCAACCTAGTTGAGTGTAGGGATTTGTCCAGGGTGGTGGATATGGATAAGTCATCCAGTTTGAGTTTGCCCACTCAGGTTGTCCCCAAGAAGACTGAGAGGCTTGATTTGGCCATGACATCCTCTAGGGATTCTGAGCCGGCCTAGATGGGAACCCAACCTAATTGTTTGGTCTTTGGACAAAGTTTAATTCAACACTTGTTTGAGAGATAACATTCAAACCTCCCTTTAACTGTGGTAAGAATGTGCAATGCTTAGTGTCGTGGTCAGTAACTTCACAAATTAAGCACATGTCTGTGACATCCAAAGGACATTCTCTTAAGGGGTGTCTCTTCCAACACTTAGGGCAATATATGTCCAATGGTTCTTTAGCGGGGCTGGTTTTTTCTTGATTCCATCTATGGTTGATGTTAATTACAACAAAATGTTCATTTTCATGTTGGTCAATTCTTCCGAAGTTCGAGAGGTACCTAAGGAAGACTGGATGTTTGTTTTTTCGTATTCCTTTGCATGTTCTAGAGTATCTTCTACATAGCTCGGTGATTTAGTCCATGGTGAGTTTATGCACGTCTCCTCCTCCCATGAGATGGAGGGAATCCTTGGTTTCCTCGTCAAGTCCTTTAAGGAAGACCGTCTTAGTGATGTCTGCATGTAACTCATACCCACTGCGTTTGTGGAGAAAGAGGAATTTGTCTGGATAATCCTCTATATTATCATCTTCCTTTTTCCGTATTTAGAAGAACTCTTCCTTCCTATCCCTTCCCCTACAATAGTCTTGGTATTTATCCAGGAAGGTTGTTTCCATGGCTTCCCAGGAATTAATGGAGTTAGATGGTAACCCCATAAACCATCTCATAGTAGAATCTTTGAGAGTGGAAGGAAATAGTTTGAGTTTTTGATTGTCAGTTCGGTAATCATATGTCTGGCACAAGATTTTAAATTCAAATAGAAACTAATCAGGGTCTTCTTTGGTCATACCTTGAAAGATGGGGAGGATGGATGGTGAGATGTTTTTCATAGGTGCATCCTCATCCGCATCGAGGACAATGGGATACATAAAGGTTCACCCTAAAGGTTGGTCTCTAGGATTCCCAAGGTCCCCCATTGCTAAGTGTTGTGAAGAGGATACAGAATGCTTAGAAGTGGTTCTAGGCGTTGAGTTAGAATCTGTATCACTCTCAGTGTTTCTTCCTTGTAAATTGTTTAGAGAGATGTGTAGAATATTATGTGTTATAAATCTCCCTTGGTTGTCTCGCGACCTATGCATCAAGGTTGGTTGTTTTAAAACAAGGTCTAAGACAACTACTGGTTTCCTATATGAACTCCATTAACACCCATAGCATATGGAATAAAAATGATGGTGCTTATGGTTAGTCCCCGGACAACGGCACCAAAAATGATGGGTCGTTGTATTGCTCCAATCATTTAACTGACATAATCTCCTGTCAGTGTCATTCTAAACCAGGGTTGTGTCCTAGGTAGTATGCAATGGAGTTTAGTGGAACCAATTATCTGTTTGGTTTTTTGGGGGTTGTTTAGTTTAGTGACTAATCTATGGAAATGCAATAAAAATCTACAGAATTGAAATACAGTTCTACAGAATTCAACTATTTACGATGAAAGGAAACTAACAACTAATCTTCTGCTAGAAAATGAAATGCGCACACACTACTTTTAACAAATGAAATTACAACTGTATAAATGAAGCTTAGTAGAAAGCGAGACTACTTGTTAACCAGATTTGCATAATGGAAACATCTATTCTAAATGAAAGCGGTAATGAAGAAAACAAATATAGTCAATCAAAGCATGTATGTAGGATTCTCAAACAACAATTACAATAAATCCAATCAAAGAACTGTATGCGTAAATGAACTCAAAATAACCTCTTATCTCCTTGGTCAAGTGGGCCCTTGCTCTTCCTTGGGATAGAGGGATTAACAACCTTTGATTCTCAAAATGTTGTGACTTTCATTAACTTAGAATAAGTTTCATAGCATAGACAGTAGATAATAATGCCAAAAAAATTGAATGTAGATAATCTATCTCAGTATATCAAAAGTAGTTCTCTCCATATGTTCTGAAGATGAAGTCTTCATATAGGTACTGTTAGTTACAAGGCTCGCCATAACAGGTGGCATTAATCACCGTCCACCAAATACTAATTAAAACACATAAATTTCTATGGGTAGTTAGGAACAAGCCCCAAACTAATAGGTCAACTTTGGTGGAAATAGTCTCCTGCCGCTTGCTCCGAACTCGGGCTCCATAACTACCAGCAACATCCATCATTTCCTGCACACATCATCACGTTTTATCTCACAAAGACAGTTAGTAGGAGGTTCATGTGATAATCAGTTTTCATAAACTATAGCAAGGAAAATGCATCAAACCTACTAAGATATAACTACACAAAACATCCCCATGTATTAATAAGTCATATCAAAAGGGTATTTTTGGCTTGAAGAAATGATATCAATGAGCCAAACAATGCACTCATCACAAGTCGACAATCCCCACCCTATTTCCCCATGTGGGAAATCGAGAGATTTTTTGACCGTTTGCCAACCGGTTGGATTTGCAATCAGTAGAAGAAATCCCACAAGTGGGAAAATAAGAAGTATTTACCAGAAAGAGGAAATCTGGTACGAGAAGCCAATTTGCCTTCCCCAACAATTGGAAGCGGAAGCTTAATTTTCCCCAACAATAAAAATACAACTTGTCGATTGATTTTTAGTTATATTAATATTTATTTAATTAATCACTCCAAAAATTAATAAAATTGATTTTATAAAATAAAGGGTAATAAATTAATTAAATATTAATTGACTAATTATTAACGCAGATTTATGACTCAAGCGAGGAGTTCTACTTTGAAATGAATGAAATGAAGATCGGAATGATCATAAGAAGAACGAGAAGAACAGACGAGGGTGATAAAACATGTAAAAATACTTTTGAAAATTTGCATGCTTATTAATTTTGTGAAGTCAAAATTAACGATAACACCTTCAAAAATAATGTGACACATGTCGTTTAATTTCCCACTAATACTCATTATCTCCCACTTCACGTCATGAGATTTGATTTGACATCCGAAATGAATGCATTGGAAATGGGACTATGATTTTTTCATTTTTAAATAAATGCAATGGGGGTTTCTAAAGAGTTAATATCCATAGCAAGGGATGAGTACATGTCACCTTGTCAGCTCAGCTCTCCTCTGACCGTTGGCTCTCCACATCCTGCATTTGAAGAATAATTGTGATTAATACACATTTTAATAATTTACATCCTTAACCTTTATTGAAAGCATGAAATAAAATAAGACAAACTATGATCTAGGGGGAAGAGGATCGAAACTATGATCTTCTTCCTTTATTTGAATTCAAAACAAACTATTCATGGTGGGAAGAGTTACAGTCTTCCACTGAATCAATTTCTTCACACAACAATATGTCTTTAGTGAAAGTCTCCTTATCTTGGGGTTGTTGATACATTCTTAGTCAATGACCATTCACTAACAAGGTTCTTTTATCACCATCGATAGGTAATAGTCTCATAGATCCATTATCATAAAATTTTTCAATTTGATAGGGTCCCAACCATCTTGTTCTCAACTTTCCTTTGAATTGCTGATACTTTGAGTCAAATAGTAAGACCCATTCTCCTTCATTGAACTTCCTATTTTTGATATGAGCATCATGCCAATATTTTCTCTGATGTTGAAGAATTTCAGTTTGTTGTTGTGCCTCCATTCGCATCTCATCAAGTTCATTCAGTTGCATCACTCTCTCACATTGAGCTTCATCCAGTTCAATTCCAATCTTCAAAGTTGTCCTCCAAGTTTGTAATTCAAATTCTACAGGAAGCAATGGCTTCTTCCCGTATACCAATTCATATGGGGAAAAACTAGTGGTGGTTTTCCAGGTGGTATTGTATGCCCAAACTGCTTCAGGAAGCCTTGGCACCCAATTTTTCCTATATGCATTGACAACTTTAGTTAAAATGTTCTCCAACTCTCTGTTTGTGACTTCCACCTGCCCGTTAGATTGGGGGTGGTATGGTGATGATTTTCTATGCTTGATTTGGTATATCTTCATAAAGGCCTCAATCATGTTAGACACGAATTGAGGGCCTTGATCAAATACAATGGCTCTGGGAGCCCCAAACCTTAACATAATCCAACAGTACAAAAAGGTCGCTCTACATCCTTGTTAGTAGATGCCAATGCTTGAACCTTGACCCATTTTGTAACATAATCAGTGCACACCAATAGGTAATCCTTTTTGTAGGATGGGGGATCAAAAGGTCCAATGAAATCAATTCCCCACTTCTCAAATGGCCCTAAGACCAACTGAGGATTGAGGGCCATTTCTGCAAACAACATAGGCTTCCCCTTGCGCTAACATACATCATATTGCCATATATACTTCTTGACCTATTTGTGGAGAGGGCCAGTAGTATCCAACTCCAAGGACCTTGTGAATTGTCCTCTTGACTAAGTAATGTCCTCCTCCAGGCTCATCATGACAAGCCATCGCATATCATACACCTCATCCTCTTAAACACACCTACAAAGAACCATGTTAGGAAAACATTTAAATAGAATTCCATCACACCATTTGTATGAAGCACTATTTTTGACTAATATTCTACGTTCTTTATTAGTAAAGTAAGTTGGAAACTTCCCTGTAGTTAGGTAGTTGGAAAGATCAACAAACCATGGAGGATGTGTTGAGACTGCAAACAAGTGTTCATTTCGAAATTGATCTTGGACTACCTCCTCTTCTCCTGAAACATTCAATTTGGAAAGAAATTCAACAACAACATTGGCCTTTCCAGGGCTTATCAATAATAGTCATGTTAAATTCTTGCAAAAGAAGTAACCACCTAATAATCCTACCCCGGTTTATTCATCAAATATCTTATGGTCGAATGATCAATATACACAAAGATTTTATATCTAGTAATGTAGTGTCTAAATTTATTCAGAGAGTAAACAACAACTAGAAATTCCTTTTCCGTAGTGGTGTAGTTCTTATCTGTGGGGGTCAAGTTTTTGTTGATAAAATAGATGGCATACATCTGGTCTTCCTCATCCTTTTGTCCAAGAACAACTCCCATTGTTGTGTTAGAAGCATCGGTGTGAATATGAAAAGGCTATCCCTAATTGGGTCCTCTCAAAACTGGGCAATGGTTAATTTCTCCTTGATAATTTCAAAATCTCTTTGACATTGAGGAGTCCATTCAAAAACACAGTCCTTGGAAAACAATGAAAACATTGGTGTAACTATTTTACTAAAATCTTGGATAAATCATTTGTAATAGCCTGCATGTCCAAGGAAACTCTTGATATCAGTTTGATTTGTTGGTGTAGGCAATTTAGTAATGAATTTTATCTTCTTGGGATCAACTTGGATGCCCTTAGTAGAAATATGATGACCCAAGACAATTCCTTGATCAACCATTATCAAACATTTTCATGACTCAAGGAAAGCTAGTGTTGCTCACATCTGGTTAACACTTTTTCAAGATTATTCAAAGATTCTTCAAAAGTAGACCCATGGACAGTAAAATCATCCATATAAACTTCGACACAATCATTGGTGAGGTCTGCAAAAATAGCTAAAACTACTCTTTGAAAGGTTGCAAGTGCATTAAAAATTCCAAATGGTAGAACTCTATATGCAAATGTACCCCAGGGACAAGTGAAGGTGGTCTTATCTTGATCAACAAGTGCTATATGATTTGGTTATATCCACTAAAACCATCCAAGAAAGAGAAGTATTTCTTTCCTTGCCATATTGTCCAAAACCTAATCAATAAAGGGTAGGGGAAAGTAATCTTTCTTAGTGGCTTTATTAAGCTCCCTATAATTGATACAGATTCTCCATTTACCATTTTTCTTGTGAACTATAACTAGTTGTGATACCCGTGCTAACTATTAGATATTGGATAGATGAATCCTACCCTCAACAATTTTTCTATTTCATTCTTAACAATGTCTCTAAGTGTTGGATTAATTCTTCGTTGTGGCTATCTGATTGGTTTAACATCCTCAGTGTAAATATGGTGAGTGCATATGCTTGGATGAATCCCTTTCATGTCAGTGTAATCCCAAGCAAAATCTCTAGAATGATTCCTCAAGATATCTACGACCCTAGCCTCTTGGTTGTCCTCTAAATTATTTCCAATGGTTGAGTTCCTTTCCTACCTCAACAGTTACTTGTTTAGTATCTCTCATAATAACAAGTTTTGTGTCAAAGAATCAAAGAGTTCAAGGGACAAACATGAGGTTGTAGCATGTGAAGAATAGTCATGTTTTTAAGGGATACAACCTTGGCTAGAGGGAAATGGAAGTTAGTGGTTATATGTTCTTCATGGTAATCATAAGTCTCTTCACAATTTTCAATGGAAATGTCACTTACCAGGGTAATGTTATCCACTGAGTTCAAAATAGTCATTTCTGTAGCCGTAGTTTGGATTTCCATAGCCACAATTCTGGTTTCCGTAGCCACAATATCGTCTCTATTAGACATTGAGTATTGAGTATGGATCCACAATTTCTTCCAGATGATTTTTCACTGCAATGGTGGCTAGATAAGAAGAACTCATGTTATTAGTATTTGAAAAATCTACCCACACACATTCACAAACATCCACATGAGGTTGGGCAGGAGGATAAAGGGAAATATTCTTTGCTTTTTGCCCATTTGAAATGGTCATTTTTCCGACCTACAGTCAATGTATGCAACAACAATAGCTAACCAGGGTCTTCCTAAGATGATTGGGTATCCTAACTTTCGATCTTTAGGTTGTAAGACCATGAAATCTATAGGATACTCCCAAGATTCAACAATGACCAAAACATCCTCAATTACTCCATCTGGTACAACAATAGATTGATCTGCTAATTGGAGGACAATATTGGTTGGCTGCAATCCTATCAAGGACAAACAAATTGAACATATATGTTGTTATGACATTGATGGTAGCAACAAGATCCTCCAGAACATTAGATATTGACTAACCATTCACACAAATAGTAATGACCAGAATCCTGAGATCCCCATATTTTGGTGAAATAAGTTTTCCAGCCACAAGGTCAGCCAAATTACCTTCTACTTTGATAGTTTTCGGTATTTCCTCTTCCTTCCTAGTGTCTTTATGCAATGGTTTCTAATGGTTTGGTTTAACTCGGAATGTCCCTTATTTCTCTTAGAAGTGGGACCTCAATGTTCATCTTTTTCAACTCCTGAACCAATGTTGTTTCTTCCTCGTTTTGTACTTCTTTTAATCTCTCTGGAAAAGGAGCAACATGCATATTCTTATCTTCCTCCTGATTTTTCCTAGTGGCTCATGTTTGTGGAACATGTCTAGTTTCCTCATTTTCCTCAGGTATCCTCTCATTTTCCTCCGAGTATCCTCTCATTTCCTCAGGTATTTTTGTGATAACTATGGGAGGATTGTTTATTGTTCTTCTAGACCTCAATTGTACATTATTAATGGCATTCAACTGCATTGTCTCACCCTTGTCTTGCTTCATTAATTAAAGTTGTTTGTTGATTTTTGGGGTTTGAGACAGGTTGGGCTAGGAGTTGAGTTTTGCTACTTTCCTTGCTGATAATTTTGTTTTGGTGGAGGCATTAAAGCTTGTTGTTGTTGTGCAAACCTCCTTGGTTGATTAGAATTTTGTTGAGGTGCCCATTGTTGATTTTTCCATGGTGGTGTATTGGTGGTGGTGCCCAACCTTGCTTGATTGTATGGAGGCACCCATGGTGGTGGTTGTGGGTAAGCCATCTAGTTTGGTGGTGTCCAATCAGTTGTCCCTAAGTTGGTGGAGGAGCCTGATTGGGCCATGACATCATCCAAGGGTAGGGGCATAAGAAAACTGGTTATTTGATCTTTGCATGAAGTTTACCTCTGCATTTGATTGAGTTATGGCATTTAATCTCTCTTTGAGTTGAGGTAGGAGGGTACAATGATTGGTATCATGATCAGAACATAAAAAATTAGGCACATGTCTGTGATATCTAAAGGACATTCCTTCAGAGGATGCCTTTTCTTGCATCTAGGATAATATATATCTAAAGGTTCTTTTGGAGTATTGTTCTTAGCTTTCATCCATCTATGGTTGAAGTTAACTGTGACAAGATGTATGTTTTCATGTTAGCCATTTCCTCTAGAAGTTTTGAGGTACCTAGGGCATTTTTGATGTTTTTTTCATCGTCTTATACCTCCTCTTGTTCTAGAGTAACTCCTACATAACTCAACAATTTGTGCCATGGTGAGTTTATGTACATCACCTCCTCCCATGAGATGGAGGGAGTCTTTGGTTTCATCATCAATTCCTTTAAGGAAAATTGTCTTAGTGATTTCTGCATTCAACTCATAACCACTCCTTCTATGGAGAAAAAGAAATTTGTCCAGATAATCTTCCAAATTTTCATCTTCTTTTTGCTTTATCTGAAAGAACTCTTCCCTCATATCTCTTCCCTTGTAGTAGTCCTAGTATTTTTCCAAAAGGAAGTCTCCATTTGTTCCCATGAATGAATGGAGTTAGAAGGTAATCCCATAAACCACCTCATGGTAGAGTCTTTGAGGGTGGAAGGAAAAAGTTTGAGTTTCTAGTTGTCTATTTTATAGTCATATGTTTGGCAAAGGACTTTGAATTCAAACAAGAATTGGTCTGGATCTTCTATAGACATTCCTCGAAAGATAGGGAGAATGGATGGAGAGATGTTTTTCATGGGTGCATCCTCATCCTCATTTAGGACAATGGGATAAGTAAAGGTTCTACCCAAAGGTCGGTCCTCATCATTCCCATTGTCTCCCATTTTTAAAGGTTGTTAGGTTCTAAATAAGATGATGCAGACTATTCAATATCACTCTGAGTGTTATATTAGATTTAGTGTCACTCTCAATGTTCCCTACTTGTGCTTTGTTTAGATATATTCTTTGAATATTATGAGGTATAAATCTCCCTTGAGCATCTTGTGGCACTTGTGCATCAATATTTCTTGTGTAAACAAGGCTTAGGATTCTTACTAGTTGCATAGCTTAACTTCACTAACACCCATAGTAGATAAAATGAATAGAATGGCGTGTTATGCTTATGGTGTCCCTAGCAACGATGTAAAAAATTATGGGTCATTGTTATTTCTAATCATTTAACCAAAATATTCAATTGTCGGTGTCGTTCTTAAACCAGGGTTATGTCCTAGGCTATATGCAATGAAGTTGGATGCAACATAGTTGTTGTGGTGATTCTCTTTTTGGGGGTTTCAATTGTGATTTCTCTCTTGTTTCTCTTCTACACTAAGGAAAGTAAATGCAACTCTACGCTATTGAAATGAAAGACAAAATTTAGGAAATACATCTATTCTATTGAAACAACGTTGTTGTAATAAAAATGCTTTTAAAGGAAACTACTTAATTGAATTGAAATGCACACACAAATTGAAATGACAAAAAGGAAAGTTACTAAAGCAAGGAAATGGAATACTACATTCAAACAACCATTCAAATCAAGTATTAGAACTGAAACTTATCGAAATAATGATCATGCATAAAATATCAACCCTCCAATCTCCTCGGGTGAGTGGGCCCTTTCTCTCCTTCGAGATTGAGATACTTCAATACCAATGAATACTCAAAACAACATATAGATTATAATGATTCAAAAATTACGAACATGTTTCATCATCAAATTGTAAGATAACTACAAACCGGTATATAGAACTCTTCAAGACTATCAACTACTACTATGAAACAAGCTTTGAGAATTTTGTCTTTATAGACAAAATTAGTTACAGATCATGCCACAATGATAGGCCATGGATTCAACTAAATAACAACCTAATTAAATCTCAATGGCACCCTATAATATAGCTAAAAACAAGGCCCTTGTTTTTAGGCTACTATTAGGAAAATCCTCTAGAATGACATGGTGGCGAGAGACTCGGTCTTCTTGACTTACTTCCACAAAATTGGCAAATAATGCTCTTTATCAACCTACACACATCACCACATTACTCACAAAAGTTGTTAGTGGGAACTTATACTGTCATTAGTTCACATGAGACAAGAACAAGAGAAATGCATCAATCTTACTAAGGATATAACTATCTAGAACATCCCCCATGCATTAATTAACATATTTAGGAACAAATCAATAGCCATATGGATGATATAATAAGTCAATTTATGCACTCATTAATTCTTGTCAAGATTATTGGCACTTTTGTCGCCAAAAGCATATGGAAGGCCTTTGAAGTAGTGAAACCCTTATCGCATTAGATTCTTTGATGGATTTCGCACTAAGATTTCTTTTAATTCTCGTAATATCTCGATGGTCTCCCATTATCAAGAAAAGTAGTATTCCACTTGCTAAAACTTCAAAGGCCAAAGATCTTCATTTATCTCACAAAGGCATTCGCACCATTCAAGATTTGGTTTCCCGTAGAGATTGGATTTCTGGCCCAAGCTCAAGATAAAATTCAATCTTGCTGATTCAGACCTTCCATCTATTTGCAAAATATAAGAGTTGATGCCAAATGTCATGCTCTATAAACTGGGACTCAAGCCTCGAGATGCATACGACATGATTGGTGGTGGAATCATGATATTGTATTTTTTTGCTATAATGCTGACACCATATACTAGCTATTGAGTCCTATCTCGCCTACCATTGCTAAGCTCAACACCTACCGGGGCTGTAACATGTCCATTCTACTTGGCTTCGTCGAATTTCCTAAGTGCTTGGAATCACTTTCTTGAGCCTAAAGTTAACCATTTTCTTTGGAGCCTTATCTATTAGGGCCTTCTCGTTGGCGAGTGTCTTAGTTGCATAAAAATTACCAATCCTAAAAGCTCTTTTGGCTCTCAACCTAAATCCTTTAAGCATTTGTTTTTGTCTTGTTTCCGTGCGCAAGCAATTTGGTCCTGGATTCATATGTTATTTCAACCCTACCACCCTAAATTCTTTCATTGGCGTATGGATTTGTTTGGAGATTTCAATTCTTGGCCTAATTATATTGATCAATGTGATTTGTTTAGAGCTTTGATTTAACAAATATTGAAATTTGTAAAACCCTAATCATAGAGTCACAATGATAATAAGCAATAAAGTACATATCTAACCTAAATAATAAGCTTAAGAAATATGAAACCCTAGGTGCAAGAGAGAGATAAATAACTTAGCCCATTTCGTAATAAATCTTGAAGTGTCTTTGGGCTAGAAAACTACTGAACAAGAGGAGGAAGTTGTCGCATTGCTTCTCTCGAAAATTACAAGATCGCTGGATCTTCCTGGGCACGCGGGCGTTGGGATTGGGTCGGGGGTGCCAAAGTCTACTTTTGGGTGTTTGTGACTGCAAAAATGGTTGAAATATCAATTTTCTTGTATCGCAAGGTGTTCATTGAGTTTCATTGTTGATCCCTGCATGTCGCACTATGCCCACATAATTCACTTGTAACCTGTAAGACAAATGACCTCCTGCAAAACCCCAAAACACATCAAATCCTCAAAAGAAAATGATGCAAACGGGAGTTGAATTGACCCACGATCACTCGAGAGAGTGAACTTATGACCAAATGCTCTGATACATTTTAGACTCCATGTAGTTCGTGTGTGTGTGAAGAATTATGCCCTAGGTGGCTCTTGTGCAAGACACACACAAATACTAAGCAATAGCTATATGTAGTAATGTAGATAGATGTGTGGATGTTCAAGGGACAAGGGATTGCATACACTTCATAGGAGGGAAGTTCATCACACATATATCTACATTCTACATATAGTTATTGCTCATTATTCGACGCATTTTGGACAAGAGCCGCTTTAGACACAATTCTTCACACATGTACATAGAACTACATGGAGCTTGAAATGTAGTGAAATGATTGATCGTAAGTTCACTTTTTCAGGTGACTGTTTGGGTCGGTCCAACTCCCCATTTGCATCTTTTTCATTTCAGGATTTGATGTGTTTTGGGGTTTTGCATGAGAGGTCATTTGTCTTGTAGGTTACATGCAAATTCTATAGGCATAGTGCAACATATAGGTGATGAACAACGAAGGTCAACGAACACCTTCCGACACAAGAAAATTGAGATTCTGACCATTTTCACAAATCCACAAGCACCTAGGGTAGACTCTGCGCGCCAGCGCCGCCGACTCAATCTAGGCACTCTAGTCCGAGCAGATCTCGACAATCCTATAATTTTATGAGTGCGGTTGCGATAACTTCCTCCTCCCCGCTCAATAGTTTTCCAACCCAACACACTTCGGGATTTATTGTGAAATCAACTAATTTCTCTATCCTCTCTTTTGCACCTAGGGTTTCATATTTATTTAGCTTATTGCTTAGGTTAGATATGTACTTTATTGCTTATGACTTTGCAATTAGGGTTTTACAAATTTCAATATTTGTTAAATCAAGCTTGTATTCTCTTTCATATTTGGAAATCTCATAATACTATGATATTCCAGAATGATCAAACTATTTCTTTATTCTCCACTAATGATAAAGTGTCTCTTTTGTCTCATCGTGAGCATACAAATTCAAGCTCAAGTGAAAAAGTTTCTCTTGAATTTTCTCATTTGTAGAAATTGCTTACACACTGGGGGAGCACTCCGTGCACGATGAGTTGAGTCCCTCCCAACCCTTTCTACCGCCACCTTGGCCATCTTCTCCTCGTTTGCCATCTCCATAAGGACTACGTCGTAGAAGCCTCTCTCGCAGCCACTTCTCTGCATTTCCTCGGGGTTGCCCTTTAGCTTCGTCTTCTTCTGGGCTGGGCTGAAGTCCTCCTTTGAGGGGGAAGGCTATGGTAGGATCTCTGCATTGGGCGTTTCCTCCACCTGGAGTTCAAACTTTTCTTGGCTTTTCACCCCCTGGTTGGGAATTTCAAAGTGCGTTTGTAGATGCATATGCCCGATCGGGATGGTGGTAGGTGGATCCTCCTTCGGTTGAGCCATTGAGTGAAGCTTTCATCCCTCCTCGGGATGATCCTCCTCCTCTTCCTCCTGGAGCGGAAACATGTACTTAGTGCTCTATGGTTTTATGTAATTCTCGTATTTACCCTCGTGACATTCTCTATTTTCCCTTTGAGCGTTTTGTTGTGCCTTCATGATTTTTGTGAGACCGTGAGTATTTCAAATTGCCCCTACTCTCATAACTTTCATATATTTTTATTTAATATAATGGACAATTTCAATAGTAAATTAATATTACATTGATACTTTTATAAACATCAAATAATTAAAAAACCAAACATATAGTACAAAGAAAACCAATGCACTCTACAACTACAAAGGACCAACCAAGAGGAATACCTCATTAAACTCTAATTGTAAAGTATTAACATTAATTTATTATGAGAAAGGCCCTTGCAGATGTTTCTCGGGATCAGTGTTAAATTTGACGGTTTGATGACCGCCTGAGCGTTTGTGCTTTTTCTGGCTATTTTTAATAGTTGTGATTCTCAACATTTTTCTGTGGATGATTGGTGGAGCCGAGAGCACTCGGAGACATGGCTACAAACCATTAAAGATTTTCACCTTGAACAGGTAGAGGAATGCGACAAAGCTTTTCCCAATTTCTTTGTAGATGTGAAAGAAATCCACCCAAAATCGCGCATGATCTGCAGTGGACATCCGGGAGAGCCTGCAAGTTTTAACCAACTATACAATTCCTTTATTAACAAAAAAACAAATTTCTTACTTAGGCTACTTACCTACCCATTTCTCTATAAATTCCGTGTTGTTTTTTGTTTTCTCCTTACGTAACTATCTACCACTTGATACTCCCTTTGCCTACCATCCACTTGCACTGGGTTCTCCGAATCCATTCCCCTTTCATCTTTCTCCACTCTTCTAACCTCTTTTACTAGATTCATGGAAGCAGATGACCACCGTCTCCACCATTCCAAGTGCAGATTTGTTCGTGTATTTGGGAATAAAGGAGGAAATGACAAGGTATGCCCACTTTCACCTTGTGCTTTTTTCCATTGCATTTGATTCATATATAGCTATGTGGGTATGTTGGTCTAGGAGGAATACTTAACTCAACTCCATGGGTCCCAACACCGAAAGTAATTCATGAGGGTTTTACATTGTAGAATATGCCCTTTTTTCTTTGGTATTTTTGAGGGTTTATCTATGATGATATAATATTCCCTTATTTCTTGGAATTTGAGAGGGTTCACTTATGGTAGAGTAGGAAATGAGTTGAGTGGAAGTGGTGTTGAACAACGGGCATCAATGCTTGTGCGGTATACCATGATGTAATTGAGCTTAATGGGATTCTCGAGAGAGATTTACAAGGATTTTGTTGCTTGCGAGATAACTTCTTCAAACTTGGGGACGATAACAAATCACCTTTGTTTTGAAATTGGTATAAGGAATTTCTTCAACAATCTAGACCAATCAAATATGGATGGAGTTTTCTTTGACATTGGCATACTCGACAACTTCATGCATGGTGGGTCGATTGGAGGGTCAAGCTTGGTGCAAAGCAAGGGCAAATGGAAGATTTTTCTTACAATCCCAAGATCCTGCAAGTTGCTTTGCAACTTCGTATCAACAATTTCCATGATCTGTTTTGTTGTCTGCTTTTGATAGTATCTGTATTCACATGTCGATGTCAAAGATAATGTTCTCATCTTATTGAGAACCTTTCCAAGTTTAATCCAAATCATAACCAAGAAGGAGATCGGATTCAATAGTTTGCAAAAATTGTTTTTGATTTTTGTCGATAATCCATACAATATGAAATCATGTCTACCCATGTAAATGCCTTTGATAATTTGAATGGTCCAGAGCTATATTTATGCACAATAGTATTACTTTAGGAGACCTATAGTGCATATATATTTTACACGAAGATAAACCCCTTCATAGGATTGCACCTTTAACAACATGCGGTTGTGAAAAAGAATTTATAGGGTAAGTGGGTTCTTAAAAATTGACTATCATGATTTTGGTATTACCAACTTTTACTTTTAGACCAGATCTTTGCATAATGTTTGAAGGGCTCTTTACGAGGGTGTGGTTTTGAAGGAAATTATATGGTAAGCTATTTTTCAAGATTTATCTCATGAATTTGAGTTTATTAACATTTAGAATTTTGGTAGCCCACTCTTGATCAAAGGTGGTCATTAGATGATATTATAAGGCATATTGCTTTTTGGATTCAACTTTCATGATTTTGGTTTTATTTACATTCACACAACCAAGACCGGACTATTGCTGAAATGTTTGAAAGTTTTAATTGTTTTTCTAAATTTGTAAGATGTTATGTAAGAAGGATGATATTCTCACCTATGATAATAATACAATGGTTTAGTTGCAAAGTATAATATCTACCCATCTTGCCTCTTCTAGGTATTTTTGTATCTTTATTTGTGTATATTCTAAAAGGGTAAAAGATAGATGATAACTTAGTTTAATTCCTATATTACATCCGATTTCCTCGACGAATGTTGTTTGATTTGAAGCCTGGGGAAATTAGCTCATATAATAGTGAATGCAAGCAAAACATGTTGTTTTTTCTCTCTCCTTTTCCCCTTTTCACTAGTTTTTGAAAAAAATTCAGATTACAAGAATAGTGATTACTTGGTAATCAAATTATCATAGCATGTGTGCATAGTAATCAGAGTTGATATTTATTATTGTGTCTTGGTGGGCAACATGTTCACTAGATTAGAACTTGAATCTCCTCATAACAAATGTCCCTTCCATGACAATACAACCATGGCATTCTCCCAAGCCTCGTCCACTCACATCCAAAGTGAAATAATTTTCTATGCACCTTAGGTGGTCCTCATATCTTTGCCATCATATTCCGTAAAGTCAATATTGGTAAACATTTCCCTTCTTCCATTAGTACATGATTAAAGATGGCATATCCAAATTTAGAGGTCCTATTTACAGGGTTTTAAATGTTCCTAACTTCTCATAGAACTTGGCTCAAAATCAATCTTCAAATCATGTATTAATATCTCTTTACAAGTTATCAAGAGTGCCAACTTCTTGATGGGACTTTTAAATCCCTTCTTTTGATTTACTTGGGCTCAAGTGCTCAATTTCAAAGCTTTAGGCCATCCTATCAAGGGGAAAGCTTTAGTCTAGCGTTGATATCATCAAGTTAAAGCAACAACCTTCCATACAAGAACTCAAACTTGTAAGAGATAATTTGCAACAACAAAGTATTTAGACATAATAGTATTTGAAAACAATTACTAATCCATAGCTACTACTTGGAGGACTTTTAATTAATGTAGATATTTCTATTTTCCAACTTAGAAAATATATAAATATTTTTCATTTGAGAATTATTATATTCCGCTTTCTAATTCAAATTTGCTAATAGATTTGTTGATTTCTAAACGTCTATCTAATAACTACCATTGTTGGTCTACAATTTGACCAACCAGTGTATGCTTCATTGGTATCAGACCCACAATCCTACTGCTGTCGATCTCCTTAATGTGGACCATCAACACAACCAATCTCCTTTCTTATTCCACCTCTCATTATTAATAAATTTGGCACCAAATTTGATTTTTCTCAACCTAATGTGTTATCTTTGCTTCCAATTTGACCATTCTTTGATAGTTGTGTTGTAATCTTCTAAACGAATCTACTTATTCTCAAATTTTAAATGTGAAAGACAACTAGAGAAACAACACAAAGTATAAGGAATGCATGACAAAATGTTCCTAGACAATGAATAGAGTGTATGGAGAGGAACTTCAAGTAAATTTTGATGGAATCGTCAATGAAAAGTTGTGTTCCTTCATAAGCACATCATCACAATATCAACCGAACAACTAGACTTTATATCGGTGCATGAATCGATCAAAGAATTTCAATTATCAAGTTTTCTCCACAAATTCAAAAGGTTATTTCATCAAAGAAGATGAATATTTAGAAACTAAAATCTAGATCTACATTCACAAGCTCAAGCAATCTTTTAGAATAAACACAAACAAAGATGAGGAAAAGCTACATTTTGTTATGCTTGCATTTCAAAACATTTCATCCAAATGGAGACATAACATTAGAAGTTAGGAAGGTAATTTACCGATTTTGCATTACTAGAGGAATCTAATTCTAGGTCTTTATTTGATGATAATTCTTTAAAGAATGTGTCCTCCACTTGGGTGGAAAACCTGTAACGTATTGACATTATTCCATATACTTTTGTCATGCGTGAGACATGGAAGGTATTGTCTGCTCGAGTTCTGTTGGTAGCTTAAGGAACCAATATGGTTGATTCACAAACCCCTTTTCTCAATAGTATTTCTTTGCGGCACATTCGATTAAACATAAAAATACCCCTAATTAAAGACCTGGAATTAAGAATATGATTTGAACTTACAAAGGATCTCAATGGACATTTGGTAGACTATGAGAGAGCTCTAATTGCACATTTAGTGGTCCGTGATAGATAGTTCAATGTGCATTTGATGGATCTTCCAGAGGGCCTTTAATGATTAAGAACAATAAGAGGGATAGGTTCATATATCTCAAAGATGGACAAACCATAAGTAAAAGGCTACCACTCATAATATAAAATCTGCAAATGTATGGAAGTCTTCATGTATTCATGTTTAGTTCAAATAAAATAGTCCGCAAATGTACGAAAGGCTACCACTCATGATATAAGATTTGCAAATGTATATATACGAATTTGCAACAAATTTGAAATGTAAAGATATAACTTCTAAATGAAATATTTCATCTATATTCCTACACTTACAAAATCAATCACACCCCTTATCAACATCAACTACGAAAGTACTAACTATCCCTCTAAAACAAATAACATATATCGTTGGACGTTCACATTGCATTGTACACATGCGATTGCTAATTGGTGAAGTTTCCAAGTTGATGGTGGTGGCACCCAACCCTCTTATTCTAATGTTGCATTATGATGCGATGTAATTTTAACCATACACAAGTTGAGGTTTTGTGCAGAGGCGGCGGAGCGTATGCTTTTTTCAATTCATAAACACAAGCTTCCAAGATTGAATTCTGACCGCCAATCTTAAACGGTTGTTTCAGCTGGCCGTCGATCGTCTGCTTCACTCGCGCTCTTAACGCCATATACTTTAATTTCTGCCATTTATTTTCTCCATTTATAAGGACTCCCCATTTCCCGCAGTGGCTCTCATCTGCTAGTTCATCACAAACATATTTGTTTCTTCCGTTGCTTTATCATTCAGTCCACCTGTGGCTCACAGGTTTCTAGCTAGAGAGAATTCCCCTGAAGACACCGAGTGCTCTGGAGATGAAATTCCATCCAAACACAGAGCCCATTTGTTTGATTCAAACTCAGAGCCTATTTTCTTCTACGTGTTCAATGATTCTCCAAATGGGTAGAGAGAGGCAGCTTCATGGGATGAACATCACCATGGCTATCCCACTCAGGCAAAAACTAGTTCATCTTGTGTTGAATTCAGGCAGAAATGAGGTTGAGCACTGCAATTACTTCCGAGTTATTTCACTTCCAATTCTCCTCTCGGTAGGTTATGTAACTACCTTTTTCATAAGGAATAATGCAGGTAATATGGATTGGTATATATGATTGTTGCAGTGCCGGGGATACCCATATACAATCACTCTCTCCACAACCATGGGTGTAGCAGGCTAATAGCTACTACACTAAGGGCACCGGGGGTTCAAGGTTATTGATGTTGCGCTCGATCTGATTGGGAAACAGGTTGACAATTGCCTTCCCAGGTATTCCAGTTTTCTTTTCCCTCTTGAACTTATTCTGTTGTTTCTTAAGAAGGGACAGAGCAGATTATCATAGATTGTTTTGTGATGATTGTTGTGTAGAAAAGGGTTTTGAGTATAAGAGGAGTCACAGATTCTGGGATGGGCACGTTACATATACAGCATCACCTTAATCAATCCCCGCAGCCACATTCACTCTTGGATTTATTACCCCGGCCTTAGAGTTTTCAAACAACAAACGCATGGAGTATATCTCAACTTTACTTGTGGTGACTTTTTCAAGTTTTCTGGGTATTTATATGACAGTTCTTTGTATTTTCTGCAGTTTGTGCGTTGAATCCATCGATTTTGGTCTAAATCAGGAATAGAGTGACAGCTGCGTAAGCTTCACTGGAAATCACAATCTGGATACGAGAAAGGTTTCGAGAAGAGTTGTTGTGAGTCTGATCACTTTCCCTATTGGGATTTGATCCCATGCCCTTTGTAGGCTTATTTCTACCCATAGATGGTGTTTTGAATCTGCCTTTTCCTTGCATCTAGAACAGTGGAGTTCTACATTGCATGAGGTTCACATTAATTTATGCCCTCTAAGGCTTCTTGTAGCACGAGGAAGGTACTTAAAATATTAAATGGTTCTAAAATTCACAAATTGCAGGAACTATTCCTAATTAGGAAGATAGAGGTTGTGTTTTATAGGAGTAGTAAATATTGTATTTTGAATTAGCTTCTTCTTAGTACATGATAATTGGTCTTTACAAAGCTGTTTATAATAAAAATAAACTGCAAACAAGCAAACTCCAAGGGCCCAATTTAACTTTCCCCAAACACTATCTAGGCAAGAAATAGAAGTTAACTATTGATGAATATTCAACAGATTTGATATGCTATCTCTTGATTTATAATTAATCTATGTTGCCAGGAAACAGAAACGGGTACGAAGTGCAGAAACGCCAATTTTCAAAAAACCTTGGGTATGAAACGTTATGGGAAACACCTGTTATATATATATATATATATATATATATATATATATATATATATATATAGTACTCATTTTAAAATTGTACTCCATAGACCATAAGAGATAAGTATAACTGATAAAACACTCAAAATATTTTGTATTCATTGAAATAATACATTATTATCATGTATACTTATCTCTAGGACGTTTCAAAGGAGTTTCCGTTTGGAAACGTTTGAGGGTGAAACGAGGGTCCTAGGCGTTTCTGGTACTAGAGTAATTAATAGATTATTATATCATCAAGAGAAATTTAAGCCCACATAGACTATGCTACTACTAAGTATTGCTCATCTCTAAAAACATGACAATGTAGCATGTCACCATCCTCAACCGCAATGGATGCTTTTGTGGGGTTGAATAAATGAGTTGACTTGATATGGAATTCCTTTGTCATGCACACAAAATTGTATTGCATGTCGAGAAAATATTAGGTGTTTTCCTTTTCCAAATTAGAGATAGAGGGAATGTTGTTTAGCTTTGTTGGCCAATGCGATAGTTAGAACATGACCAAAGCATGTCATTCGTCCCAGTGAACATTAAAATTCTCTAGATGAGATGTTTAATGGATATTTATGAGTAATGCCACAACAAAGAGAGTAGCTTGTTGCATTTAGAGTAAGTTTGGGGTGTTTATTTGGGCTTTTGCAAGCATACACCTTCATTTGTCAACGAATGAGAGATTAATAAGGTTGATTGTGTTCTCTCTTTTTCATGCAAGATGTGAAATGAAAAACATGATGATGGTATAATCACAAAATAATGAGATACTTTGATTTTTTTGCAAAACAACCTTAAGGATTCAAAGAGCTTCTTGCAGTGGATTATTGGCCTTGTACAAGCTTCGAAAGTTGAACATTCATTCCGATCACGTCGCTTCCTAGATGAAATTTCGGTCCATAACTAATCATGACATTTTTTGTATTTTCCAACCGTTAGGTGAATTTTTGTAAGTGCATACGAATCCCTAACTCTAGTTTTGAAGCCGAGGCTAATGCTGCCCAAGGATTAACAATGCCTTCTCGTCAAACACCCGATGATAATGCTCTAACACTCTTAGTTCTTTCAAAATGTTGTTGTTGTGTTTGTGCTTCTTCTCTCATGTTGCCATGTTTGCCTTTCTCCTTGATGCTTATTGTTCAAAATGGGGTCGATGTGAGTCCAATAAGTTGTAACTTTTAGCCTTTCGTGTTTTTGTGTAATTTTTAATTGTTCTTAGTTCATATTTGTATTATTGTTTGAAAATGTTTTTGGGGACACATCTCTCGATTACTTGAAAGAGTTGACGAGAATCGTATTGAAAACTGTGCACCACGATAAAGTTGCACTCTGAAGGAAACGTAATAGCTCCAGCGTAATCACAAGGAGGAATCGATCAATCAATGGAAGAACTTGCATAACAGAACAAAGCTTGCACATAGAGAAAAGATAGCGGAGTGTCTTGGCATACTCATAAATTTCAAATGAAGGGATACATATAGGGTGTTGAGTAACCCTAGTGCATGACACACAAGCAAACCCTAAACCTAACCCATGTGAGATGACCCTCCATATGTGAGTGGAGGACACATAGGATCCCACACACCAACACCCCCTTCATCGAAGCTGGGGTAGTGGCTATGATGAGTCAGACAGAACAAGAAGACACTCCTAAACAACTAAGAAAGATGTGTCAATGGGGCCCGACAACTAAAGGCCTGATAAGGTGCCCATATACAAACAACATCTTCCTAGAAGAATAAGAAGAAGAGAAATGGGTCCCGACATAAAGCCTGATGAGGTACCCATGCACAAAAAGAAGTCCCAAGCAAGTGAAGGAAAACCCAGTGGGAAAAACATCCACCACAAGAGAACAAAATACTCTCTAATCTAAGAAAGATGCCAAAGATGGGTCCTGGCCATAGACTAGCTTGTAAAGGTACCCATGTACAAAAGGGAAATCTCTCGGAAAGATGAAAAAGAGAGAAGAAGAGGGAGACGAGATGGATGTGGAAGAGTTGAAGAAAAATACGAATGCATGCATTAGTGAAGGTTTAACGATCACGTCGGGTATTTGAATACCTATTCTACAAAATGTGAAGGCATTTCATCTTGTGTTTTAAAGGGCAAAACACAGATCACGAGGAACTGCTTCTTTCCTCCATTCACAAGGATAGGAGAAGTCATTTTTCATTTTACTCACTGTAGAAAGATTATAGTTTACGGGTTTTATTTTTGAAACCAATACACATCGTGGAATTTTGAAGTCACGCTTTTTATAGACCTAGTTGTGGATTTCACAAATTGCAAGGGAAAAAAGGCATGTGAATAATAATCACTTTTAAAGAAATTCGACGGCAATAACACAAAGAAACCCCAGCTACAAGGGCATTCTCGAGGGTAGAAAACATTATATCTATACGTTTTTCATAATCATGATTTTCCAATTGTGATATCTTACCTACAACCTAGGGCACGAGAATTCATGGTGCATAATTACTCTGGATTCATGGGTGTTGATTCATGCATAACTTCTTATATATATTTGTGGGTTTTGCAAACCAAACAGCTTAGTTACTTTCTTTGGTATTATTGCTGCTCCATTAGTATTCTAAATTTGTTTGTGAGTAATGGAAAATATTTCAAAATTGACTCTACCAAAGATGCAAAATCGACAGCACAAATTTCAATGTATGGAGCCATAAAATTCTAACGCTTGCAGAATTTCGTGATTGTGATAAGATAATCACAGGTAGTGAAGGTCGACCAATGACGAACTTCGCGAATTATGATAAACGTCATAAGGAGGCTCTATTACTTCTCAAGTTGTCAGTGTTGGATGATATGATATTGGAAGTGTGGAATGCCACAGTAGTAAGCACGTCGTGGACCAATCTGAGGGATAAATATTAGATGCCGAGAAAAATTGGGTTTTATACCTGAAGAATATGCTCTTTTCCGTAAAGTTACAAGGTGGATCATTGTTTGAGCACCTACTTGAGATGAAAGACCAACAAGACTCAAGTTATCTTGCATCAACAAAAAGGTGGACGACGATTATATGGTGGCTCGGTTTTTGAACAACTTACCTTCTTTGTATGAGTCATTTGTGGAGGCACTCCATTTAATGGCCGAAAGTCAATCTCATACATTTGACAAGGTGAGTTCCTACCGCTGCAAAAGGAGCGGTGAAAAATTTAGGCGAGAATCCGGCCAGACTAATCGAGAGTGCTCTTATCGCACAATAAAAGAAAGTGGAGATGTCTCAGTAATATCCCATTCCCAAATCGAAGACCCTTATCCCATTTGGTCTTCTCGACGGCTAAGGAAGAAAAATAAGGGGAGACTTAAGTTTTATTATTTTATTATAAAGTGCTTGAAAAATAAAATAGACATTATAAAAAACGATTATAATAATTTAATGAACTTAATAATAAAATAAAACATAGAAAAAACAACTACATCGAGAAAGCACTTAGCAAATATGTAATATCCATGGAAAAGTGTGACTTGCACTAGGAGGCAAAAATAAATTAAAAAAAGGAAAAAGTCACTTTATAAAAGTGACCTCCCATGGTGGATCAAAAAGACAAAAAGAAAGGCAAAAATATATGGGCCAAAATTTATTCCCGGAAGGAAAGTGGTGGATAAAATGACAAAAAGATAAAGTCACTTTAATAAAGTGCTGCACCCACATGGAGTAGTAGTCACTTTAATATTAGTAGTGGTCACTTTAATTTAATATTGGACAAAAAGTTGGTGGGAAAGACATTTAATAAAGAGGAAAATTTGATTGGTTGAGTGGAGGTGGCCATTAGGCCCAATTCTTCTATTTAAGCAATGAGATTTGCTTGAAGAGACACACTTGAATATTTCTCCATTTTTGAATTTTGTACGAAGCTTCAACTTTATCAAAAGATATATTTCTAAAGATGAAAACCTTTAGAAATTCCCTCTTGAGGATGAAAACCCTCCAAGAGTTTGTGAGGATTCTCTACACAAGGGTTTCCATTGTGCTTCATGGTTTAACAAGTATTTTTTGTTTATTTCCAGTAGTTGGTTGGAGAAGGTTTGCAGATTTTGTCAAGGGTTTGAAGGGAAATTATCAGCGCTTGTGTTTTTCTTCATTATTCCAACCCTTTTCCTATGGAGCAACCTATCTCTAGAATAAATCCGGGTTATTTAAAGGTACTTCATATATATTTTGTGTTGTTACATCTTTATCTGATTTTTGTACATCAAAGCAACATGTTTCAACATTTTTGGATGATTAAAAAGTGCCATTTTCAGTCATATTCAAAGGCAACGTATATGCAATTTTTCATAAATTATTTCAATCTTGTTTGCATTAGAAATCTGCATATTCCTTCAAATTTTGGCCTTATAAAATCAATACTTCAGTTTTGAGTGGAAAAATTTAAGTATGTTGATTGATTTGTTTGGGCTTTTCACCTAACCCTAGTCACATTTTCCAAGTTAAATTCAGATCTGCATAAATAAATTGTTGCATCTTTTATAAATTGTATTTGGGAATTTGGGATTGGCCTTAAATCCATTTGGGGTCAAAAATGTCCATTTGGGGACTTTACTGATGGTATTAGAGCTTGAAATCCTTCCAACCTACGAGGAAAAGAAAGTAAAATCAGATCTGTAGAAGCGCTTAAGGAAAGGATGAAGTGGTACGAAGTCCCCTCTTTGATGGGACTGAGGCAACATCATCTAGATGTTGGTTGCAAGAGTTTAAAACGTTCCTTTACTATAATCCTTTGTGTCGATGATGCCCTCGAGCTCATCTCTAGATATATGTTTGGAGTAGCAGACACATGGTGACAACTTTTGTTGGAGACCCAAGGGGTTGAATATGTTGCCTCACTTGCTGATTTCTCACACATGTTTATAAAAAGATTTGATGTACAGGTTGAGCAAGGAAAAAAAATCATGGAGTCTACCAACTCAGATCTATAATGGGAGAGAAATCAACCCATTGTGTATTCCACCATACAAGAAGAAGAAGCTTTAAGAGGTACGATTTCTATTGAGCATAATTATTGTGTTAGCGAGGGAAGAACATTGCTTGCTAGAGAAATTAATATTAAATAAGAGAAGAAATTCATATATGCAAGCAAGGAAGATGTAATGGAAACACAAAGAAGGTGTGAGGAGTGACACGAGAAGGGCTAAAGTCTGCTAGATTGATAGCCGCTTAAGTGAAACAACACCTACAAGAGTTCAAGGCAAAGACTTCTTCTATTAGTGGGCAACAAGGTATGAGGAATGACATTCCTCAAGATATGGCAGCCAAGAGCATGGAAATCTCTTTCCAAGGAGGGTAGATTGCACGGATTGAAGAGTGTGTGGAAGAAGGTATGCCATCTTATTTATTGCAGCAAAGAATCGATTCACAACAATATTCAACCCATTTTGAACAAGAATGCTCAGGATTTGGTGCAATAAAGTCAAGCCATTTTGAAGACCAAGATTGACGAGGATGTTGGTGATATTCCTAGGTATGAAGATCATAATTATGTGTCTTATTTATTGCTTCCCATTCTAGTTTATTTCCATCATGAGATGCATGATAAGATAGAATGTGAAGTCTTCAATATGGATTTTTTTGAACCATTGTTCCAAGTATATGTATATGAGCATCTTGTGGATGATATATGGCAAGTTTGAGCCCACTTGATAGGTTTAGGGTGGCCAGGCTTGTGGAACATTTCAGCATGTTTTGTCTATTGTGCATGACACTTGGACAAAACAAATTTGGAATTTCTTGAGGAAAACAATTTTGGGAAGGGAGGACTATAATATCCCCTTCTTGGTTGAAGACCCTTAGCCCATTTGGTCTTCCCGACGGCTAAGGAAGAAAAATAAGGGGAGACTTAAGTTTTATTAATTTATTATAAAGTGCTTAAAAAATAAAATAGACATTATAAAAAGCACTTATAATAATTTAATGAACTTAATAATAAAATAAAACATAGAAAAAGCAACTACATGAGAAAGCACTTAGCAAATATGTAATATCCATGGAAAACTGTGGATCATTACTAGGGCAAAAATAAATTAAAAAAAAGGAAAAGTCACTTTATAAAAGTGACCTCCTGGTGGATGAAAAAGACAAAAGAAAGGCAAAAAGCATATGGGCATATGGGCCAAAAGTTATTCCCACTAGGAAAATGCGACTTGCATAAGGAAGGAAAGTGGTGGATAAAAACGACAAAAAGATAAAGTCACTTTAATAAAGTGTTCTACCCACATGGAGTAGTGGTCACTTTAATATTAGTAGTGGTCACTTTAATTTAATATTGGAGAAAAAAGTTGGTGGGAAAGACATTTAATAAAGAGGAAAATTTGATTGGTTGAGTGGAGGTGGCCATTAGGCCCAATTCTTCTATTTAAGCAATGAAATTTGCTTGAAGAGACACACTTGAATATTTCTCCATTTCTGATTTTTGTATGAAGCTTCAGCGTTATCAAAAGATATATTTCTAAAGACGAAAACCTTTAGAAATTCCCTCTTGAGGACGAAAACCCTCCAAGAGTTTGTGAGGATTCTCTACACAAGGGTTTCCATTGTGCTTTAGTGGTTTATCAAGTATTTTTGTTTATTTCTAGTAGTTGGTTGGAGAAGGTTTGCAAATTTTGTCAAGGGTTTGAAGGGAAATTATTGCAGCTATGTTTTTCTTCATTATTCCAACCCTTTTCCTGTGGAGCAACTATCTCCAGAATAAATCCAAATTATTTGAAGGTACTTCAGATCTATTTCGTGTTGTTACATCTTTATCTGATTTTTGTACATCAAAGCAGCTTGTTTCAACATTTTTGGATGATTAAAAAGTGCCATTTTCAGTCATATTCAAAGGCGAAAGTGTAGCTGTAATTTTTCATAAATTATTTTAGTCTTGTTTGCATTAGAAATCTGCATATTCCTTCAGATTTTGGCCTTATAAAATCAATACTTCAGTTTTGAGTGGAAAGATTTAAGTATGTTTGTTGATTTGTTTGGGCTTTTCACCTAATCCTAGTCACATTTTCCAAGTTAAATTCAGATCTGCATAAATAAATTGATGCATATTTTATAAATTGTATTTGTGAATTTGGGATTGGCCTTAAATCCATTTGGGGTCAAAATTTCCATTTGGGGACATGAAAACGTCATTCGGTGAGTCCTCCACTCGGTATCGTCACGTACTATTACACATCACAAGGTTGGGCACCTTAAGAAGGATTGTCGGAAGTGGAAGTATGATTTTTGCAATAGAACAAAAAGCCATGTGATGATAAACATGTGGAAACAATTGAAGAATAATGGGATTTAGATGATGCACATGCTCTTTATTGTCTTCCGACATCATGCTTGCATGCCACTGGGTATTATTTGTTGGATCATTGACTCGGAGCATCCACAAACTTTTCATGTCGCAGGATTGGTATGTTTCATTTATTGCAAATATATGTTTTGAATCGAGTAGTACTAACTCGATGGAGAATCACTTGTAGTAGAAGGGATAGAAGATATATGCATTGTACTAAATAATGCTCATAAAATTTTGGTATAGAATGTTAGATATGTACCTTCTTTACAAAAGAATCTTCTATCTATTCATCAATTAATTGAAAATCCTAATATTTCCGTGGATTTATGTGGGAAGAAGTGCATTGTTTCTGATATGAAACAGAGATAGATGATTTCCCTTGGTATCGGGCAAGGTGGCCAAATATCAGCTTGTTGATCCTACTACGATCAACATGAATGCACGTGTGGAGGAAAATTTCACCATACAGGATGTACATGAGGTTGACATGTGTTGGGAGGACGAGTTTCCTCATTCCTCAAGAACAATTTGCTATGGATGGAGATTACACTATTCCAAATGCACTCGATAGTGCATGATGAAATGGCATGCCAAGTCACTCACTCGAGGTACTTTCTTAAAGGACTATTGGACTAAAGAAATGGCCAAGTATGAAGACATGCGCAAGGAAAAAAGGATGCGCAAAGGTGCGTGCGGAAGCATAAAAGCCAAAATTACACAAGGAATAGAAGTGCGCGAAGGTGTGCATGAAGGTATGATAAGGGAACATGCAAAAGATTGTGCACAAAGACAATAAACTTAGGAGATAGCCAAATTTGTGAGACATGCTAAAAATAGAACACATGTGGAGGACAACGTGTTTACCAAGGCAAGATAAATATAGGATATGAATGGACGGAGAAAGCTAAGTATAACATGGCATGGAAAGTGAAGCAAGCTATTTTTAGCGTGGTGAAAAATCTACTTATAACACATGCATCCGGAGTGAGGCGAGGCTATTTATAGCACACAATAGGATGCTTATGGAGAACCATAGGATGGTGCCTAATTATAGGAAAGCGCAAGCATGCAAACTATATTTAGGAATTTTTTATTAATAGATTAAAGCATGTAAGTGGTGAAGGACAAGTTCCCACCCTATAAATATGTATAGATGTCCATGTAAAGTGAACGATTAGTGGTGAGTGTGTTAGAGTCAATGTGTGTGTGTGTTTGTAAGTGTGTGTTCATATTTGTATGCAAGTCCAGGCAAGGAGGATATGTGTGCGCTACTAAGTGTCCGAGTCCTAGATCGGTATAGAGGCAAGTCATGTGTTTGTAATGGATAATCTAGTATGGATTGTCAAAATACGAAGGGATGCATGAGCTGTAATTGGTATCTAGAAACTTACAATGATTGTATATGTTGAAGAGTGAACACAAGCTCCTTTTATGATTAATTTTCGTATGCGTATATCTGTGATAGCTATATTATGCATATGATATATATATATATAATCATGTCCGGAGGGACCATGTCTTGATTTCTACCCTAGAAGGAACTCGGAGGAGTTGCATGTGCTTTGGGTGAGTGCTTAGATCTATGTCTAAGAGAGGTGCCAACGGGCCCGACTATGTTGTATTGATTTACTAGACTGCAATGCGACATTTTGGTTCTATTGCTGGGACCTTTCATTTAGACTCTCAAGATGTGGCAAGCTTATGGCATTTCGGTTGTCATTGGAGAACATTGAAAGGTGGATACATGACAAAGAAGACAAGTTTGCACAGAGATACAACACAAGTGATAAGTTTAATTTACACAAATGGGTCGAGGACAACCTGTACGATTTGCTCTATGAGACTTTCTTTAGTTTCTTTTCGTAAGATTTGTATGAGTGGTTAGTGTCGTATGCACAAAACATGAAGTAAGATTGGGCAAAAGCAAATTTGGATTCAAGGTAAGTATGAAGTGTTGGCTGACTTGGATGAACCATGGATGCATGTAGTAGATCATTGGTGGGATGGCATCTTGTGGAATTACACTTTGGAGTACGTGATCTCAACATTTTTGTGCTTAGAGGAGCGAGTTCCGGTTCCTTCATGAGCCTAGAGGATTATATTTACGCGTGCTACCATTGGCTATAAAGATCTTGATGGTTGAAATGGGATTTGAAAATTTACTTGATGGCTAGCTAAACACTTGCTTGCCTACGCAAGGATGGGATTGGAAAATATGGTGCGATTAGGGTGGAAGCAGAGAGAGAAAAGATTGTGCATATACAATGATGTGTGAGAGAGGGTAGTTAAAGAGACGCTAAGATAGAGAGGAAGGCCTAACGGACGTGATCGGAACCTTGTGAGAGGTGAGGGACGATAGGACCATGTCCCTCGATGTTACGGAAGTGCAACAGAAGGTGTAATGTCCCCTTTTTGGGACATTAATTAATTAAAAATATGGGAGACCTTTAATCCACTCTTCCCATGGATTAAAGGATAAATATTGGGAAAAATGTCATTACTCCTTTATTTAAAAATTAAATAATTAATTCTCCTCTTATGTTTTATTTTTAAATATTAAAAGAGGGAGTTAATATTCTTTTTGGAGTTTGACTTTTCAGGAAAAGAGACCCATATTAAAAATTGACCCTTCTACATGAGAAAATGCGCCAAAGGAAGGAGGGAAACTTGGAGATTTCAAATGCTAAAGCTATATAAGGAGAAATGGCGACCCCTTGGGGCATGTTGAGAATTTTATTAAAAATATCTTCATGCTTGAAGAGGGATGTATGCCCATGTGATCACATTATAAAGGTGTTCTTCAACACCACCATTATTGTGGAGAGTGTGAGACCTTCTAAGCTTTCATTGAGTGAATGTTGCTTGATATATTCATTCCATGATTGGCACATTTATTTGAGAAGGAAATTTGCATGTTTTTGATGATCTTTGGAGAGTTTAAGAGTGTTTTATGATCTGCTTGTTAATGCTGCAAATATTCCAGCCATAATGACTTGCATGGGTGGTTGTTTTGGCATGTTTGGGTGTCTTTTGAAGTAGTTATTCAATCTGATCTGTATTGGCATATTGTGGCTCCATTTTAAGTGATATTGGAAGGGTTTAATAGTGTTTATGAGCTGCTGGTTATTGCTGCATTTATTCCAGATATGGCGACTTGATTGGGATCATATTTTGGCATGTTTTAAGAGTAAATAAGCTATATTTATAATCTGATCTGTGTTGGCTTATTTTTTTTGAGTTTGGGCAGCTATTTTGGGTGTATTGGAGGGTTATAAAGTGCTGGAAATTATTTATGCAATTTATCCTAACCCTAGTGACTGGTTTTCAGATTTTGGGGCCTGTTTTGAGGTGGTTTCAGTGATCTAAAAATTCAGATTCATAGTTCATTGGAAAGGCCTTGGTTTCTAGATAATTGTGCATTTTATTTGGTGGCAAAACATGGAATATTGAGTGAGATATTAATTTTTGAAGTTTTAGTGTTCTGGTGCATTTTTAATTAATTAACTGCTGCAATAAATTTCAGATCTGGAAAATATTAATTTCCTAACTAGTTCTCCCATCTAACCCACTACTTTGGCCTACTCCAACCCCATTTGGGTTGTATTAGTGCTGACATTGGGTTATTTGAGGTCGAGCTAAGAGGATTTAATCCTTCTAGAATCAATTTGGTTAATTAATTTGCAGATTTAAATAATATCCCCTTATATTATAGAAGGACCCCTCGGCATCGATGAAAGCGGTGCAGTGAAGAAAAAAGAATTGTTGGCACACATCTAACCCACTGGAACCTTATTCCTTGCGCTCGGTACTTGAGAATCGAAGTTCATATAGAGGATCTTTATAGTGACAGAGAAAAAGAAGTTAATCGGGGATCACCACGTTGGGTCGGAGATATAGGTAGATATGTGTTGGTATTGGCTCAAGAGGCACAATAGATAAAGGTAGCTCAACAGATCTCGTGCCGGTCAACAAAGTTTGTCCGATGAAAGTGAGTTTGGTGAAGAAAGAAGAATTGTTGGCACACATATGACCCACCTAGAACCTTATCCCTTGCGCTTGGTACTTGAGAATCAAAAGTTCATATAAAGGATCTTTATAGTGATTGAGAAAATAAGGTAATTGAGGATCACCACGTTGGGTCGAGATATAGGTAGATATGTGTTGGTATTGGCTCAGGAGGCACAATAGATAAAGGTAGCGCAATAGGCTCTCGTAGTGGGTCAACAAAGTTTGTGTGGAAGTAATTCGGTAGGTGTGACATCAAGATAGTGTTGGTGCGCTACCCTTTGGTAGTAATCCCATGGAGGGGCTACTAGGACGGTTGGTATGTAATTTAACTCTATAATTTAATTCTACTACAAGGATGAAAAGCAACACTTTGATAGTCCTCGGGTAGCAGCAAGAGGCTTAGGAGGCTCTGGTCCTCCCCTAAGGATCTGGTCCTCCCCCAAGCGGAAATAATCCAGACAAGGAAGTAACCCACCACCACAACAACCTCCTCAAATTTTCTTTGAAATGTCACTTCATTTACTAGAGTACTAAGGAGTGGAGGTGTGAACTCTTATGGAGGGCCAAGGAAATAACAACCTTAGATAGGAAGGTGAGTTAATTCATGACCACATTGCAGGGGCACTCACATAATTGGTACAAGAAATATGATCCACATCGGATGATAGTTGACTATGACGTGTTGAGCCTTTGCCTTCCTCGTTGAATTTCATATATTTGAGTTTGTGCGGCAGAGCATTAGCGTGCTCAAGGAGATTAAACAGGGCCTATCTAAGAGTGTCTAGGAATATGATGCATGATTCAAAACTCTTTTGTCTAAACTCTCGTATGACATCCATCAAAGTCAACACGTGCAATGGTTCGTGGGTGGATTGTTGATACCATTTAGGAGGGTGTTATCACATAAAACATTCACAAACCCACTTGAGGCTATAGAGGAAGAATTATGCATAGAGGTGGTTGAAAGCGTAGATCTTTGGAGTGAGTCTTTTCCTTGAAGCACAAATCTATGACAAAATAATTAGAGAATATGTCTTCTAATTATGTGCATGACACTCATGATGGACTATGTTGTTTGCTTAATTATGTGCATGACAGTCATAATTGGATAAGCTGTCTACTAATTCTATGCATGACGCTCTAGGGCACACCAAGGATAATTGTCCACGTAGGAATTTACGCACACTTCTCTCAGCTTGCAAGATTTTCCATAAAAATCATGATGTTTGAAATTGCCCACTTCGCGTGCACATGCCACACGTAAGAATGTATCGTTGTGCTACAAGATATGTGACACACACACCTATGATACAACTAATTTCCCACTGATTGACCATATACATGAGGCTTGTGAGACTAGGTTGTGCCAGAGTAGCACAAAGAGTAGCTCACAAGGAAGCAAACATGAAAATAACAAAACCAGACAGGATAAAGGTGCATGTAATAATTGCAATGGAGGTTAAAGGGGAGGATATCACGGCCGAGGCCATGGAGGTTGCATGAGGTAGGTTTAGCTGAGGGACATGTTATATATGTGGGTTGCTTCAGACCATTATCAATGTGAGTGTCTTAAGAACCAATCTTGCACATACTATGGAAAGGGGCACAAAGTAGAAATTTTCCCGGACTTATACATACATATGTGCAAACACAAGAAGGATAGGGCGGAAACAATGATACAAAGTTGAGTGCTCTAGACAGGGACAATGGCAGCCTAAGACTTTAGCTATGGCAGAGAAGCAACCATTATTGGTTACTACATGCGTAGAAGCTTCACACGCACATGACCAGGGGAAAATTGAAGCCGCTCATCGATGAGATGAGAATGTGCAACCAAGTAAATATCTGGATGTAATGCAACAAAAAGAATTTTTCAAGAGACCATGGG
This sequence comes from Taxus wallichiana var. yunnanensis, assembly GCA_018340775.1. Lineage (NCBI taxonomy): Eukaryota > Viridiplantae > Streptophyta > Pinopsida > Cupressales > Taxaceae > Taxus > Taxus wallichiana. The sequence goes on along the minus strand of CM031244.1, from coordinate 744,402,897 downwards.
ATTAATCGAGAACTCTGTAGGGAGAGATACTTTACCCGAAGGAGCAAGCATGGAAGAGAGAACACACCAAAAATACTGAAGTACCTGATAAGAATATTGATGACCTCAAAGAAGTATACAAGATGCTTAGATAAGAAAATATCATTCCCTATTAGGAAAATGATTGCGGAAGAAAGTGTCGCATGCAAGAACAGAGAGGGAGCAAAAAATATTACATGCTAATTTACCACCTCATAACCATGAATATGATAAAGAAATCACATTGGATGTAGTGATTAATGGTTGGTAGTGAGTAATATCCTTATTGATACACGTACAAAGGTTAAAGTTCTTATATTGGATGCTTGGAATTGAATGGGAAGGCCACCATTGCAGCCATCTTCAAGTGTGTTGTATATGGAAAAAAAATAAGGGCCATGCCCATTGGAGTCTTGAAGGATGCAAGCATCATGATTTAGGGAGCAAAATTTAAAGGAGTTTTGAGGTTACTGGAGTGGGTCAAGTAGATAACTTTCCTGTTCTACTTGGCTGTCCTTGGTGTTATGCCAACAATGCAGACTTGTGATTTAACAAGCGTTATGTCATATTTGAGGATGCCGAGGAACATGTAGTGATCCCTATGGATGAAACAAAGGTTTTATCCTACATCAAGCCCGTAAATGAAGATCTTAACTAGATCTATGTGTAAACGGTGCTCAATCTGGAGTATGTTGAGCCAATAAAGGAGGGGATGCTCAAGTGGGAAGATGCGCATTCCATTAGTGACACTACTAGCATTGTGTGTGACAATTGGGCTCATGATAATATGAAATGGTTTATCGAGATTGCCATGAAAGAGTCACACGAGTGATAAGGCCTCATGCGAGTTAGGAACTTACAAAAGACTGCGCTACCAAAGCTCATTGGAGAAGAGAAACCATAGACATTTTTGTGCACCATGGAAGATCAACTGTGTGACAAGGGTGAAAGGAGAAATCTGCTTGTATATCCACTTAGGGAACGAAAATGCAATGGTGGGCTATGCAAAAGATAATTTGGTAAGATGGCATGAGATTAGGGTTGCTTTCCTAACTCGGTTTATTAAGAGTAACCTATCTTCGAAGATAACGAGTTATAATGGAGCATTTTCTCCCCTGGCTCACATTCAAGGTTATGAAAAGAATTTTCTTGAGGGACCTGATGCATTACCACCATCTCTATGTGTACATAAGTTTAGGTTAATGTTGTGCAGGTGTGCATGCGCATGGTACATACATGCTGATTTGAAGCAAGAGACCACAGTTGCAAGGCAATGAATTTAGGTATGATATATGCCTTTGAGTACTCTTCTACTAAACCCCGTGCATACAACTTTACGCTTAATAAATCACATCACTCTAGGAGACAACGTGAATGCAAAAGAGCTTATAACCTAGTTACAAGATGAGACTTTTCTTACCTTGAGCGGGTGTGCACGTGTATGGTACATCCATGTTGGTTTGAAGCATGAGACCTTGAATTGGAAGGCAATGAATTTAGGTATGATACATGCCTTTGATTACTCTTCTACTAAACCCCTATGCATACAACTTTGTAATTGATAAAGTGCATCACTTTGGGAGATAACGCGAAGGCAGAAGAGCTTGTAACCTAGCTACAAGGTGAGACTCCTGTGATCGAGTGTGTGAACGTTTGTGACTAGATGGATTATGAGGAACACCCCTTAGAGCACGCTTAGAAGGAAAGAGATAAAGGGAAGCTGGTGTACATGATAGATGATGAAGAGGTCAAGGATCTATATGTTGAGCATATTAAGGGAGAGTGTGAGGTCTTGTCCGGAGCAGATGAGCACGCGTGGGCGCATCACATGCCTTGAAGTTGTAATGACTTTAGGTATGATACATGCCTTGGAATACTCTTCTACTAAACCACCTATGCATAAAACTTTGTAGTTGATAAATCACATCACTTTGGGAGACATCGTGAAGGTAGAAGAGCTTGTAACACAATTACAAGGTGAGACTCCTCTGACCGAGTGCGTGAATGTTTACAACTGGATGGATTCTGAGGAGCACCTCTTGGAGCGCACATGGAAGGAAAAAAAGATAAAGGCAAGCTAGTGTACATGATTGATGATGAAGAGGTTAAGGATCTATATGTTGAGCATACTGAGGGAGACAACAAGGTCTTTTCCAGAGTAGATGAGCATGCGCGCGCATATCATTAGCCTTTAAAAATGAAGAAAGTTAACATTGGAACAAAGGATGCACCTAAAGAGGTAATAATTGGTGATTACTGGTCGAGTTTGAAGTTGCGAAGATCATAGAACTACTTCATGACTTCTAAGATCTATTTCCTCAAGGTTACCATGAGTTGAAGGGCGTTCAGCTTTCACTTGGGAAAATGAAGATCAAGCTAAGGGAGGGTGCACACCCGTACGAAAGAGGCCTTAGAGGATGAATCCCAACTTGTGTGTGAAGGTGAAAGATGAGATAGACAAGATGCTCAAAGTAGGTATCATTGAGCCAATAGAAGAATCAAAGTGGATTAGTCAAATGGTCATCAACATCCGAAAAGATGGCCGAATTTGGATTTACGTGGACTACAGGGTATTGAATGCCTCTTGTGTCATTCATTGATCCTTTCCCCACACCCTTTATTGAAGAGATTCTTGAAGGTGTGGCAGGGCACGTGATTTACTCTTTTACAGATGGTTTCTCTAGATACCATCAAGTATGTATAGTGCGCGAGGATTATCCTAAGACAACTTTTGCTACAGAGTGGGGTTGTTATGCATATACAATTATGCCTTTTGGGCTTAAGAATGCGCCAATGGTATTCTTGTGCATTGTTGTCCAGGCATTTGAAGACTTTATCCACAAGTTCTTGTAGGTGTATCTTGATGACTAGACCATGTATGGTCTAGTCAAAGACCATTATGATTGTTTGAGACTGATGTTTGAAAGATGTAGGTAGTTGCGCATATCATTGAATATCAAGAAGTCTCGAGGCATATCATCTATAAAGAGGGTCTTTTGGTTGATCCAACCAAGGTAACAATGATATTGGGATTACCAAAACCAACTAATCAAAGTGAGGTGCAGATTTCTTGGGCATACAAGATATTACAGGAAATTCATCAAAGGATATGCTAATATATCCGTGTAATTAGAATAATTGTTAAAGGTGAAAGGGAAGTTCTATTGGAGGGATGCGCAATAGAAGGCGTTTGAGGCATTAAAGGAAAGGTTGACCACCGCTCCTATATTATGGTTCCCTTCATGGAATTTTCCATTTCATGTCCATGTAGATGCCTTTAAAACCACAATTGGAGCGGTATTGGCTCAACCTAGGGAAGGTAATGTGGATCATCCTATTTGTTTTGTAAGCAGGAAGTTGACACATGCTAAGAAGAATTATACAATTGTAGAGTGAGGTGTTATCTATGGTGTATGCACTTCATAAGTTCGAGACAATAATTATTAGAGACACCAAATTTATCTTTACACGATCACATGACACTTAAGTATCTAATCAACAAGCCAATATTACATGGGCATATATGTAGATGGATCTTGTTGTTTCAAGTATTCCAATTTATAGTGATAGTCAAGTTTGGGAAGAGTAATCAAGCATGGTGGAATTGCGGGAGGTGTTATCTTTGGGAAGCCATGTGTGCGTAAGATACTCCTCACTAGACTATGGTGGGAGATGATCTACAAGGATACTAAGGAATTGGTCAAGGTGTGTGATCTTTGTCGAGAGAATGGGTAAACTATGGAAACATGATGAGATGTCATTGCGACCCATATAAAGCACAAAACCTTTTGAAAAATGGGCAATTGATTTTGTTAGACCAATTGCACTAGTTACGAGGAGAAAAAGTCGTGGTACATCATAAATTTCACTGATTACTTAACAAGGTGGGCAAAGGTTGCACCTACCAAGGATTGTATTGCCACTACAACAACACATTTCTTATGGGGAATATTATCATTAGGTATGGCTATCCTTTGAGCCTTACCAGTGATAGGGGAACTCATTTTCTAAATGAGACAATCTGAATCTTGTTAGCTAAGTTCATGGTGGCTCATTATAAGACTACCCCGTATGACCCACAAGAAAATGATACTACAGAGGATTTCAATAAGATCTTGGGACAAACCTTGACTAAAATTTGTGATGTGGGAAGAAAATTTTTGGATGACAAGGTGTCAACTGTACTATGGGCGTACATGAGTACCTACAAGCGGTTAAACAAGTCAACACCCTTTCAGTTGGTGTTTGGCGTAGAGGTAGTTTTTCCTTTGGATTTCATGCTACCCTCCTTGTGTATTGCATGTGCGAAGATGCTTTCTTTGATAAACAAGCAACACAAGAGCACATTGACAAATCAATGCAGTTAGATGAAAGGTGCGTAATTGTGTGATGGAGTCGAAAAACAAAAAAAGCAAGATAGAAGGCATGACATGACAGGCATATCCAAAACAAGTCTTTTACAGTTGGAGAAATGGTGGTTTTATATGATAAACAAGCAACAAAAGAGCACATTGACAAATCAATGCAGTTAAATGAAAGGTGTGTAATTACGTGATGGAGTTAGAAAACAAAAAAGGTAAGATATAAGGCATGACATGACATGCATATTAAAAATAAGTTTTTTACAGTTGGAGAAATGGTGCTTTTGTATGATTCAAAGTTTGTGTGCCACCCAAGGAAGCTCGAGTTCATTGGTTAGGTCCCTTTAAAGTAACCAAGATTTTGGAATTTGGTGCATCCTAGTTGCAGGCATTGAATGGCAATATGTTGCCTGGTTATTTTAATGGGAGTAGGCTACAACCCTATTATAAATAAACTTCATTTATGATTGTAATAAGGTAGTTTTTCCATTTAGAATAGATTTCCATTTCTATATTGTTCTTTTTTGTATTAAGCGTGTTCAAACGATGGCTATCTTGGTGTAGCATGCTAATATCTTTTCCATATGAGCAACAATAAATTTTTGTGCCCTTCATCCATGTATAAAATGACCATTTCTAAATAAGCACCATTAAATAGAACCTTGATTTGGGTGCATCAACACTATTAGTTCCTTTTATCCTTTGGCCATTGATGTTTCACCCCTTATCTTGATCCTTCGGGGTTGGGAAAGGGTTTCGACTTTCCTAGTTTTCATTTTCCCTTCTTTCTGCCTTCGTGTCTAGTTTTGTGTCTTTCTTTTCCTATCGAGTTTGGATATAACCCTTGTTGCGAAATCACCTCCGATGTACCGTGTCTATGGAAAATGCAAAGAAATCTATCCTTGTGTCCAATAATGGTAAGGCGTCTTTTAGGGATGTCTGCGGAGAACATCATCCTTGAATCCCTTCAACAACAACTTCTAGAAAATACCTCGAGAATGCCCAAGTTCGATCCATAGAAAAATGATAAAGGATGTATGCTGGCGGCTAATGGAACTCCAGTCATTCACCTCAAGAAAGAAGATGTGCAAGATAATCTTCATGAATTGGAAAATCGAGGTTTAATAGTCAGATTTCTTGGATTTTGTCCATCGCTTATAGCAATGAAAGAATGGGCTAATAAATCGTGGAAGATGAAAGGTGAGTTCACGATCTTTGTCTGCCCTAATGGGTTGTGTAGGGTTATTCATGAAGCCTTGGCATCCCATGTTTAAACTAGAGGAAGAATTATCCTCGGTGGCTCTGGTATGGGTGAGAATCTATGGTTTACCAACGAGAATCTGGAATCAAACCATGTTTATGGATATTGGAAATACCTGGAAAATTTATGATGATAGCTGATGCTTTTATCCAGTTGGAACAAATGATCTATGCCAAGATCTGTGTCCTCATGGACTTGACTAATCCTTTACCCCCTAAAATTTCATTAGTAATTGATAACGAGGAAGGAGGGAAAATGTTGGATTATGAGAACATTCCCTTTGTCTATCGTCTCTATCATGAATATGTACATCTTGTGAAATATTGTCCAAATAAAGTGCCAGATTCTAAGGAGGCGAACAAAAATAAAGAGGCATTTGTCATCCCAAAAAAGAAGCAGACTACAAAAAAAATGGGAAGGAACAACAGAAATCAACAACTCAAATTGATATGTTAGTCTTAAGGAGGAAAATGAAGAAGAACAAATAGAAGATCTCATGGAATCACAAGTTCTAGAAACACAGTTGGAGAAGCCCAAAGAGGGGATAAATAAGCAACAAATGGATACTCAAAATCAGTGGTTCTTTTTCAGGGTCCTTCTAACAACAATGCAGTCCAAAATGGAATTAAGAGCTACCAAAGGAAAACTAAGTTAAATGACAAAGCTTAGGAACAAAATCAGACTTCAAAGGAAACCTAAAGGATTTAAGGAAAAATCCAAGACACATTAGGAAGATCTATTATTCGGAGTGGAACAAGAACAAAACAAGAAATTCAAATTGGACACTAATACTAAAGTGGGAAGGAAACCCAATCAGACTAAAATTCAGCAGGAAGGACAAAAGTTGAGCAATTCTAGAGCAATTAGGGACTTGTCCCAATACCTTCAACACCTAACCCAATGAAAATTATCACCGAGAATATTAGAGGTTTAAAGGGCTCCCCTTCAATGTTTGAAGAGCTTAAAAGGATGATTGCATTAAATAAGCCAACTATGGTAAGTATTCAGGAAACAAAAGCTTCTATGGAGTTAGTGTCTACTCTTGCTAATAATATGTGGCCTCAAGCTCAACATATTTCTATTAGTTCAGCTGGAGCTTCAGGAGGTCAACTTACCCTATGGGATCCTAAGGTAATTTATGTTCTTAATTCATGTGCCATGAAAGGAATTATCTGTTTACATGTGCATGATAAGATGGAAGACCAACAGTTCATAATGTGTAATATATATGCCCTATTTTGTGGAGGATAAAAGGAAACACAGGAAAGGAATGGACTACATCATACACTCTTTTCCACAGATACCGCTTATAATGGGAGGAGACTTTAATACTAACTTTAATATTTTTGAAAATCGGGAGGAAATAATCATTTGGAGGCTAGATCACGGGCCTCAACTTGGAAGGCACCAAATTCTTCAATAAGAAGGTGGACAGGGAGGTGGAGACCAAGAAATTTCTGGATGAGGGGGAGAATCTTGAATTCGTGACTACTGGCATCAAGGTGGCGTCGATTCCTGAGCCTTTTGCTGAGCTTGCCAGGATGGTGGTTAGGTATGTAACTCTTGAAGGAAGATTTGTGACTATACCTCAAAAACATCTGATATTTCTAAATCACTTTCGTAGAAATATCATCATCAGCTTTCCTCACTATTTGATAAACTTGGAGAAATCAATTAGGGAAGTTCGAGATCCACTCTAGGGTTGTCCCTTTGCACTAGGGACTTATCCTCCGATCCATCGCCACTGTTTCTAGCTGCCCCCTTGTGAATCCTACCCCACCTTCTTCCATACCTCCACCTGCTCCCACCGCTTCCCCCCCCCTGCTGAAAAGAAAGATTGAAGTTGCTGCTTCTAGCAAGAAAAAAGCAAGAGCATGAAAGCTAAAATCCCTACTTCCCAACAGTCCTAAGGAGCCACAAAGACACTGGAACTTGCTTGAAAACCTCATGCATATTAGTAAACCGATGGATGAGCCCAAGGGGAGGAATTGATGGACCAGTGGACAGATTAGAAAAGGAGATACAAGAGTTCAAAGGGACTATAAAAAATATGGAAAGAGCTAAGGGAAAAGGGATTCTTCAAAGTGATGACGAAGAGGGGGTTATTGCTGAAGTCTTCAAGAAGTTACAATCCTTAGATGGCAGAATGGGGAATGCTAAAATTTACAATGACAACATATTGTCTACCCTCAAAAGCATTTATAATTTCATTGAACAACATGTACATAGTGTCTGCAGTTTAAGTGGGGTTAATGAGGACATTTGGGGCCCTAAAGAGAAAAGGGATATTGCAATTGCTCAGGTGGATATGCAAGACTCCTCTCAAGCCACTGCCATTGCCTTCTTCATGTCATTACAGTTATCAAGACCAAGATTGTGAGAGCTATCAAGTAGCAACGGGTTCTTTGTGATGTTTGTTTTGGATGTGAATTACTTATTATACGCACTTGTTTTTTTGCGAGCTCTATATGCTATTTTTCTTTTGGTTACTTTTTGATCTTTTTTTGCTTCTTTTTGGATCATTGTACGTTTGGATCCTTTTTCACTTATATTGTCATATTTGGGTCATTGAGCCCTCTTTGGTTAGTAGTTTTCCCTTCTCTGGGCTGTTTCTCTCACCTTTACTATCGGCTTTTGAGCCCTTTTGTATATAGGGTATAGTCCCTTGAACTATTTGCCCTTAATAAAAAAATAGAGTTGCAACAACAATTCATAATGACTCATAACCTAGTGGATGTTCCTACGGAGAATGGGATAATGACGTGGTCAAATAGAAGACAAGGACATGAATGTATTCTAGAAAGATTGGATCGATTCATTGTTTCTGAAGAATGTTGGATAAGAGGATGTGCTCCTAAAACACGGATACTTAACAATAGTGGATCTGACCATTGGCTGTTTGTTTGGAAATAGAAAAAATATCCATCTCAAAATACCATTGATTTCAGCTGATGTGGCTTCGTCATGTTGATATTCAAGATCTGGTCCGTAAGTGGTGGATGGAAGGGAGGCCTAGGCATGGAACACATATGTTTATGTTTGTCCAAAGACTGAAGTACCTAAAATTCCAACTTCAGAATTGGAACTAGACTGGATTTGGGGATATTGCTAAAGAAAAAGCTCGGATCTTGGGTGAGCTTGGAAAATTAATGATATTCATCGAAATTCAGGTATGTCTATGGATCTCTTTAAGAAAGAATGCAGTTTGAAGGCAGATCTCAATGAATGGGAAATCAGAGAAGAAATCATGTGTAAACAAAAATCTAGAATTCAATGGCTGAAGGAGGGAGACAAAAACTCAGCCTTCTTCCATAAATCTTTATTATCTAGGAGAGCTCAAAACCACCTTCAATGTCTTTCCACAGAAGGAGGAGCTAAGGAAATTTCAATGAATGGTATGAAGAAGGTGGCTAGCCAATACTTCCAACATCTTTTTATGGAACAACCGTTGGATAGAAATGCTCAAGAACAGCTGTTAGATCTGATTCCTACACATATCACACTAGAGGATAATGATAAGATGTTCCAACCAGTCTCGGAGGAGGAACTCAAAAACATAGTGTTTTCCATGCAGAAAGGAAAAACCCTGGGCCCTGATGGGTTTCCCATAGAATTCTTTCAAGACTTTTGGGAAATTATAAAATCAGATTTGTTACAGGTGGTGGAGGAAGTGAGGACAACGAAGACCATGCTTAAAGAGTTGAATAGGACCTTCATAGCCCTCATACCTAAAGCAAGAGAGGTAGAAGATATTTTGGGATTCCGACCTATAGCTCTATGCAATGTGGTGTACAAGATAATAACAAAAGTTATTGCTGAAAGATTGAAGCCATTCCTTCAAAAAATTATATCCCCTGAACAAGGGGGATTTGTTCCAGGAAGACATATTCATGATGAGATAGTACTTGCTCAGGAAATTTTACACTCAATGGAAATGCAGAAAAGGCCAGCAATGTTCATCAGATTAGATTTATCAAAGGCATATGACAGGGTGGACTGGAACTTTCTATGTAAAGTCTTGGAACGATTTGGGTTTTCCCTTGACTGGATTCATTGGGTTAGAACCCTTTTGTTGTTTTAATAAATGGCTCTCCTTTGGCATACTTTGGTGCTTCAAGGGGTATAAGGCAAGGAGACCCTCTATCCCCTTTTCTTTTTATTATCCTCGCTAAATGTTTGGGCAGAATGAGTAAAAAAGCTTGCTTTGGGAGGAAAAAAATAATGGAGTACATTTGGCTAAAACCTGTAAAACCACGAGCTTATATCTGCGGTTTGTAGGTGATTCTTCTATGATGGGCAACACTAAGGTGACAAAAGTGAAACTAAATCATAATACCATCCAAACTTTTCTTCACTTACACATGTCAGCTAATAAATAATGGAAAATCCAATATTTTCTTTTTCTATTGTTCTGAAAGACAAGAAGATCAGATCTTGAATATACTCCAATTCCAAAAAGGAATATTCCCTTTGAAATATTTGGGTGTTCCTTTATCCCCTAGAAAGATGAGGGATTGGCAATGGCTAGTTGATAGAGTAGAACAGAAATTGCAGAAATGGACAAATAAGTGGTTATCAACAGGAGGAAGGATGACTCTCATCAAATCAGTCCTTCAAGCTATGCCGATCTATGTCGCTTCGGTGGTGAACATCCCTGGTACAATATTAAAAAGATGGATTCTCTTTGTTAGAGGTTTCTATGGAGTGGGACACAGGAAAAGAAAAAGTGGACTTTGGTCAAATGGGCATCTCTTTGTAAACCCAAAAAAGAAGGGGGATTAGGCTTTAGGTCTTCCATTCACCAGAATATAGCCTTAGCGGCAAAACTCTATTGGAGACTTATTGTTTATCCTAATGACCTTTGGGCTATAAATTTTCATGGTAAATATGCAGAAAATAGCTGTCCAGAGAAGATTATTAGAACAACCCTTCCAAATAAAGGTTCTCCAACATTAATGTTTATCAAAAGAGGGGAAAATCTAATTAAAAAGCAGTTGTTCTGGATTGTTCATAATGGCCAATTAGCAAACTTTTGGACGGATTCATGGGATGGTAAACCCCCAATTATTACACTCTTTCCTCGCTTCAATCAATTATGGAGAACATGCAAGCCCAAGGATGGATTAAGATAGCAAAGTATATTCAACCAAATATTCAACCTTGGGGAGTTGATAATTGTTGGATTCCTATTAGTGAATGGCCTACAAGGATTGCCCAAGAACATCAATTTTTTTAAACAGATTTTGAGAGATCGAGCTCTTCTTTTCTCCTCTGAGCCTGATGAAATTGGTTGTGGATGCAGCTCTTTAGGGAAATATGAGGTTTCCTCTCCGGTATACCTTTTTAATGAAAGCACATCCGCATCCAGATCAAACCTTGTTTAAGCATATTTGGCAGCCAGGATATGGCCCAAGGTAAGTTTCTTCCTTTGGCTTCTCACACATAAAAGGCTCCTAACTGGTGAAAGGCTTAAAAGAGAGGACTTAAAGGCCCATTTAGATGTGAGCTTTGTACACAAGCTGAGGAAACGATAGATCATCTCTTCTTTCTTTGCCCATGGGTTTCTCCTTTATGGCAACATCTGGCTTCGTTGTTTAAGCTTCAATGGAACAGTTGTGGATCCCTAGGACATATTATAGGCACATGGAAGGAAGCCATACCTAAAGGACAAAATCATTTCCAATTATGTGGAGTGGCATTTCCCTTCTATTATGGAATACGTGGAAGGAAAGAAACTATAGAATTTTCTGACAAATCAGCAGAGAAGCTATATATGTTTGGGAAAGAATTAAATCCAATTTCATAGAAAGCCTTAAACATAAGGTCTCGCTTCCTGCTCAGTCAACTCCACAATGGGACCATATATACAAACAACTCTCTTTAGACCCTAAGGAGGCCACTATGCCTCGCTTTCATGCTAAGAGCACTACACAAAATATAGTTTCAGAAAGGGATCCGACTGATTATCATGGTATTCTCAATACTGATGGTGCTTCTAGGGGTAATCCTGGGAGAACAACTATGGGAGGAGTTGGGCGTAATGGACAAGGAGAGGTATGCTTTATCTTTGCGGAAAATATGGGTATCTCTACGAATAATCTGGCAGAAATTAGAGCCATTCGAAGAGGAATGCAAGAAGCTATCAAAATAGGATGGCAAAAGATCAAGGTTCAATTTGACTCCAAAATCATGATGAATTTACTAAGCAAATCTAATAATGGTTATCCTCCTAATTGGCGGCTTGCAAAGGAAATTGATCAAATTCAAAAGTTGCAGCAAAACTTCCGGCAAATTCTTTTCAGACATATTCCTCGACAATGAGAATAAAGTTGCAGATGGATTAGCGAATTGGGCCCTGGACAACAATGATATCCTTTGCTATGGACCACCTCCTTTATGGTGGTCTACTAAGATTCAAGAAGATATTAGGACAATTCTTAATTTAGATTCTGCTTAATGAATGGGAATATTAATAGTATAGTTTATAAGGCTACTGATATGGCTAATAGCTTCCATGCTTGGCATGGGCGGATTTGTACATGAGTATTTTTGATTAATATATGGCTGGGAGTTTTTCTTTAAAAGAAAAAGCATGTTCATACGGAGGAGATGATATATTTGTTAAGGCATGATGCGTAGAGGACCGCACATACTTTTAGTGTGGGGTAGTTGAGTGTGGGAAAATAATAAAAACTGGTAGTGGTTTAAGGCTCAAAATGCTTTGAATGATGTGCGTAAAATAATGGTGTGATTTACTCATTGATGGAATGACTGCTTGAGATGTATGGGAAGGAATAGTGTGTAGGATAATGTGAGGTAGGCAACGCGGGAGGAAGAAAACTACTGGGCCTACGACATAGAGAAAGGATAGGTGCGACATAGAGAGGCACGCGCAAGAGGATTTGTGTCCTAGTAAAGCAAGTACACAGTACGAAAGGGCACATGTAGGAAAATACGTAGCCTAAAAAGTAGTTGGGTGCTAGAAGGTTATGCATGCCATGTATGGAAGAGGAACTTAGAAGACCAAGTGTTGGCTAGCAAAAGGCAAGAAACAAGAAAATTTGGTGGGAAAGCGTCACCTACCACACCTATTGCATTAAATGCTTAACATTTTTGGAAATCTATAAATAAGTGTAAACAATGGTTATAATTCACCTTGCAAATAGAGAACATTGGCCACTTTTTCGATTAAGAGCTCCAACGAACTAGTCATATTGCTAACCGAGCAAACGACAAAGGTGACCAAACAATCGAACTAGAGCTCCCGTGTTAGAGAAAACGATGAGTGGAAGTTGTAGAAGGGTTGGAGAATTTGAGAATTAGGGTTATAAGCTGAGTTAACTAGATGTTGCTAAGTTAGGGCACACATTTGGTTTGACAAAGTAAGGCATGCAATGGGTCCGAGAGGTTGAAGCGTAGGTCGATTGAGCATTTGAGATCAAAAGGGTACAAGGTGAATAGTTAGAGTAAATAGTTTCTAGGAGTTACGAAGTTTGAACCGAAGGAGGAAATGACACCAGTGAAGAAGATACCGAAGAGCAAGAAGCCAATAGAGGAAACCCATGGTGAATGGTACTCATAAATGCAATACCCTCGGAAGTGATAGTTGGAATGCCATAGACATCTTATATCTGGAAGTGTAAAATTAGTGAGTATAACCACCATGTGCTAGGGGCACGAAGGTGATATCAAAGATGATGTCATAAAGAGATAGGTAATTTTACCATAGTAGGGAAAATTGTGTTAGGCAAGTAGTACACAAGACCTTGGGAGATGTCGAGGTATTACATTTGTTTGAATTGCCATTCTTTATTAATCCCATGCGCCCTTTCGGTGGATAATGTCAAGAGTCCACGAGGACTACTTTTATTTTGTGGGTAGAAAGATGCACATCACCCCACGTTGATCAACAAAGTGACCGGGCTGCGTGATAACAACACAAAAATTACCCTAGTCACTATCAAAGGGATAACAACATAGAAATTACCCTGGTCACTATCAAGTTGTAAGAGACAAACAACCAAGTTGTACTATTAAAGGGAAGGCCACACATTTAGTGTTACCAACATCACAGACCTCGGACAAGAGTAGCCATGCACTTCATAAGTTTCAAGCTAGGTGCCTCGGGCGATGGTTTGAAGTAGACAAGAAATTTTTACACATCACGCATAAGATGACGCAAGGGACCAGGTATAACATCGTTCAGTACATCACCGAGGGCATCATTGAAGAGGCAAAAAACCAACATGAAAAAGGAGAAAATATTACACGGGGGTAGTATTATGGTAGATTGGAGTGCCGGATGGACCAAATGGGGGAGAATGGGAGCATCCCTTGGAGCAGCAATCGTCGACAAGGAGATTTGCTAAATATACTTGTGACTGCATGGCCATAAATGTTTATAAGGTGCACTGGGATAGATGGTATAAGAGGTTACGTGATGCCTTTGAGAATGAATGGTGCGTGCCCAGAGAGTTACCAACAGAGTTAGGAGGGAAGGTGTATTTTGTGGTTATGTAACACTTCAGCCTTGGAAGGTTTTTGTTGTTGAATGGAGAGATGGGCCCCTGGTGGAAACTCCTGTTTACATTCACCACCAAATACTTTAAAAGCGCGATCAACGAGAATCAAGGATGCACAACTGCTTAAGTTTAACACGGATAAGGTAGATCTTAACCACCACACTTGGTGAAAAACCTTTGAGAATGGATGGCGCGTACTTAAAGAGTTGCAAAAGAGTTAGGAGGGAAGCCAAATTTTGTGGTTATGCAACACTTCAGCCTTGGAAGGTTTTTGCTATTAAATGGAGAGATGGGACCTTGGTGCAAACTCCTGTTTACATTCACCACCAAATACTTTATAAGCACGATCAATGAATCAAGGATACTCAACCGCTCATGTTTAATGCGGATAAGGTAGATGCTTGACTACCACACTTTGAGAAAAACCTATGGATATGAGACAAAGGCACCCTATGTGGAGATAATGGAGTATGATATGATGGATCTTAATCCCATCGTGACATTGGCGGTAGGGAAGGAGGCATGCCAGGTTTATATCTATTTAAAGCCCAAGCTAAAGGATGGTAAGGTGGTCGAAGTGTGTGACACCAATCTTGCACCACCCCCATTAAGGAAAATAATTATACGAATATCCGAAGCGTAGGTGCGAGCCCACTCCAGAAGAAGAAGAAGAAGAGGAAGAAGAGGAAGAGATTTCACTGGATCAAAGCTTTAGGAAGAGAAGGCTTATGGAGTGAGGGGAGGCTTCTACGCATGCACCCCAAAGAACACCTCTAGTAAGCTTGGTACAGCACCATGCAAAAACCTAGCCTAGAAGAGGAAGTGCAAGATGAAGAAACTATAGGGGTTGGAGAGGACAAGGAGAGAGAAAGAGGTCCTATCATCCAAATTGTGGAGGAAGAACAACAAGAGTAAGAGAAGAGGCATTTTGAGGAGCAAACGTGTGAGGAGGAACAAGAACAAGGTCATTTTTAGGAGTAGACACACGATGAGGAATAAGAAGACATAGAGCAATAGGAAGAGTAGGAGTCGGTGGAGGAGTAGTGCGCGATAGGACAATGCTTGAAGTTTTCACCAAATCCAGAAGAGCAGATACATAAGTCACCTCCCAAAAATAAATGTACTACATCGATGACCCCACAAAATTAATAAGGGTGAGATTTTAAATCTCAATGGAGACCGTAATATCCCCTTTTGGGATATTAATTAAATTTGTTAAACTACTTACAATGGAAGTAAACTTAGAAGAGAAACCCTTCTAGGCTCACCTAAACTAACCCAATGTTGGCTTGTACAACCCAAATGGGGTTGGAGTGAGCTAAGGTAAGGGTTTAGATGGACTAACTAGTCAAAATTAACAAATAAATTGCAAAATAGTAAAATAAATTAAAATATGTTGGAAATGACTGCAAACTTCAAAAATTAATATCTCCTTCAATATTTGCTCTTTTTGTATGAAATAAATTGCAAATGGAAGATAAAATTATGAGCTTTCAAATGAACTAACAATCTGAATTTTTAACCCACAGAAACCCACTCAAATCTGCCCCCAAATCTGCAAAACAAGTCGCTAGGGTTAAGGGAGAAATATTAAATTAATTCCAGCCTTATTTTTGACTTCCCAACACTCAAAATCACCACTTTCAGATCTGCAATAATTAATTTATGACAGCAGATTGGAAACCCTTCAAAACCCTTCCAAATAATGGTGAAAAACTCTCCAAACCAGTCGCTTTACTAAGAATAAATTCCAGCAAGATTAGCAGCCCAAAATATCATGAAATAAAGTGTATTTGCAATAGAATAATGAGCAAGAACAATTCAGATTTTACCCTTGCCAAAAACCATTCAAAAACACCATAAACCTCCAAACAAGTCGATTTATACCATGAAAAACCAGCAGCAATATCCAGATTTTTATTGATCAAAAGATAGCTCAAAAACCCTCCAAACAAGCTCTCACACTCTCTCAACAATGGCGACTTCACATATGCAAATAAACTCAAGCAAAACTTATCATTTCATAGCTCAAGAAGGAACACACACTTCACAATGGGTGGTGTTAATGAACACCTTTTGTTTTTGATCACTAGTGGGCATTCATCCCTCTTCAAGCATGAAGATAAGTTATAATAACCATCAACATGTGAAAAGGGGTGCCCATCATCTTCTTTTATAGCTTTTCCTTGCTCAATCTCCAAAGTTCCTTCTCCATTTTGGCGCCATAGTCTAGAGATGAGAGCCTTTAATTTGAAATAACATGAAAGTCAAACTCCAATGTGAAATTTAATTCCCCAAGGCAAGATTTAGAAATAAAATACAAAGGAGAATTTAATATTTAAACTTGATGCCCAAAAGGAATCAACCCATGCCAAAAATATAGATAAATGTGCCCAAAGAAATAATAAACCATCCTCCAAAAAATGCGACTTGCCTTTATTAATTTATTTACCTCCAAAAATTATTAATTATCCCAAGGTAAATCGATTTCTCTCTCTTATTTTTGATTTGCACAAATAAAATATATTTTGATTTTTAAATCCATATGTGCAAATCGAATTTCCCTTATTTTAATTTTTATTTGAAAAAGGGGACATTACGAGACATAGAAATTGTATGGTTAGAAGATGATGCAAAGATCACGGGATCATGTAAGGACACACAAAATGTTGTCCTTTACAATGCAAACACATGGAAGAGCTCCGAGTTTGAGCTTAACAAGGATGCCATTAATGAGCTAAAGGGGAGAAGAGATCCCACAAATAAACTCCCAATTTTGGTTTCAATGCATTTGTTCCTATTTACAAGCTTCTGACAAAGAATGCCCCTGCATCACATTGATTATGAGGAGGATTTTCTCCCACAACTAAGATCAAGACCATAGAGTAATATTGCTCTAGTTGCTCAGTTTGGTTGGAAAGTCCACAAAATGGATGTGAAAAGTTCCTTCCTAAATGGAGATTTGTATGAAGAAGTCTACATGACTCAACTAGAAGGTTTGTCATACGAGGTGAAGAAGAAAAGGTATGTGCATCTTCCTAAAAGAGAACAAAACTAACATGAAATTATAAAAAAACATCTTCTTAGGGTAGGGAGGATAAAATTTGGGTTATAGACTTATGGATCCAATTTATTTTATAAATATCTATATTAGTAGGGATGTTGAGTTTCATGAGAAGAGTGAGTTAGAATCTCCTTCCACAGGCTCACTTGACGAACAAATCAATTCATTGTGAAAGAAGAAGGTGACCCATGCTCGACGAGGACAATGATGATGGGAATGATGGTGATGATCTAGTAGGTCCACCACCCACAAGAACAACTCAATGTATGCCGAAATGGTATACAAATGTGATATGAGATGCTAAGTTGGATGGAATCCTAGACACATCCACCACTGGACTAAGGACTTGTAGTATGGCTCGAGATGAGGTCAATTTCACCTCAATGAGTACAATTGTTGAATCTATTGAGTCCTCTACACTTTAGGAAGCCCTAGAGTCAAAACCTTGGAATGAAGTCATGAATGCAAAATATCACCTAGTAATAAAAAATAACACATGGGATCTTGTAGATCCTCCATCATGGAAGAATTCAATTGGGTGTAGATGGATTTTCAAAACAAAGTACAAGGGATATGAAAATGTTGACAAGCATAAGGAAAGACTTGTAGCTAAGGGGTGCTCTCAAAAAGAAGGAATTTATTATGAAGACAATTTTTCTCCCACAACTAAGATCAAGACCATACGAATGATATTTTATCTAGATACTTAGTTTGGTTGGAAATTCCACCAAATGGATATAAAAAGTTCCTTCTTGAATGGATATTTGTAGGAAAAAGTCTACTCAACCAAAAGGTTGTCATCTCAAGAAAAGAAGAAAAGCTATATATACTTGCCAAGTCACCGTATAGTGTCAAACAGATTGCCACGGGCTTGGTATATCAAGATTGATGAGCATATCGTTCGTCACGAGTTCTGAAGGAATCCATATGATCCCACCTCTACCTTAAAAATCAAGGGGAGAGATTGTAATAGTTGTTGTCTATGTCAATGATCTAGTCATCACCGACATTTCAATGAAGATGATCGATGCAACAAAGAAAGATCTCAATTGATTGTTCGACATGACTGATCTCAAAGCTATTGCACTCTGTTTTGGATTGGAATTATGGAAAAAGGAGCACCACTTTTTTGTGCCTCAAATGAAATATACATGGATAATGCTCAATAGTTGAAATTAATGAAGTCATGATCATAGGTTGATGATAGTAAAAAGAAGGAAACTTGCTTGATTTTTTGAAACCGACATTTCGGATTGCATTAAAGTGATCTCAAAGTGATCTCCATCTTCAAGGTGATCTCAATCGAGATGATTGGGATGAGTAAAAATTTAACAAAGATAGGAATAAATATTAATAATGTCATATTTGTAGGAAGGCGAATCATTATTATTCACAACCATGTAGGTAGATATTTTCAACGTAACCTTAGCTATTTTATGATTGGTCTCCGTGAGTCACTTAGTTTCAGCCCATTATCCCTATTTAGCATATTATTCCTTCTTTCTATTTCCAAAGCTTCTCTATTCTTATTTTTCCATGGTGCTCCACTTTGGCATTTAATTTGGCATCCTCCATGCATATATTTATATTTATATGTAACATTTTGAAATAAGGGCCATTAACTCTTACCCACTCTCCCCGAAGAATGGGAAAGATATGTGGATGACATTTTGGCTAAATGGAGGCATGACAAAGAGAAGCTCAATCACTTCATGACACATCTAAATAAAATTTCTCAATTTATAAAATTCACCATTGAGGTTAAGGAAAAAAGAAATTACCTTTTCTTGACGTTCTTCTAAAAAATAAAGACAATGGTAGGTTTAGGTATCAAGTTTATAGATAGAAGACACATACAAATATACACCTACATGCTACCTTCTGGTCACCCCAAAAATGACTTCTTGGGATTTAGTGAAACCCCGTGTTCTTGGCATTTGATCAAGACTTGTTCCAAATGATCGTAGTGATCACTTCGTATTTTGGAGAACACGGTCAGGTCATCTAGGTAAACTACGATGACTTTTCCCATCATACCTTTGAATGCAAAGTCCATTGCTTGTTGGAAGGTAACACCAACATTGATAAAATTGAATGGCATTATTTTGTAGGCAAAGGTACCCCAAGGAGTGGTGAACGTTGTTTTGAACTGATCTTCAGGCATGACTTGAATTTGATTGTAACTTGAAAAACCGTCAAGCATAGACAACATTTCTGAACCGGTTACTACCTGTAGCACTTGATCCATTATCGGCAGTGGATAGTTATCTTTTAAGGATGACTGGTTCAAGTTGTGAAAGTCCACGCATATGCATATCTCACCATTCTTCTTCTATATAGGCACAATATTTGTAACCCAAGTATTGTGATGAATTGGAAAAATAATTCTTGCATCCAGCATCTTTTGAATTTCAGCCTGGATGGTACCTGAGATTTTGGGGTTGTAGTGCCTTTGCTTTTGACAAAAAGGCTTGACATCGTCCTTGAGCGGAATGTCATGCCAAATGTCCTTTGGCTTGAAGACTTTAGATTAGCATAAGACCATGCAAATACATCCATGTAATTATTCAAAGCAACTTGAATTTTCATTTTCCTCGGCGTACAAAACTTCCCGATATTCACTTTAACGAGGATGTTCTGCAGGACCTAGATTGACTTGACGTTCTGATTTCCAAAGAAGAGGAAGGATCATCCTATCACTTTTTCTTGACAAAACGGTCATGATTATCAAATAATCGTTCTAAGGAAACCAAACCTTTAGGAATCTTATTTCCTTTGAGCTATATCATTGTATCTTTTTCATATTCATGTGCTTGATCGGTGAGAGACTCACGACACATAGAAGTTGATCCGTCGAAATGGAGTTCTTTGAAATTATCAACTTTCTCCAAAAAAGTGATAAGTTGGTTGTCATCATTGAACACTTGCCAGTGTTGTGAATTATCTGGCACACTTGGGTGAAAAACCACCTCAATGGTATATGTATCCATTTTTAACCCTGGGTGAGGGAGCATGAGAGAGGCTGAGATGGCCAATGAATCAGCCATGTCATTTTGAGCTCGCGGAACTGCTTTGATTGAGAAAGCATCAAAATCTTCGATGCTATCCCATACTACATTGTGGTAGTGTCTGAGCGAGATCATTCTTTACTTGGTATATCCCTTTTACCTGATTAACAATTAGCTCAGCATCACCTTGCACTCTCATATTTTTTATTCCCTTCTCTTTTGCAGCTTGCATGCCAAGTAACAAGGATTCATACTCGGTAGTATTATTCGTATTGAAGAACTGCAACTTGAAAGAAAAAGGGAAAATATCCTCTTTAGGAGATATCAAAATAGCCCCAACATCACATCCACTTGTCACGTAACTTCCATCAAACTGCAATGTCCATACTTTGTTAAGATCCTCCTTTTGGATGAGAACGTCCATTTTATCTAAGTCGGTGGACAGGAAGTAGTTCCCCATCCCTGATGATTCAAAAAGAATTTGAGCCTTAGGGTCATCAGAGTTGGTGACTAGATATTTCTTTTGTGACTCTGGTTCCAATGTTTGCATCACCCCTTTGACAGGAATCCTGGCTTTGGACCACTCCATATGAATTTCCCCACCAACTTCTTTACAAAATCTCCTCCCTAGTAATATCCTATATGCTACTAGAATATCAACTACGAGAATAGTCATTTTTACCCTTTTCTTAGGAAATACCATGAATGCAAAGTGAACATCCTTGATCTGACCAATTAATGGTACCTGTTTAGTTTCCATGGAGTAACATATGCCAAAAGGTTTAGTAAGTGTGAGGCCCAAAGCATGGGTGACCTTTACTGGCATAAAATTATCAGAAGCTCCAGAATCGATTATATAGTTACTTAGTTTATGACCATTGATTAGGAGAGATAGGTAAAAAGGTTCAATTTTCCCGATGCGGAAGTCGAGGCGACATTTACATGAGACGCAGGAGGAATGGGAAGAATTCCTTTTGGGGAAATGGGAGGAGGGATAACAACCTAGCTTTGGATATACTTAGTTAATCTTATAAGTTGCTCTGGGTTGGACTGAAGGTACTCAACTTCAGACATCTGGATCTTGGTCTTTTTGGCATGATCAATTATATTGAATGTGACCAAGGGTTGCGCTAACGAAGGAATGAGTCCTTTGTTTCGCATTTATGGAGGAGGATTACTAGTCTTTATGGGACTGGAGGAAGGCTGAATTGGAGGAGAAACAGGAGGAAAATATTTCTTTACAAAAGGTTTAACAGAGGTTGAGTAGGAAGGGGATTACCTCTTTTAACGATCGTTGGAGGAGTTACCACATCCTTTTGTTTTTGTTTTTCAACAAAGAACCTTTATTTCTTTTCCTTGCGAATGGGTGAAAACCACGTATGATTGTCCGCTCACATACCCTTGGGTACCCTCTTCTTCATCAGATTCCTTGTCTTTAAATTCCATATACCCAATAGTAGAGTCGCCAGTCGGTTCACCGACATCTTGATCATCTTCACCTTGCAACGAAGGTTCTTTGTAATTTGGATCATCTTCTTCGATTTCAACCAAAGCATTAACTAGAGGGGCTTCAATTACTAACCTTGGAGAAGAGCAGAAAATGTGGCCTTTGGGGGCGTTGACAGAGTGAAGTTCCTCCATGGGATATTCTCGGTATGGAGTGGTAGACGATGTTTAAGTCAATTGCTTCTTTAATGAGAGCAAGTTATTCGCCATATTTTGGAATGCTAGATTTGATGAGGCAGCCTGAGAAGAAGTTGAAGCCTTTAATTTTGATGGCTCTCGTCTTAACTCATCGGATATAAGAAGATTGTCTTCTATCCAAATGGCCATAGCTTGAGCAAGGACCAAGGTGGGTATCTATTCCTGTAAAAGTAAGAAACTTACTTTCGAACTCATGGCATTTAAGAAGAAACACTTTTGATTCTCTAATGTTGGCATCATGGCAAGTGGCACATGGTTGATCAGTGAATTGAATCGGGTGATAAAATCACGCATGGTTTCATTGGTCTCCTTCTTCATGTGAGTGATTTGTGATAATAACACAAATGCGTCTTCTGAAGGTTTGTATCTGTCTTCAAATGCAGTCCACAATGTGGCCCAACTGGTGATGGATCCAACTAGTAAATGCTAGAACCACTCTGTTGCAGGCCCTTGCAAGGTCTCCAGAAAGAGATGTACTGATACATCCTCATGAGTCACACCTGAATGTTGCATGACATAATAAATGTAGCTATATGTGCGTCCGTGCTTTGATTTCTGCTCCCATCAAATTTCAAGAATTTTTATGATTTTCGTGAGGGAGGGGGTTGACTTGGATGTGGCAATGCTAGAGGGCCCATGGCGTTTCCCATGGTATAGGTAGATTTGCTGCCATTTGAAAAGTAGGAAAAAGAATGCGAGCAGGGAGTGTGGTTCCACTTAGCAAAAGAGCACTGCAAGTTGATGTCGAGGCACCCTATGAAATCTGACTCTTTCGTGGAGGTGAGGCACTTCTTGCTGATCGATCTGCTAAGCTCAGGTGATGCGAATCGTCTTTGGGTGATCTCGAAATTGTGTCTTTGAAGTAGGTCAAAATTGGATCAACTTCTCCACGAGCTCTTCTGCTACGAGTAAATGGTTCACCCTCCAAAGATATGTGTTCGGATCTCAGTAACAATCGGGAGTAGATTTACAACGATCTTTTTGTTTATACTTGTTGATTTTCTGATTTTTCTTGCAAAATCAGTAGCATGTACTTTTTTCAATATTTAATTTTACCCTTTTTTAATAACAACCAATTGTGGTTTTCTAACAAAGATTAATAAGGATAAAAAGTGGGTCAATTTAGTAGGCTGATTTTCGGATCTTTGACCTGAATTTTGCAAGGTTTTGAAAATAACATAAAATGTCAGAATCTCAGATCTACTGAAATATACAAGTTTTTGTAAAAACTTAGCAAACTAAAAGTTTCTATCTGGTCTAGATCTATGGATTTTCCTAAGGAAATTTTCAGTTTTGATCACTTATGCAAAAATTTTGATTTTTAACAAAGGGTTAAAATTTGCAATCTAGTAGTGATTTTTACGTTTTTTAGTTATTTCCTTAGTTCGATCCCCAACGAGAGTCGCCAAAAACTGTTGGTCTGAAAATCTGTTGGTTAGGCAAGTCATGGGGAAACAGCAACAGCAGTGTACGGGCATAGCCCTCTTTGAGACAACAAAATGAAAATGGTTTATTGCTAATCTATCAAGCAGGAATCTATGAAAATCTACACTATTCTAACTTTAGGGGTTTGGGATCTCATCCCAGTAGAGGTAGTTCCAACAATGAATAGAAAGGTAGGAAGGAAAGAACAGAGGAGGGTAGATCTGAAGGAAGAAAAGAAATGAATTCCAAGATAGAAAGGTCAGAAGGTTTATGCTTTAGGCTGGTAGTAAACAGAGCTAAACTTACTTGCATAAACAATTAAAGCAATACTGATGAATAGATGAAAATAGTAGAAATGAATCTAACAGAATAAAAATATAGATATGACTTAAGAAATATCTGATGCAAATAACACACACATTAAGTACAAAGTCTGAATATATGTATTGATATTTCTTTTGTTGCAAGAAAACACAAAGTCTTTCTCTCCCGATTTCTCTTTACATACAAAAGTGTTCACCTTGATTACAACAAGTATTCTAGTATTTATAGAAGTAGAGAAGGAAAGAAGACAAAAGCAAACCCACTACTTACAAAATATCTTACAAGATATTTACCAAAGAACAAGAAAATATCTAAAAAGTCAACAATTGACTTGGGCAAGTTTTTGGATGACAACATCCCATGGTACAACATGGATGATGTCATCATGTATACCAACATGCTTTTTAAATATTTTCCAAAAATTATCAATGCATACACAAGAGGAGAAACTACTCCTCATCATCCCTCTGTTCAAACTTGGTGTCTTGCTTTTGATCAGGAGAGTCAATGTGACACTGCACTTGATATTCTACAAACTTGTCAATAATTGCTTGAAGTTGATCATGGTTGGGACCATTATAATGGTTGTGAATGAATTCACAGGTTTCTTTCTCATTCTTGAGCTTGTCAGGTAATTCAGTGAAATTTTCACATGCCTTGATTAAAAATCCAATGAAATCATGGCAGGCCAAGAGGTTATTGATTGACTCTCGGTCGAAAGTGACCTCTGGTGCCAAACCTTGAGTGACGATAGCCTTGAAGCGCTGGAATGTATCATCTACTTCCCTCAAGTTATATGATTCACTGAGCATCCCGAGACATTTTTGTAACTGTCTGCTCCATGTTGTATCATGCATCCAGGGCTTCATCTTTGATTTTATTGATTCTCTCCGAATATATTCCATCTGGTCAACCCGGTAATCTAATGCAATGAGAGCTTTATTATGTGCATGCGGGTGATCGATAACACTCGACCTTCAATAGGTCGTCAGCTAAGCAGTTAACCATTGCTTGGAACATTTCATGCTGCAACCTGCATTATCTAACTCTTTGGATAGGGCACTTGCTACTGCTTGTAGCTCCTTATTTGCTTGAGTTATATCCTGATAGAGCAATGTGAATTTCCCAAGCATTTCTTCACCATCTTTGAGGATCCGCTTGATCCAGGATGATACTGCTGTGCCTTGTTCACCAATCTTAATATATTCATTTATTTTCTCCTGACTGGGAACTTGAATGGGTTCGGTGGCAATCCTAGGAGGAGCGTTGCCCATTTTCTACAATGCTTGTAGGAGATGTTTGTTTTGTTCTTTAAGTATCCTTTTCTCCTCTTTTTCCTCTTGGAGCTTTTTGTAGAGAGCATCCACAGTAGACAAGGCTTCCCTTGCAGATTTCGATTTAGGTCCCCATTGTGACTTGAGTCACCGTGAAGTCTGTGGGAGACAAATCTTCTTTTCTCTTGGTGGGATCTAGGTAAGCTATCTCCATGACTCTCTCCCCCAAAGTGCCTTTAGAAAAGTGAGTTATCACTTTCTACTTCTTGGTTCCCTTCTTCAGAATAACAGAGAAATCCATGGCCGCAATGGGAAATTTCCTCTTATGCTAACTCAGATGGTCAGAAATCCAACCAGGACTTATGGGAGTGGGAGTGGAGGAAGAAGAAGAAATGAGAGTGAGAGGGGGAGCAACTGTAGAGGCCTCAGGGAAGTGTGTTGAAACACTCGGTGGTGGCATTGACAAGGAGTCCAATGCACCGCTGCTTATGGGGCCTGGAGTTACTAACAGGGAGGAGAAGGACGTGGAAATGGAAGGGATCGTCATTAGGATTGAGGAAACATTGGGTGACAGATCCATAAGAGAGGAGAAGATGGAAGAGGTGGGAGATGGAAGGGAGGAAGGGAGAGGAGAAGACACATCCATAGGGATAGATGCTTGAATGACAGGAGGAGAGGAAATGGAAGAAGGAACGCTGGGTACCTCTGTAGTTGCAGAGTCGAGCTTGTGATAGCATCCCGAGTGGATGTATCCGTTGAAACATCTACTATTCCTTCATCATCTAGAGACACCAAGTTGATTACTTGCTTCTTAGAAGTAGGAGGGAGATATTCAGGAGTAGTGGAAGAGGGAACGCTGGGTACCTCTTGTCTGCTTGGTTCTCCCACCTTGTCTTTCCCTTTTCCTTTCTGGCACACGCCTAGTCATGGAGGTGCACAACTCAAGGAGAAGTAGTGAAGTCAACTCTGAGGTATGTAAGGCCATTCTGATTGCACCAATGTTCAATGCACTGCAATGTGGGTTTAACCCTTTCTTGAATGGTCTTTGGCACTTTTTCTCTATCGATCTCCGTGAATGGCCAGTTGTCCCCATTTGTGTCAATGTAAACCTGATCAATTTCTTGATCAGTCTCTTTGAATTTCTTTGGGACAATGACAATGCCATAGTGGATGATCTCCTCCAGAGCTAGCCAAGAGTGATCCTTTCACCTAATGTCTATCTCATGGGTTAGGTCTATCCAAATGTCCTCGATCTTGGGAACATGGATGGGATCAATTTTTGCCTTCGGGAGGAAACTCCGTAGTCAAAGGTCGGCCTTGCTGGGAAGTTGTGCTTCAAATTCAGCAGCTCTAGCTCAACATACATCTCCCATGCTTTGGAAAGTGTAGGGCAGGTGTATCGGCCAACTGTAAGGGGGAATGGAGTTCCTCCTTTCTTTCTCTTCATACACTTTTCATGATAAGTGATTAACTGCCTTGAGTTCCAGGAGGACTAGCTTTGGGCCCACAAACCTTGGCAGCTTTGTTGGTTCTCCCTCAAAATTCACAACTCTGAGGTATGTGAATGTGGGGAATTATGTGAACAACGCTCCCCATTTCTTTGTAGCAGCAATCACACTCGGGTTGGTTCGATTGTGTCTCATGTTTGGTCTTAACAAACAAAATACCTCATAGAAGAAGGCATCATTTATTTTAGAGAACTGGGAGATGCTGGCTTTGAGCCTTAGCTCGGGTAGAACTCATATATCTTGACTTGGGGCCATACCCCATTTTGAGCTAACCCTGTGAAATCCCTTTCTGATGCAACAGTGTATACAACGTAGGAATTCATGTAGAACTTCCCAGTTGTTAGAACTTGTTGAAGCTGCTGGGAGATGGTGTCACTGATGATTTCACCCCAACCGAAGCATTGATCAGGTGCATTCTTGCTCATATTCTCCAGGTATCTCAACATCCATTTATGGAAATGATGGGCATCAGGGAGCCCGAATAATCTACTCAAGAATGTGATTGTATCACTCAATTCTTCATTAAAATCACTTCGGTGGATGGTTTGTGGCCATCTAGACACCGACTTCTTGTTCTTCAGATAGAGTTCATTCATCATCTGCATGCATTGATCTTCATTATCATCCCATGCTTTCCTGTAGTCTTCAATACTTATCTCCACATATTTCCTGTGATGAGGAATGCCCAGGATCATCTCGAAGTGACGAGCTGTGAGGTTTATGATTGTCTATTGTTCTTTATTTTTGACACATCTAGTGTCTTTGTTATAGATAGGAAACCAACATGATAAACTCATTATTTATGGCACTCACTAGAAGCCCAGCTGCAAAGTGCAATCCACTGCCTACTAATTTGTTCATCCATGGGCCACTGCTTGCCTTGGTGGTCCTTGCCCAGAAATCATCCATGTCAATATGACCCAGCTCAGAGTCTCTGATGTCAAGGTCACACTCTACATATGAGTCAAGCATTCTGACTCTTTGGTACTTGTACTTCATTTCTTGCTTTGACTGTTTAGCTTTAGCTTTAGCTAGTTTCTTGCTTGATGAAGACATATGTGAGCTTGAGGATGGATGCTGTTGTTCTGTAAGAAGTATCAAGAAGGTCCAACACAGAAGAGCCATGTCAACCGTCATGTTATCCATAATGAAAGTTTGAAGAATAATAGAACACCTTAGAATGTGTGAGAAAACAGTTAGGTTTAGCTTGCAGAAGGAAGAATGAGAAATTTTAAGCCTTAGGGCACAAGGCGCAAGCTTACAGTAGGCTACAGGGGATTTTTATTGCTAGGCACACTTTCTGAGGTGTCAACATGTAAATTATTGTGCCAAGTTAAAAGGGGCACAATCAGAAAGTATCAACATGAGAAAATTTGCGCCAAGTTAGAAAGGGTGCGGTTTTGGAAGATGTTACATGACAAATTTCAGTGCCAAAGGGTAAAGCGCAGGGCACGGATCTGCAACAGACAACATTTCATGTTGATGTTGTGGAAGTTGCGCCTGCGCCTCACAAGAATCTGCTAAGTGTTCTTTTGGCTAGGTGCAGAAATTTTTATGTTGCATGAGAGTAAAGTGTGCCAAGGTGCAACTTTGGAAGATGTTGCAAGGAAAAACAATGTGCCATATTAGTTCGGCGCACTTTCTGAGCGTGTAACATTTCTAAAAATGGCGCTCGTGGTTTTAATCGCTAATGCTTTGGTTTACTTTCTTGATTTCTTGATTTCTCTCTTTTTGGATTTATCAGATGGCTAGGAAGAGAGGTTTTTAGTAAGGTAGCAAACAAGGATAAATGGTTTTCCCTCGAAATTCACTTCAGTGGTAGGGGCCTTCCAGATTTGTAGATCTGGAAGGAGAGGGAAAGAGGGTTTCAACTGGGTTCTTTAAATTTTATTTATTTAATACGAGCCCTAACATTCAACACAACAACATGAAAACCACAAATGGGAGAGGAGCCACTCACCTGGATTTATAAAAGATGAAGAAAGACGCGGGGTCCACAGCTCAAAAACGGCACGTGAGGGCTGATAGGGATGGCTGACACGCACAGAGAAAATACCTTTTGCAATTTTTAATTCATGAAAATGACATGTGGCAGGTTCATATTTATAGAAAAATTACATTTATTACCTCACCAACCACTTTGGCACATTTTTGGGAGCGTCGACATGGAAAAATTTGTGCCAAGGAAAATGCATGGTGCTAGTTGCTGGATGTCAACATAAAAATCTCAGGTGCAAAAGGATTTAATGGGGCACAAACTTCGGATGTCAACATGCAAAAAATTACACCCAACGTTTTAGGGCGCTACTTTGGTGATGTTGACAGGAGAATTTCTGTGCCGAAGGTTTTTAAAGTGGGTACGATTTTTGGGATGTCGACATGAATGAAATGGCACCCACTCAAAAAGGCACATTTTGGGAGTGTCAACGCACAATTTTCTCGTGGTTGAAGGATAACCTAAAAATGGCTAAGTTCTGAAACAACTTGATTTTTTGAAAGGGAGTTTTGGGCCATTTCAAACGCCGCCAAACTTTGTTTGGGCCAAAACAATTTTTTTTGGTATAGTTACCTGCAAATTGCCCTTGTCAATTTTACAGATAACATAACATTAGTAGTTCCTTCTTTCTTGCCATCTTCGATACCTTAGGATCCTACCACCATGAGTGTCTCCCTCCTTGCCTTTTACAGCCAATCCTAAATGTCAAAATAAAATCCAATATTTTTTGGCTAATACATACATTCATCCTCATACTTCCCCTAAATATGTGTATCATAAATTCACTACAACATTATCTTTTAATGAAGAACATATTACTTTTACATCTACCAAATCCATTCTCAGTCTATTTTAGATAATGACCCCCTTTATATTCATGTGCGCATCAATAACATAGGGGTTAAGTGATCCTTAGTTTATAATGGATCCGAATTAATATCTGTAATCTAGCATTCCTCCACCAAATTGGCCTTTCTAAAGCCTCCTTGCTTCTCTCACTTGTTTCTATCCATGGATTTGATAACATTCCCAAACGGGTCTTAGGAATAATCACCCTTCCCATTACTATTGGACCATGCACTTTACCTATCTCATGTCATGTAATGCCCAATAATCTTAATTATATCATTCTCCTCGACAACCTTGGATCAAGGTGTGGTCTATCAAGCCTTTAATACCTTCCCATTTTCCTTCTGCAACATCATAGATCACTCACTGCTACCCCTCCTTCCGACACTTCTTCACCCACTTTTACAAAATATGGTCTTGGATATCAATATATGATTCATTATGGATTCACTGGCACTTTGGGCTAGGGAAAGACGACAATGGAATCATAGAACCTCTTTCCATCCTTACATAGTATACTAAGATATGCATCGACTATACCACCCCATCTCCCCCTAAAGTTTGCAATATTTCACACACTCATCACCTCACTCTATTATACCTTGAGCTCATTGATGATTCTATTTCTTCCACTTGGCCTACATTAGATACATTCTATACTGATGATGCTTTATTAGAACACATATGAACTTATGATCACTTACTATCATAAGAAGCACTCTCCACTCGTACTTAACCCTACAACTTAATTTGGTAAATCCAATGCTCCCACTATAAAGAATGATACTCGTAAAATTATTCAGATTGATCCTTAGATTGAAGATTGCTCTACACTTTTAAATGAAGAAATTATTTAGTACAACCTTGGTACCCAGAAAACCCCCGTATTGTTCTCTTAGTCACTTCTCTTACACCTTCAAAGCAAGCTAGCATCAAGCAAGTGATTCATGACTTCTCATATGTATTCACATAGGATTGTAGTGATATATTGGGTATAACTCCTTTTGTCACCATGCATTACATAGTCCTTCACTTGGATTCAAACTGGTTTAGTAGAAAATTAGAAAAATGCATCCTAAAGTCGCACTATTAGTCAAGGAAGAAATACAATGACTATTGGATGCAGGATTCATCTATGCTTTGTAGAATACCCCAAATAGATCTATGACATCATCCCCATTATGAAACTAGATAGTAAAGTTCATCTTGCTACACCAAATTTTGTGATCTTAACAAGGATTTCCCCAAATATAGTTTTCCTTATCGCACATAGGCATTATAGTCGATTCCACAACTAGATATGACATTATTTATTTTATGGATGGCTTTTCTGCTACAATCAAATTAAAATCAACCCCATTGATTAAGAAAAAACATCATTTACTACACCATGGGGTACCTTTTTCTATACTTTTATGCCTCTCACTTTAAAAACACCGGTGCCACCTATCAATATGCTATGACTCACATCTTTCATGATCATATCCATAAAATCCTTGAGGATTATGTTGATGATATACTTGCCAAATATCGCAATCACGTCACTCATGTTGATGATCTATGCACATTTTTACATGCTTGTAATAATACAATGTATGCTTAAATCCTAAAAATGTGTTTTCAAGGTCATGACTGGAAAAATCCTCGGTTATATAATTTCTCAACAAGGAATTGAGATTGATCCTAAGAAGATCCATGCCATAGTCGACATGCCTCCCCATGAAATCTCCATCAACTACATTCACTCCAAGGAAAAATCTAGGCTATCCACTCGATTCGCTTCTCGCTTAACCGATAAAACCCGACCTTTCATGTACCTCATGAAAAAGGACACTAAGTTTGTCTAGGATGATCATTGTCACCATGCTTTTGAGGATATCAAAACTTATCTACTGAATGCCCCAGTTCTTGTGCCTCCCATGGTTGATTGGCCCTTCCTTTTATATATCTCTACTACATTTCACACTTTGGGAGCTCTTCTTGTGCAATAAGATGACTCTCAATGCGAATGAACTATATATTACATTAGTCATACATTACTCCCTTATGAATGCAACTATAGTTATATTGATAAATTATGCCTTGGCCTTGTCTTTGTGCGGATAAATTGTGCCATTATCTTCTCAACCATGAGATCCATATTATCACCAAAGTTGACCCTTTATGATATTTATTATCTCAAACACATCTCTCTGGTCGCCTTGCTTGATGGGTCATGTTACTCATAGAATTTGATTTCAAGTTTATCCCACAAAAATCCATCAAGGGCCAAGTTATCACTAACCAATTAGATGATGCTCCTCTTCATGATCATTTTCCCATTTGTGAATATTTTTATGATGACATCACCACTTATGTAATTGATACTGATACATGGACTATGTATTTTGATGGATATCATTGTGCCACTGATACACCGAGCTGGTATTGTATTTATTACCCCTCATGGTGATGATATTCCTTTTGAT
This sequence comes from Taxus wallichiana var. yunnanensis, assembly GCA_018340775.1. Classification (NCBI taxonomy): domain Eukaryota; kingdom Viridiplantae; phylum Streptophyta; class Pinopsida; order Cupressales; family Taxaceae; genus Taxus; species Taxus wallichiana. The sequence continues at coordinate 744,371,115 of CM031244.1, read as the reverse complement.
ACCGCTAGGTTTTTTTGTACAAATAATATTGCTAAATACAAAGCTCTTATCCTTGGCCTCACTGTCACCGCAAGTTGCTTATTCATAATATTCATATTCATGGTGACTCTTAACTAATTTTTAATCAAGTCAATGACACATACCAAACCAAAGAGGAGTGAATCATCCCCTACAATGACCTTGTAAAAGCTATATTGGCTACATTTGAATCTTATTCTATCACTACCATCCCTCGCAAAGATAATCGTCATGCTGATGCCATGGCTAATGCTGCCTCTCTCATCCCACAAGATATCATTGATGATCAAACCAATTTTATAATCCTCCACCTACGCCATCCCTCCATAAATAGTCTTATTTCGGCATGCACCATCACACGCAACCATGAAAAACTTGAATGGTTCACCTTGATCTTTAATTTCCTATATCAACAAACCATCCCTGCCGACTTACAACCTCATGAAGCTCATCAACTATAGTGGGAAGCCACACACTATGTAATCATTGGAGCCTCACTTTTTAAAATATCATTCGATGGTCACTTATTACATTGTTTAGGTGTCAATGATATTCCTTTAGTTATTTCCTAGATCCATGATAGCCTTTATGACAGACACTTCTCAGGAAAAGAAATGTCTCAAAATATATTATGAAAAGGGTATTATTAGCCCACCACATAAGAATATTGTTTGGAATACACCACACGTTGTGAAAAATGTCAAAATCAAAGCAATATCCTCCACACACCTATATATGAACTCTAACCCATTGCCTCATCATGACCATTTTACCTATGAGGTTTCGATCTCATTGGAAAAATCAATCCAAAATACTTGTTGGACTAAATTTTCTCTTTCCTGTTCAATTAGTGGACTAGATACTAAATAAAATGAAGCAACTCAAAACATGTAAGGGTTTAAGGTACCTTGAATAAGATGATGAAAAATGAATGGGCACAAAGTAGATAACTTTGTTACAAAATTTATGGATCTCGCAAAAGGGATTAGATGGTAGATGAGGGGTTTCCTAACAGTAATCGGTTCAAGAAGTGTGAACTTCCTTATGCAGATGTTAACTCCCTTATTTGATAAAAGAGGATAAAATGAATGGTAAAGGACTGAATAACATGTAGAATCTAAAAGTAAACAAAATCTAAAAATTATATAACTGAATGAAAAGTGAAAATATGATCTAGATAAACAAAAAGAAAAATTTACCTAGATGGGTTTATGGTGACCCGTGTTGTAGAGGTCTAGCCGACAATGACCAGGTAGATGGATCAAAACAATAACTAAAATGTAGATCTCGAACAACTCGTATGCAGATTTGAGGATGCAGAAGACATGTAGGAGCCGATAGTGATCTCTAGAAGCAACCCAAACAAGGGAAATAAAAAGGATGTAAGAAAATAAGGATTTAAATGGGTAGGATGGAAATATGGCTCAGGTCGATGAAAACTAGGTTGAGTTGGCGCACCGAGGAATAAAAGAATGGATATGTGCTTAGAGAATGACATAATAATGGATCTTGAAACTACGCGGTAATAGAAATAGAAAAAAATACTATTATGGATCTAAATGGAATACTTGAGTGACACAATAGAGACAAGGTCGATGGCTACCTAATAGGGTTGACGATGACTGAGCCAAATAGGTGAATTTGAAAAGGAATGGGTTTGATTGATGACCTACACAAAAGGATGACTGAGAGGAAGGATGGATATGAAGTTCGATGGCGATGAACCTACAAAATGTTAGTAAGTGATATTAATAATCATGATAAATCAACAATAGCATGAACCAACACAAGGCCAAGATAAACTCCCCAAAGTCTCCACAAATTATGCAAGTAAGCTCAAAGGGACTCCAAGAAGATTGAAACAGATTACAAAGAAGCTCAAGCTTGAAGACAATGTCTCAAAACACATGAAATCTCTAATGATGCATCCTTTGGATGGGGGAATATAGATTTATAGGGTTGATGGCGACCAGATGGGTCACCAAAAACTATGGGGAACCATCCATTTGGGTGATGGGAAGATGCCTAACTTGAGGCATGAAGCCCTTTAAAAGAGAGATTAGGGTTTTAAAAGGCTTAGATGGGTTAGGGTTGTATAGGGAAGTGAAATGGGTAGGTGAGGGATGAAATGGAGTAAATAAAGGCTAAGGGAAACCTATGGATGAGAAACTAGGGAGTTTAGGGATGATAAACAACCTAGAGAAGAGAAATTGGGGATGATTAGGATTAATTAGATAATGAGATGAGGATTAGGGGATAATTAATGAGAATTAACAATAAATTAAAATGGATAGGATAATAGATGGAAAAGATGGGAATATTAATAAAAATATGAATTAAAATAAAAAGGGTCTAGATAGGTGACCATGGTGAAAGAAGTGAATGCGGGGTGAAAAGGGTAGTGATACCAAATTTTGGTGTCTACATTTTCCCCTTTTTGTCGAGTGGTTTGCACAAGTAATCCATGAGACAAAAATAATGAGAAACAAAGGGTAAGATGAAGGATGACAGAGGATTGATGATGAGTTCCCCTCAAACGAGGGATCAATGACACAAAGGGGAATCGATCATGAGGTTGAAAGAGATAAATGAATGAGGGCAGTTGGTATAAGAAAGATGTGGAATTTGAGAAGGCAAGGCAAGATGCCCTAAAAGAGAAGAATTAAAAAAATATTAAAAAAGTATGGTGGTGATTTGAGGAGTCACTTGGCAGAAACAAAGGTCACAATCTTTAGGAAGATGATGAAAATTTCATACGTTCTTCCGAGTCCACAAAAATTACACCAAAATGGAGAGAGTCCAATGGGAAACCACTCAAATGGATGCAATCCATGAGGACCAATGGGTCATAGGCACACATCAAACTATGCGCAACCAAATGTGAAAAATAATGTGAAATACTTCATACATGAGGAATCAATTGAAAGGGTATGCATCCATAGAGGATGAGGATGGAAAACAATGGTGCCCCAACAAAGGGCACGAAAATGGCCAAAAAAAGGAAAAAATGGAAGAAATGATGAAAGAAGATGCCCCAAAAATGGAATTAAAGTATGGCAACAAAAGTGGACTTTAAATAAGATATATGTGATGATATGGTGCCCCAATAATGGACACAACATTGGCTGAAAAGGTAAAAAGGGATAATGGTGATAATAAAAGGTTGAGAACAACATGGGATGGTGTGCTATGGGTCACACACAAAATAAACAAGATGGACAACAAAATAAAATGTTGTGGGAAAAAGGAAAAGGAGGGAGGGAATCTTGGGTCGACGACACCCAAGGTAGGTCACCGATGACTAAGGATGATCGATGGTGACCCAAGGGGGTGGTCGATGACTTAGGGTGCGGCTATATAAGCCCCTAAGTTGGCCGACTAAGCTCATTTGCATGACTCATAGTGATGATTCGAGAGCTCGAGCTATAAAAGGAGATTTTCATTTGGAGAGAGATGGATGCTAGGGGAGAAACTAGGAAATGCCGAGGGTTTGCAGGGATGGTGAGTAGTGAAAACCCTACCTTATTTTTAAATTATTTTATTTTTAATTTATTTATTTTGTACTTTTTCGATTTTTGGATTAGCATCGAGGGCCGTCGGTGGCAACTAGGTAGTCACCATCGAATTCACCCTAAAAGACATTGATTGATGCTAGACATGCCGAATTGACCTAGGACAATGTCGACTGTGGTTAGAATGGAATCCTTTGATTAAGTGATGAAAATAATGATGATGGAGCTGATGTTTTCTCTATGTGTTTAATGCTTGCAGGCTAGAGAGACCCTTTATTTGAGAGACAAAGTCCCAACATTATATGATCATATTAGAGGGGACATAGTCGATGTTGGGTGGGATCACTTAACAACTATAGGATTGGGAGGATTCAAATACTATTAGAGGATCCTATGAGACGTGGGTTTGATGATTACACTAGTGGAGATATGGGACAAACATACATGCACATTTTAGTTCAGGATGGGTGAGATGACGATCACCCTAGAGGATGTATATCGCATCCTTAGGCTACTGATACAGGGGGAGAAGATAGTTCCCATTACCATTGATAAGAGATTAGAAGTGTTGACATGACTATTTTGAGTCAATGCACATTAGATTATCTTCACTTCAGGTGCATTCTCTTATGAGATGAGGTATGAGTGTGGTGTACCATGAAGCACATTGATTTGTCTTGTGATGACGGTGATTTCTTGTTATGCATTGCACTCGACTGGGGGAGATAGATTCATATGAACACTAAGCGGGGTCTTGGCTGATATTATTGATCATCGAATGTCTTTTCATTTGGGACAACATTGTTAGCACATGTTTATCATGAGTTAGTGATGTACAGAACATGGAGGAGGTCAGGGTTGGATTTAGGCTTCCTCCTACACTGTTGGGCCTATGAGCACATTGCAGTCATCAAGCCACCCGGGCTACCATGGGTCATAAAGGACCATATAGAGTTCGGCTGTGGGATTTTTAAGATGGCAAGCCGATGAGGATCATGGGGACAGAGAGGAGTAAGAGATGAAAATTTCTATAATGACATGTTCAAAGAGCTCGAGGGTGAGCATGTTAGATGGTGGCCATACAGAGATTTCCTCGTATGGCCTAGAGCAACTCTCGAATCTAAGTCCATCTACTTAACTCGTGCGGTTGTTGTATATGCATGCATGAGAAAAGGTGGATTTCTATGGTGGCCTTTCGACCGGGGATCCAACAGGGACACTCCACCGACCACGAAAAAATATAGCAATCTCTTGCTAGGGAAGACTTTGTCTAAAAGTGGGAAAGGGAGTGAGAATTGAGGTAGGAGAACTAATGCTGTAGGTAGGAAATCAGATTCCTACACACACTAGTCAGAAGTATCATCACATGCATTTATGAGAAGAAACAACTTTGTAAGCATCATTAAGACCAAATGAAATTTGATGAACACAAAGTATCAAGAAATATCTTAGTCAAAGAAAGCTAGAAACTCCTTCTTCTTGTATTAATTTCTCAAACAAAAGTTGTACATAGTGGAGAAATGGAGGAAATTGAGAAGGGGAAAGTAGAAGAAAAATGGCTATCTCCTTTGCTTTCTCTAGGTACAATGCACTCTTGAGTTTACAAGATCAATCACCAACCCTTTGAAATGGGAATGACGTTACAATTTATAGAGTGAGAGGTGACTTATCATCTACCCCCAATGGATTTTCATATGTCCTTGTGCAACTTGAAACTTTTTGAATTCCTAGGAGAATATTAAGTCCCTTTTTATAACATAAAGGTGACTTATTACATTAGGAACATTAGGACATGTGAAAAAGTGCAACCCCAATGCAAAATTAGAATATTGGAAAGTGAGAGAAAGTTGGGGGAGAAGAGGAGAGAGAAAGAGAGAGAGAAGAAGAGGAGATGTCATTCTCGATGAAGTTCATTGATCCTCACTGATGGAAAGCTCCAAATGCAGTGAAACTATGAATCTTCAATTCCTTGCACACTGTGAAACTCTTTCAAATTGGCTCACGAATCACTCTCCAAGTTGAGTGAACTATTCCGCTGATGATCGCAATTATGGTACCATTGTCAGATTGGATGGTTTGTGTCTTGGGCTCGTAGTGGAAAGAGTAGGATAGGACTAGCTCGAGACTCTGCATATAAATTGGGTGTCCTGCAATGGAAAACAAGCCACTTGTGAATATTTGGTCTTCGATCCTCCTTTGGTCCTTGGAGGCCATGTGAGTCTTAAGGTCATTCAGTCCATGTACAAGACATCACTATCTTCCACATCATACTCATAGGTGAAGGGTTGTGTCGGCTTCTGACCCATCCATTTTGGCTTCATGTCTCCCTTAGAAAAATCAACTTACTATTTTTAGTAAGTGTGAAAAATCAAGCCCCGCTCTTCAACTGGATGTTGCAGCTCAATTTTCCTCTTTCTCCCTACGTTCCTTGTTCCTTTTAGATCAAATTTATATTTTTAGCAAGTGCTCGAGGGCCCACTTACTATTTTTAGTAAGTGCCAAAAATGTCCATTCTGGTGAATTCTCAGCTATAGTGCACCTCTAATGACTTCATCTCCTTCGCAGGTTCTTTTGTTGATGACTTTCCCGAAATAGCAGTTCCTATGTAGTAGACCTGCTATTTTTAGAAAGTTGGCTTTTGGGAGTCGGATTGACGTGGAATTTTTTTTTGATATGGGTTTTTTCCCAATATCACCCCTCTAAAATTTTGGGCCCACCCGCTTAATAGTCCAAGATATTTTAAAGTTTTAATTTTCGGACTTGACAAAGGTTTTCTAGATGCGGCAACTATTAATTGACCTCAAAATTGCAGGCCTGGTTTTCTCCTCAATTTTCAATGAAATAAATTTCATTGTGATAGGTTTCTTCTTCTGATGCTTCATGAGTAATTATACTTTATTTCACCCAATGGTTTGACAAGAAATTGGATTTTTTCTTCATTGAGCCAGAAGTGGGATTTCTTCACTGTGGATGCTCTGTAGCATGAGGGGAGAGTTTTAAGGTGTTTTATTGAGAGAATTGGATAGAGGAATAAATAGAAAAATATATCTTTTTGTTTCACACATCCATTTGGGAGATTTCTTCAACTTTTCGTTTCATGGCCATGGAGTTTTCTCTGTGTTTCTCCTTCTTTGTTCTATGCTTCTCCTTCTATGTTTGCTCCAATTTTCCTTTAGGAACTGCGTGCATTTTGGGGTGGAAGATGAGTACCTCTATGGCAGGTCTGGTATGAGCTTCAGCAATGGAGTAATGGAGGTGAGAATTTATAGACTAAGAATGGAGGAAAACTGTGCACGAGAGTGGAAGCAGCTGGAAACATTAGAAGCACTAAAGTAACAGTTAGATTTTTGAATTTTTGAAATTATGAGAGGAGAAGATTGGGTGAATTTTTCCATGCTTTATGTCCCTAACCTCAGGGATGTGAGGGACATAAAATTCCATGGTGGTCAAGAGGACGACACGTGGCGCGATCCGATGATAGGGAATGAAGGTGAGAAAAGTTACTTTAAAGCAATGAGAGCTGAAAGGGTCACATAGACGTCCAAAAGGCTCCCCATAGGGGATGGGTGAATTTTTACATGTCTGATGTCCCTCACCTTAGGGAAATAAGGTACATCAGTTTCCATGATGGTCTTGGAGTTGACATGTGGCGCTTGATCCGACGACAGGGAATGAATGCTCCAAAAATGCACCTGGGGGCTGAATTATCAAGTTTGGAGGTCACATGGATTTCCAAAAGGCTCCCCATATGAGGATGGGAGAATTTTTCCATGTCTTATGTCCCTCACCTTAGGGAAATAAGGGACATTAGTTTCCATGGTGGTCCTGGGATGACACGTGGCGCTTGATCCGATGACAGGGAATGAATGCTCTAAAAATGCACCCGAGGGTTGAACATCAAGTCTAGAGGTCACATGAGGGTCCAAGAGGTCACATGGGGGCTGGGATATTTTTAAATGGTTTGTGTACCTAACCTCAGGGATTTCAGGGACATGAAATCCCACCAGGCTCCTGGTGTTGACATGTGTCCTCCCGAAAAATGACTAAGTCTTGAACTGCCTTTGAGAGGGTAACTTGGAATGATGATAACTTGAGCTCCCGGTGGAATTTCTTGGTAAAATTTTATATGATACTAACTGAAAATGGAATTTTAGATCCAATGGTGGGGTTGGATGTATTTATTCAGCCATATGATCCCTAAAAATTGTATTTTTGATTTGAGACTCTACTTATGCCTGAGAAAAACTTCCTGCCAATCCTATACGCCAAGGTGTTGTGAAATTTTTACTTCACCATCATGTAGGGATTGGAATTATATTTATGTAGATTTTTTTGTTTACTTATAACTCCCTCTGGAGCTCCCAAAATCTTCTTCTGAAGCCAAGAAGTTGTTTTAGGCTTGTGAACTACCTAGGCTTGTGAACCCTATTTTTTACTCAGAATGCTCCAAGTCTTTCAGAACTTATCCAAGGCTTCCAAAATTATTTCCATGATGTTCTAATGTCTTCCATTCACCTCCATGTTGAATTTTTCCTTCCGTTCAGCTCTAGGGTGTTTGATCTAGTCCCGGGAAGACCGATGATAACCCTTCACATTACTTCCAGTAAGATAACATCTTTTCGAACTCCCTAAATCACATAAGGGGAATGAATAGAATTTCCTAAATCATCTAGGGGACCAATTTGATATCAAATAAGTGGTGAATAGACTGACGGATTTGACCTGGGCTGCCTAGGAATGATAGAACATGAAAATTTTGGCACATGGGTATATTTGTCGTGTTTAGAAACTTCCAATTTCCTTGTTGCACATTTGCATGACAAAAACTAGCTCTAGCTTATGGACATGGCAAGGAATGAGTGCAGAGAAGACATGGCATGGGAATCCAAAATCTCAATTTTAGACCATATAATTCATTGACCAGTGCCTTATCCATTGGGCCTTGCAGAGTCATGTACAACCTATAACAAGAGAGAAAGAGAGTGAAGAAGGATACACACACATAAAAATGGAAAGGAAACACATGCAACAGAAAGGGAAACACACCTAATAATCACCTATGGTACATGGCGGGGACAACCCACTTTCACTGAAACACTTTCCATTTCTCAAAAGTTACCCGTGAGTGGGAAACATTGAGTGATGATGTTCTGCTGAAGCCATTGGTGGGTTCTAGAAAGTACCCTCCCTCCTCAATTGTTTATGGAAGTCAGTGCTTCCATGATTTTCCTTTTAATTTTTAGGAGTGAGTCCATGTGAGCTTCTTGATGCTCAAGTCCTTGCTTGGAAATTCCATTACCTTCATGTTCTTTGAAGTCGGTTTCATAGTGCCAGTTGCCTTCCATGTTTATTGATATAGCTAATTCTCCATCGAGCATCTCATCGCTGCCCCAAATCTGATTTTTGTTCCAATTCCTTGGATATTCTGAGTTACTTTCTTTCTCGGGTCTATGCTCATTGACATCTTCTCCATGAGAAACATTTGATTCATCCTTTATCTCTACTCCATTGTGAGGCATTTGAGTACTGATGGGAGGATTGGACATGACCCCATACTTGTCTTGTATGTCCATGGCATGAGTGAAGAGATAAAGGATCAGCTCAAGATCTTCCACAACTTCTACTGGATTCAATATTTTTTGCATGGAGCTATGCTTCGTTGTTTCCTATAGCTCCTCTTTATATGCCTTTGAAGGATGCAACTCAAGGCAACTATCTATAGGGATTACCTCATCATTTTGGGAACCGCTGCACTCTACCGATCCTTCATAAAAAAGAGATTCATCTTCAAAGGCCTCGAAACTTCTTGCTTCCATTTCTTCATCATGGAAATAATCTTCTTCTGCAAATGGGAAAGAAAATATCTCCATTTCATTGTTGTATCCATCAACCATTGGTTTGAGAAGGACATCATATTTCACATCTTGCTTTGTTTCAACATAGCCAACCTTCACACTTGGTTGAGGCTTCCAAGTCAGCTTCATGTTTGTCTTGCATATTCATGGCTTGCATCAGGAGTTCAAGACTTATCTCGGGTCTTCTATTTCTTCCGCGGCTCTTAGTAGTCCTTGTATGGAGATTTCTTTCAAGCCTTTCAAAGGCTCATTACAAGCTGATTTTGTCTCTCCATAGATGGCCTGACTGAGATCATCTTCATCCCCAAATGGGAATGAGAATAACTCCTCATCTTGGAAAAGCATATAAGCTGATTTTTCTCCTTGAAAATCATCAAGCACCATTTCCTCTTCCTCATGGTCTACATCATCTGGCAATTCGGGGCTGCCCTCTTGTAACTCGAATCTCCTCAATGCTTCTTCAAAGTCCAAATCTCTCCAGGAAGGAATGTATGGACCTATCAAGATGGGAATATCCTCTTCCTCCTTAGTTTCCACAAAGTGATTCATCTTCCTGCTATCTTGATACAAGATGTTAGCTTCGGCTTCTAGAATTTCATACTGTGTACCTCATCTTCTTCTTAGGAAGAAATTTCTCCATGTCTCCCTTCACTGGTATGGTTACAAAAGACCAATTCATCTAAATTTTCCTCCCAAGTCTCGACAAAAATTTCTACTCAACAACATTCCGAATGAGGTTGGGACGTCTACTACCAAAATCATCGTTGAAACTTTCTTGTCTAGAAATCTAGCGAGAGCCACCTATGCATCTTCAACCTTCCCTACAAGTGAGACCTTTTCTGATTCCAAGAGTAACAAGAGCCACTAGGTGGAGTCATTGTAATTTTGAGAGCCTTGGCGACCTTCAAAGGCATCACGTTGTTTGAGGCACCATAATCTATTATGCAATTGTTTAGTAGATATTATCCAACAAGAAGGGAGACATAAAAAGGTTCAACTTTATCGGTTTTGATGCACTCAAAGAAGGCATGTTCTGTGAGGGAGGTGTAGGTGAGTTTGGTAGCATGCCTTTAGAATTAGATGTTACAACATTGGGTGTTAGAATACCACTCCTGATATATCATACAAACTCTCAAATTGTTCAGGATGAGTCCACAAATATTTAGTTTTAGTAATCTACACTTTGGCCTTGTTTGCATATTCTATGAAGTCAAAGGGAGCAGATGCGACAAGGGGGTGAAGGGACTGATTTTGGAGTTTAGATAGGCTTAGGAGTAGGATTTGATGTTTGAGGAATGGAAGATATTTTGAATGGCACACTAGGAGCTTTCAAGGAATTAGATTTTGTAGGAGTAGATTTGGGTTTAGAATTGGAAGAGGTATCAAAAGACTTACTTGGAATAGCGGGAGCCTTCTTACTTGCTATAGGATCAAGCTCCAATAATACAGACTTCATGGAAGGAGGAAGTGGTGATCCTTGACTAATTTTTTTTTTTGTGGAGTCATTTACATGAGGATCATCAACCTTCTTTTCTTTTACATCGGTGGAGGGAGATGATCTTTTCTCGAACCGATAACGAGTGACTACCACACATGAGAAACTAGGTGCATCCTATTTATCTTCTTCATCACATCTATAATACTCACATAATCTGATTTGTGTATTGTTTTAAAACCCATCACTTTATAGGAAATTAACACACATTCTTGTTCAAGATCTTCTTCACTTTCTTGAAATCTGCAATTTATGTTCATGGGTGGGGCCTCCAAGGTGATCCTTTGGGGTGCTCCTACAATCTGATTTATGTTTCTTATTTGAGAAGATACTCATTCAAATAATTCCCTCTTCAAAGATGCCATCTCATTCACCAACTTTTGCAGCGATGGATTGGTTCTCTCGTCTCCAGGATGTTGGGTCTTTCCCTTTGATGGGTTCTTGATCTTTCCAGAGAGGATGAGATTGTCATCAAGTTCAATGGCCATCCTTTGTGCTTCTACAATGTTCCTTGGTTAGGATCTTCATAGAAAAAATCCTACTTCTGATGATTGAGCATTGATGAAGAATCTCTTGACATTGTTTTGGGATGGAAAATCCTCTTCAGGTATCCTACGAAGCAACCATTCAAAACAAGCCATGAAGTCTCTCATGGTTTCATTTTCTCCTTTCTCTATTTGATCCAACTGCACCAGGAGGTCCTGACAATATTTAGTTGATTTAAATCTTTCCTCGAAGGCATCCTTGATGTCATTCCAACATGTGATGGACTGGGTAGGTAGGAGGAAAAACCATTTTGCTATTTTTTCTTGGAGGGACTCCATGAATAGTCTCACAAAGAACATCTTCATGTTGGACACCAAGTAATGAAATTACTTGTATAATTCAGATCATGAGTAGAAATATAACATCCAATAACACCATATTCTAGAATAATGATCTCAATATGCAATAAGAATAGCTACGCCACTTCGAGGGGGCAACCTCCAAACCATACAATAATACTCAAATGCTCCAATGATGATCAAATACTACCTACTAACCTCTATATATACTATTCCTATGTTATGGCCAACACCAAGGCCGACCCACTAATGAAAATATAACATATATGAAAGAAATACATAATGATAAGAAGTTATGATAGCCACAAGTCAGCTATATACATCCAATATAAGATATATGATTAAGGGCGTAGCATGCCCCTCCCCTTCAAAGCAACATTGTCCCCAATGTTGAGAAGATCTGGATGCTGCTGCAGGAAATTTGCATCCTCCCAAGTTGCGTCTTCATTGTCTAGATTTTTCCACTTGATCAAATACTCAGTGATGACCCTTGTCCTCAACCTCTTAGTGCGTGTTTGAAGGATGCATTCTGGTTCCAGGATGATTCTGCCCTCTTCATCAAGCTCTGGTAACACTGTCTGGGTTGATATTGTCTGTCCAATTACCTTCTTTAGGCAAGATACATGGAATACTGGATGAATTCGAGTAGTTGGAGGAAGTTCCAGTTTGTATGCTACATTGCCAATCTTCTGTAACACTTGATAAGGACCATAATATTTAGGTGAAAGCTTGTTATCCTTTTTGTGTTGTTTTAAGGACATTTGCTTATATGGTTGTAAACGCACAAAAACCCAATCACCGACTTCAAAATGTCTTTCACTGCGATGTTGGTCTGCTTGCTGCTTCATGCGGTTTTGTGACATGGACAAATTCTCCCTGAGACTACAAAGCACCTCTTGTTGGTGTTGAATATGTTCTTCAACTGCTCAAACCTTTGGCTGGACTCTCAAAGATGAAGTGATAGATGGTGGATGATACCCATATAATGCCAAGAAAGGAGACATTTTAGATGAAGTATGAAAGGAGGTGTTATACCACCATTCTGCCAGCGGCAACCATTGGACCCATCTCGCTTGCTTATCTGATGTAAAACAATGAAGATATCCCTCCAAGCACTTGTTTACCACCTCTGTTTTCCCATCAGACTGGGGATGATAAGAGGAACTACGAGCTAGTTGTGTGCCCAAGCATGAGAACAAGTCAGTCCAAAAATTACTAGTAAAGATAGGGTCTCGATCACTTACTATAATCTTTGGTGTCCCATGTAACTTCACGAATTGTATCCTGAAGGCCGTTCTTCTTGTACTCACAACAAATGGATGTGATAAAGCACAAAAATGGGCATATTTGGTGAGTCTATCCACCACCACCATGATTACATTTTTACCTTCTGATTTAGGCAATCCTGTGATGAAGTCCATAGACACCTCTTCCCACCTCTGGCTAGGAATAGATAGAGGTTGTAAAAGACCTGGGGACTTAATTGTTTCGCCCTTATTTTGCTGACAAACCATGCATTCTGCCACAAAATTTTGTACATCTCCTTTTAACCCTTCCCAGAAAAAATCATGCTTGATACGATGATAAGTCTTTAAGAAGCCAGAATGACCCCCTACTGGAGAAGCATGGAGCTCAGATAGAACCCTATTTTTAAGGATTGAATTCTTACATAGATATAATCTATCTTTATACCATAAAACATCTCCTTTCCATAAAAATTTTTCTGACATGTTTGGATCTTGTTGGAGATTTTGAATGAGATTTTGTGTGCACAGGTCATTTTCCATTCGGACCTTGCATCCTCTATCCAATCCTCCCGTAATACTGAGATATGGCATACAACAATGCCTTGGCGAGATTCATCCTTAGAGTTAAAGCATCAATGACTACATTCTCTTTCCCTTTCTTGTATATTATCTCAAAATCATACCCCAACATTTTTTAGACCCATTTCTGTTGTTCTTCTGATGATAAGCGTTGCTCTAAGAAGTATTTCAAACTATCATGATCTGTCTTTACTTTGAAATGTCGTCCCATTAGATATGGTCTCCATTGTTTCACTGCATGAAGTATTGCTAACATTTCTTTCTCATAAACTGGTTTAGAGATATTCTTACCTTTGAATTGATGGCTCTCAAAAGCAATGGGTCGCCCTTCTTGCATGAGTACTGCCCCCATCCCATACCCTGAAGCATCACATTCAACAATGAATGTTTTTGAAAAATGCAGGGTGGCTAGAAGCTGAGTGGTGCACATGGCCTCCTTCAACTTCTCAAAGGCCATAGTAGCTTGCTCATTCCAATGGAAAGAGTCCTTCTTCAATAAAGTTGTGAGTGGTGCTGCGATGCTGCCATAATTCCTTACAAATCTACGATAATAACCTGTAAGCCCCAAAAATCCTCGGAGATTTTTTAGGGTTTTGGGAACCTTCCATTCAAGCATGGCTTTTATCTTGTTAGGATCCACTTTAACACCTTCATAAGAGACAATATGACCCAGATATTCAACCTCCTTGACACCAAAAGAACACTTAGAAGGCTTTGCATAAAGTTGATGTTGTTCAAGAGTTTCCAACACTTTATTTACATGATGCAGGTGTTCCTCCCATGTTTTACTATAGATTAATATATCATCAAAGAACACTAAAACAAACTTTCGAAGAAATGGCTTAAATATTGAATTCATCAAGCTTTGAAATGTAGAGGGTGCATTTGTTAGTCCAAAAGGCATTACCAAGAACTCATAGTGTCCTTCATGTGTCCTGAAGGCTGTTTTATGAATATCTTCATCCTTGATTCTAATATGATGATATCCAGAACGAAGATCAAGTTTTGTAAAGTAAACAGCACCATGTAACTCATCTAGCAAATCATCAATTACAGGAATAGGAAACTTATCTTTAACTATGTACTTATTGAGTTCCCATAATCTGGACACATGCGCCAATTGTCATCTTTTTTTTCCGTACCATCACTACAGGAGAAGAGTAAGCACTTTGACTATGACGAATAAGTCCTGCTTCTAACATCTCTTGAACTATCTTCTCAATCTCACTCTTTTGCATATAGGGGTACCTATAAGGTCTGATGTTGGGTGGTTGACTCCCTAGTACTAGCTGGATGGCATGGTCATGGTCTCTTTTCGGAGGCAAACCCTTGGGCATTTCTCCAAAAACCCCTGAGTGCTCATCTATAATTGCTTGCATATCTGCGGGTATAAATGTATTGGAATGATGTGCTTCCAATGAAAATAGTTGTGCCACAAACCCTTCTACACCCTTTCTAAGCAATTTTTGCATCTGATGAGAACTTACCATCTGCGGGGATTTTGCTCTTAGTCCTTTTAGTTTAAAATTCCTCCCTTCTGACTGAAATTGCATGAACAACTCTTGGAAATTCATTTCAATGGTTCCCAAGGTGGTAAGCCATTGAACTCCTAACACAATGTCTGCTCCTCCCATGGCAATGGCATACATATTGCTAGTTAGCAAGTAATCTCCCATGGTGAGATTAATGTTATGGCATTTTCTGAACAACTAACAGTTTTCCCATCAGCAATCATGACTTGACATTCTGGAGCTGGATAAACAAAGCAGTTCAAGCGTACCGCTAACTTATGATTGATGAAATTATGAGTACTTCCCGAATCAATCAATACTGTTACCCTCTATTTTTTTAAGAATCCAACTACTTTGAGAGTTTGGGGAGTGCTAATACCAGAAATTGCATGGCATGATATTGTTGGTTGGGAATCTCCTAATTCCTCCTCTGGCTCTACCTCTTCGTCTTCTTCATTTTCTTCTTCTTCATTAGGTCCCTCAATGTAGAACAACTTCTTTTCCACACACTTATGTCTTGGTCCAAATTTGTTGTCATAATTAAAACATAACCCTTTGGCTCTCTTTTCTTCAATTTGTTGAGGTGTCAGTCTCACTGGCCGAGGGAATGATGGTGGAAGGGTGCTACGATCTCTGATAGTACTGACAGTTTGTTTCCGACTTGAAAGAAATTTTTCCTCTGCCCTACGTGCCATGATCATAGAGTCTGAAACCTTATGAGGATTAAACATACGCACCTCAGTCTCAATTTTTCTTTAAGACCCCCAAGAAATAAGTCATTCAAATTATCTTCAGGAATATTTTCCACCCGTAAGGAAAGGTTTTGGAATTGATGGATGTAATCTTTGACTGTTCCTGTTTGTCTGAGCTTTGCTAATTGGCTGAAATAATTCTCTGACACACTAGAACTATAGTGCAATTGCAACTCTTCGGTGAATATTGTCCATGTAACATTGAAGCCACTCTTTTTCCTTTGAGCACATAACCATCGATACCAAATGAATTGGTCAGGTTCCAGATACAATGATGCCATGGTAACCTTTTGTCCCAATGGAATCTGATGAAGATCAAAGAAATTCTCCATCTGGTTAATCCAATTGAGTGGATCCTTTCCATCAAACTTATGCATTTCCACTTTTGGAAGCATGTGACGGGCTTGTAGAGTGTTTGTATTTGGATTGGTCATGTTTGCAGATCCACCATGGTTAGTGTGAGTATGATTGAGTTGTGGCTCATTAGGAATGCTATGATGACCCATGATATTGTAGCTAAATTGTTGAATGAAATCCTCCAATCGTTGTCCAATCTTTTCTACATCTTTTTTGCTGGCCACTCTACTTTCAAGGTTTCGCAACTCTAACTCAAGATAGCTGACCTTATGGTCAGTTGAAGTAAACCCTAACCCTGAGGACTCTGTAGCTACCCCTTCTGACTCTAACTCCTCAACTATTATCTCATCCTTATCAGGGGTTTTACCCGGAGTGATGGAATTCTTTTTTCCTCTTGTCGAAGGCCCAGCCATGATGCCCCAAAATAGTAAGATTTAAGGATCAAGGTCGAAATTTAGGGTTTCAGATTTCAATAGGAATTCGGCCAAATTTTATAAAACTCAAAGAACGAACTCAAACTGATTTTTAATCTTCTTTCTGGAAATGTAAATAACTTTGAAAAATTCCACAAATTGCACCCTATGTAGCCGAATTATGAAAAAACATAAAACCGCTATAACTTTTGCAAAACAAGTCAAAAAGTATTA
Organism: Taxus wallichiana var. yunnanensis; assembly: GCA_018340775.1. NCBI lineage: Eukaryota > Viridiplantae > Streptophyta > Pinopsida > Cupressales > Taxaceae > Taxus > Taxus wallichiana. The sequence goes on along the minus strand of CM031244.1, from coordinate 744,354,297 downwards.
AAATTTTGAGGGAAGCTTACTTGACTGATTTTGCCACACCCCAAAAAATTTTGCAGAAAAATTCGCTACTGATGTTGAGATATGGACGAACCTTCAAAATTAGGGTTTGACGCAGTGTTGGCCGAGTTCAAGCTCTGATACCACTTGTAATGAAATTACTTGTATAATTCAGATCATGAGTAGAAATATAACATCCAATAACACCATATTCTAGAATAATGATCTCAATATGCAATAAGAATAGCTACGCCACTTCGAGGGGGCAACCTCCAAACCATACAATAATACTCAAATGCTCCAATGATGATCAAATACTACCTACTAACCTCTATATATACTATTCCTATGTTATGGCCAACACCAAGGCCGACCCACTAATGAAAATATAACATATATGAAAGAAATACATAATGATAAGAAGTTATGATAGCCATCCAATATAAGATATATGATTAAGGGCGTATATTTTACTTGATCGATTATTCTTCAAATTATAACACTAAAAAAATATGCAATAGGAATGCACTCCACCGACCTCATGGAAAAGTTAGCAATCTCTTGCTAGGGAAGAATTTTTCTAAAATTAGGAAAGGGAGTGAGAATTGAGGTAGGAAAAATAATGTTGTAGGTAGGAAATCAGATTCCTACACACACTAGTCATAAGTATCATCACATGTATTTATGAGAAGAAACAACTTTGTAAGCATCATTAAGATCAAATGAAATTTGATGAACATAAAGTATCAAGAAATCTCTTAGTCAAAGAAAGATAGAAACTCCTTCTTGTATTAATTTCTCAAACAAAAGTTGTACATAGTGGAGAAATTGAGGAAATTGAGAAGGGAGGAAAGTAGAAGAAAAATGGATATCTCCTTTGCTTTCTCTAGGTACAATGCACTCTTGAGTTTACAAGATCAATCACCAACCCTTTGAAATGGGAATGGTGTTACAATTTATAGAGTGAGAGGTGACTTATCGTCTACCCCCCAATGGCTTTTCATATGTCCTTGTGCAACTTGAAACTTTTCGAATTCCTAGGAGAATATTAAGTCCCTTTTTATAACATAAAGGTGACTTATTACATTAGGAACATTAGGACATGTGAAAAAGTGCAACCCCAACGTAAAATTAGAATATTGGAAAGTGAGAGAAAGTTGGGGGAGAAGAGGAGAGAGAAAGAGAGAGAGAAGAAGAAGAGGAGATGTCATTCTCAATGAAATTCATTGATCCTCACTGATGGAAAGCTCCAAATGCAAAAAACTCGAATCTTAAAATTCATTGCACACTGTGAAACTCTTTTAAATTGGCTCATGAATCACTCTCCAAGTTGAGTGAACTGTTCCACTGATGATCGTAATTGTGGTACCATTGTTAGATTGGATGGTTTGTGTCTCAGGATCGTAGTGGAAAAAGTAGTATAGGACTAGCTCGAGACTCTACACAGACACTAGGTATCTTGTAGTGGTAAAAATCCACTTGTGAGTATTTGGTCTTCGATCCTCCTTTGGTCCTTGGAGGTCATGTGAGTCTTAAGGTCATTCAGTCCATGTATGAGACATCACTGTCTTCCACATCATACTCATAGGTGAAGGGTTGTGTCGGCTTTTGACCCGTCCATTTTGGCTTCATGTCTCCCTTAGAAAAATCAACTTACTATTTTTAGTAAGTGTGAAAAATCAAGTCCCCGCTCTTCAACTGGATGTTGCGGCTCAATTTTCCTCTTTCTCCCTGTGTTCCTTGTTCCTTCTAGATCAACTTTCTATTTTTAGCAGGTCTTTGGAGGGCCCACTTACTATTTTTAGTAAGTGCCAAAAATGTCCATTCTAGTGAATTCTTAGTTGTAGTGCACCTCCAATGACTTCATCTCCTTCACAGGTTCTTCTGTCGACGACTTTCCCAAAATAGTAGTTCCTATGTAGTAGACCTGCTATTTTTAGAAAGTTGGCTTCTGGGAGTCGAATTGACGTGGAACAATGTTTTTGATATGGGTTTTTTTCCCAATATCACCCCTCTAAAATTTCGGGCCCATCCGCTTAATAGTCCAAGAGATTTTAAAGTTTTAATTTTCGGACTTGATAGTGCTTCTGGATGCGGCAACCATTAATGGACCTCAAAATTACAGGTCTGGGTTTCTCCTCCATTTTCAACAAAATAAATTTCATTGTGAAAGGTTTCTTCTTCTTATGCTTCACGTGCAATTATACTTAATTTCTCCCAATAGTTTGATGGGAAATTGGAATTTTTCTTCGTTGAGCCAAAAGTGGGATTTCTTCACTATGGATGCTCTGTAGCATGAGGGGAGAGTTTGAAGGTGTTTTCTTAATGTCCTTGGGTAGAGGAATGAATAGAAAAATATATCTTTTAGTTTCACACATCCATTTGGGAGATTTCTTCAAATTTTCGTTTCATGGCCATAGAGTTTTCTCTGTGTTTCTCCTTCTTTGTTTTGTGCTTCTCCTTATGTGTTTGCTCCAATTTTCCTTTAGGACTGCATGCATTTTTGGGGTGGAATAGAAGTACCTCTATGGTAGGTCGGTATGAGCTTCAAAATGGAGTAGGTGAGAAGTTATAGAGGAATAATGGAGGAAAATCAGTACACGAGAGTGGAAGCAATGGAAACACTAGAACTATCGAACCCATCTCCTATAAAGGCGAGAGGAGATAGATAGTGAGATTCCTAGTCCCAACATAATGCACCCATTGGAGGAGGAAAAAAGCCATGGGATGGGGGTGATGATGTGGGGATTGGAGTGAGATTCACAGATTGGATGAGCACTACTTGGGTAGCTAGGGTAGCTAGAGAGAGAGGAGATGAGGAGGAGATGGAGATTGAGGTAGAGGATACTCCTAGAGGCGAGAGGAGGGGATGATGATCAAGGAGAGTCTATAGAGATGACTCATCTATACATTGAGTTAGACCAGATGCATATAGAGAGGGACGCTTCTCTACATGAGAGGGATTGGGCCATAGAGTAGAGGGATCGACACGGTGGTAGAGAGAGGCCTACGGGGCCATATTTTGAGATCTTGCACCAATTATAGCATCAATGTCCAAGCGGTGCCCTAAGAGCATCACATGGAGTAGGATAGATGGCTTCACTTAGTACTATATCCATGAGCTGATTCATAGTAGTGGTGGTGGAGGTGAGGTACTATGAGAGGATTATCACTCATGGGCACTACATGACATTGAGATATGCAGTATCTTGTTGCATGGTTATCCAGAGGAGCGAGTGTCACACCTTCGGGGGTGCACTATGAGCATGGCCAAACCATTATGAGAGGAAGGCCACGAGGGTCACAATGATATATAAGGATTATATGCGGTGCCTTCTTGAGGAGGCGAGGACCAAAATTAATCAAGTTGTAGTTTACTCGATTTTGATAGCATCTCTACATTGAGTGAGGGCCCTTAGAGGCGATGATGTATTGAGATAGTTATTTTGATATATATATATATATATATATATATATATATGATTTTGATTTTTTCATATTCTAGCATGTGTCATTTATATGATGTTGATGAGTTGATTTATAGTGATGATGATTTTGATGTGGATGTGATGATGATTATATGTTTATTTTATATTTGATGATGATGGTGAACATGTATGTATGATTGGATGGTTAATATATAATATGTGATGTGAATAAAAGTTATTGGAAAATAGATGTGATAGATGGAAAATAGAAATGATGATAGATAAGAATATGCAATTAGATGTGAGATTGTTGATAGATAGTAGATAGATGTATGATTTAGATTAGATGTTATTATAAAATAAAAGATAGATGTGGAAAACTTAGAATAGAATGAAACTTGATGATTGGAGACCTATGGGTATGAATGATGCTATGTCATATCAAGGAACACACAAGGAAATGATGCCTCTAACTACATTGGAGGTAAAAAATAAGGGGATCCAAATAAAACAGTGCATATGCGACCAAAACATGTGTTAACATATAACCAATGATAGTTAGTTATACCAAAGATCATGAGAGGAATATGGATGGGATGAACTCATAAACCTAATGTGTACCATGAAAAAAGGATTTGTGAAGTAACTTGTACATGGGAAGAGGGTTATCTATAAGTAGTGTTCCCTGAGTCTATGCTCTAGCTCTGGGTAGGGGAGAGAGCAAACTGATCAATGCAGGAAGTTTTCTATGAGAAAGTTGATCAATGTGGGAATATTTCTTAGGATGCTTTGATAAGATAGAAGGATGATCAATGTAGGAAGCCTTTGATACCATGATATAAGAGAGTATCCATCCTTTAAGGGTATGGTCTACTTTATACATTTATAATTTTGATGGCAAGAATGATATACATGATAGCCGTCCTTCGAGGGATAAGTATGTTTTTGATAACTTTTACTTTTTGATAAGAGCATCCATGAATTTTTACTTTTACATGGGGAAGAGTTGGGAATAGCTAGGTAGACCACCTAGAAGGGGATGATGAATGTACAAGTGACACCCTTGGACCCTTAGCGTGGTTCCAATAGGTAAACAAGAGGGTGATGGATGTAATGATTGTGGAGTTCTCACCAAGAAGGGAGAACCTATCCATAAGGAAAATGCTATGGGTAGAGTTGTGGTGCCCATATTTAAGGTCATGTCTAGGAAAGTAATGGTAGACCACATAATTCCAAATCATTATAATGATAGATGGAAGAGGCTAATGATGGAGGAATGATCTAATGATATGAATAAGTGCTCATTAGGAAGTATGTAAATAATAGAATGATCATAAGTGCAACGTGTTAAGTGGTTCCACTTCTGGTTTACCATCAAGGGAGGCCAAACGATAGACTCCTAACCCATAGTTATGCATCATAATGCAAGGTCTAATCCAGTTGGGTGAAAAATTTCCAGTTGGCTCCTTTCTAGAGTAGTAACATTTTATTTTCTTTAAGGATGAGGTCACCAAAATTTAAGTCTCATTCTTTGAGATGTTTATTATAAGCACACTTGATATGCTCTTGATAAACATGATGATTCTCAAGAATGAGGAGGCAGTGTTCATATAATAATTCAAGCTATGTTAGATGCTCATGATGATAATATTCATCAAAAATGAAGTCACGAAGAGATAATGCAAAAGGAATTTTAACTTCAAGGGGAATAATGGCCTCAGAGCCATAAACAAGAGAAAAGTGTGTAACACCCGTGGAAGTGCGGATGCTAGCTGATAAGACCAAAGAGAAAAGGGGATATGAAGATGCCAATTACGACCTGAGTGATCAATAGTCTTGGAAAGAATGTTATGAAGGTTTTGTTAGTCACTTTGGTTTGGTTTGTTAGCTTGAGGATAGTAAGGAGAAGAGAAGCTAAGTTTTATATTAAATGAGTCACAAAGCTTCTTGAGATCTTTGTTTTTAAAGGAATTTTCATTTTCCATGATGATTTTGTGAGGAACGCCGAAGCGAGAAAATGATATGTTGATAAATGAAGTTAATAATTGGATTAGCTTTGGTTGAGGTGAGTGGAATTGCTTCCACCCACTTGGTGAAATACTCGGTTGCGGTGATGATAGAATGATGTTACTATGAAGATCAAGGATTGATGGTACCAATGAGATCAAGGCCCCATTATGAGAAGGGATAAAGGTCCTGAGCCGGATGCAAGGCTTGGCTAGGAATGTGAACAAGATTAGAATGTTGTTGACATTTGACACATTTCTTAACATATTCACAACATTCATGATTAAGGGAAGGCCAATAATATCCAAGATGAATAATACGCTTAGCGAAAGCTAAACCACTAAAGTGTTCACCACAAATGTCGTGGACTTCTTGAACATCACGAGAAGACTCATGGGATTTAAGGCATCGAAGGAGAATACCATCAAATCCATGCTTATAAAGGATGTCGCCAAGGATGACATAACGGTTGGCACGTTGAAGAAAATACCTCCTCCCATTTTTAGATAGATCGGAGGGAATGATGGATTTGGATAAATAATCAAATATTTGAGAATACCAAAGATCGATGTACTAGATTCAACATGAGGTAAGACATGGGATGGAAAATCATAGTGAAAAAAAATAGAAAGTTTAGATTCTTCTGTTGTCCATGGGATGAGAGATGCAAGAGAAGCCATCGTGTCAGCAAAATGATTGGATGATAAAAAAATGAATTGGATAATGTAAGAATCAAATGCTTTAAGGAGGAGAAGAATGATATCTCTATATTTCTAAAGGGTATCATTTTTAGATTGATACTTACCGATAACTTATTTTATGATAAGGTCAGAATCCCCATAGATGTCAAGAATCTGAACACCTAAAAGGCGTAGTTTCAATACCTAAGATGAGGGATTCATACTCTGTCATATTGTTAGTGCACTCAAAATCAAGCTTCTCAATGAGGCGAATAGGATTATCCCAAGGAGGAATGATAATGATGCCAGAACCTCCCCCTTGTTGACACTTATAACCGTCAAAAAATAGGGTCATCTTAAGGGTACCATACTCATGGTGAAATTGATTGATGGACTCATCTGAAACTACTCATGAGGAAGATGCGCACTAGGAAGAGGGGCTTCAACTAGTTGGTCTATGATAGCTTGGCCCTTGATATAATTTTGAGAGATGAACTCAAGGTCAAACTCATTCATGAGAATGAGCCATTGAGTGATGCGGTCATTGTGATATGGCTTAGAATGCATTATTTTGAGAAGATGAAAGCTAGTGACGACATAAGTTTTGTGATTGAGAAGATAATGTCAAAGATTAGAAGTGGCAAAGAAGAGAGCACAAAACATCTTTTCAGATTCAATGTATCAAGTTTCACAAATTAAAGAGTGCGAGCGATGTAATAAATAACTTTCTCATGACCTTGGTCATCACGATGTGCTAACATAGCTCCTAGAGCATGATTAGTGGTAAAAACATATAGATAAAAGGCCCCCTCGCGTGGAGGTGTAAGCACTTTGGTGGGGATAAGAGATATTTCTTAATATCATCAAAGTCTTTATGGTAGTTATTATCCTAATTGAAGCCTACGTATTTTACAAAGAAGATGATAAAAGGGATGGCAACGATCTGAAATTTGTGAGATGAAATGATGGACTAATTGATGTCTTCCTTGGAGACTATGAAGATGCTTAATATTGGAAGGAGGGGACATGTTGATGACATCCTTGATTTTTGTAGGGTCAACTTTGATACCCATAATGGACATGATAAAGCCAAGGAGTTTTCCAGTTAACACTCCAAATACACACTTGGATGGATTAAGACAAATTAAGAAATAATAAGGAACTCAAAAAGGACTTTGAGAACAACAAGATGATCGTGTCGATGTTTAGATTTACCCAAAATATCATCGACATAATCCTCTATTGTCTTATGGATAAGGTCATGAAAGATGTAAGTCATGGCCCATTGATAGGTGGCTCGACATTTTAAAGACCAATGGGCATAATGCGACAACAAAAGGTCCCCAAGGAGTGATGAAATAAGTCTTATGTCAATTTTCCTGTGATGAGAATTTGATTATAACTAGAAAAACCATCCATAAGAGAAATCATCTCATAACCTACTGGTAAGATCCACAAGTTGATCGATGTTGGAAAGGGGAAGTCATCTTTAGGGCAAGCAATATTTAGATCTCGAAAGTTTATGTGTATACAGAGCTTGCTAGATGATTTTTGTGGTATGATATTAGAAAACCATTTTGGATAGTAAATGCGGATGATGAATTTAGTGAAAAGAAGGCGTTGCAACTCCTCTTTGACAAATAGGGAACCTCGAGGATGTATATAGAGAAGCTTCGCTAATTGAGCTTAGTGTTGGGAAAGGTGACAATATTGTGGATGAAAATAGAAGGATCAAGACACGGAATGTCGAGAGTATGACCATACGAAATCCTGATTATGATGAGAGAGGAACATAGCGAAGGACTCAAGCTCCTGTGGATCAAGAGATTGACCCACTTTGAGAATGCGAGGCTCCTAAGGAGTCCCGATATTGATATTGATGGTGGATTTGTTGAGAAGAGTAGATATTTTGGATGGTAATGTCTTATGAAGATAAGAATATTCTACCCCCATATGGGAAAGAATGGCATCATCATTGATGCAATGAATAATGTTGATGGTAAAAGAATTCCCTTCTATCATTTCCGGATGGCTACGGGGAAGGGACCTAGTTTGATTTTCACATTAACAAGTGACTGGTCCTAAGGTGATGGTGGATGCTAAAACAAATCTAGAAGCAATGGACACGGTGTCATCCGCATCCATAGCCTCATAGGATGGAGAAGATGGAGAAGGCATGTCCATAAGCATCTCAGATGGTGGGATGGGGTCGATGTGTTGCTCTTGATAACCTAGTCTAAAATTTTCATTAGGTTTGCGACATTGATTGATAATAAGGCCATGTGCACCATGCTCATAACATCCCATGTCAAATCCATTCCATGCACAATGGTGAAGATAGGTGTGGGTGAAGGATGGTTTGTTGAGGAATCCATAACCACCGATATATGGTTTGGTGTGAGGATGATCAATGATGTGAGAAGAAGGGGCATCAACACCACCATAGATGAGATTGGTACGAAGATGAGGTGGGATGAAAGGAACAATGTCCCCAAAATTAGTTTGGTACATTTAAGATTTGTTAGGTCTACAAGGTGATGAGGCATGTGAAAGGTATTGAGTGTAAGAAGGCGATACTCCCCCAACATAAGTTTGTCCATGACTTTGTCTAAGGAGTCATTGTTGGGAAGCTTGGATGAAGGGATAGATGAACTAGTGAATGGTTGAGATGGGTCATTTTTGGAATGAGAACATCATTAGGTCTATAGGTCATGTTTCATATTGTGAGAGGAGGAGCATCACATGGAAGTGTCAATATTTTCCCTCATATTCGTATTTGATGCAACAATGAAGTGTGGAAGGGACACAACGCATAAAAAAATCCAAGGTCATCCAAGAAGAACATTGTATTGAAACTCCCCTTCTATGATATAAAAGACTTCATGGAGGAGCTTCTCACCAACGTGGATAGGAAGGAAAACCATTCCCAAGGTGGGAGTGATAACATCATTAAATGCACGAAGGACCGTGAGTGTTTGGGTGACAATTTTTAGTTGTTGATCGAAGGTATGGTGGGATGATGTTGATACTTGCCCCATTTTCAATCATAGATCTTCGAATGAATGTTTCATTGATTCTAACCATGATGAAAAGGGGAAGGTCATGGTCCTCGGTGGAATGTCTGGGATCTCAACATCATCGAATGATACATAAGTACAAGCCGCAAGTGCTCCTACGAGAGATGTAAAAGGTTGAATCCCATTGCTATATGTTGGGATATGTTTCAAGGCTTCAGGTGAGAGCTCACTTTATGGTTTACTGAGCTTTAAATGAGCTCATAAAGTGACATCTTAATCGGGGCCTGATGAAGTTGCTTAGAAATGCTTTGTTCAATATGATGAGGGGTGGGTAAGATAGAAACCTTAGGTTTTGATGATGATGGAGATGAAGTGGGTTCACTAGAAGGAGTGGTAATCATAACCTTAGGTTTTGATGATGATGAGGATGAGGTGAACTCCTTAGGAGGAGGGATTGTAACAAAGGTCTTTAATTTTTGTTGGGTTATTGGTTTAGAATCATGTGGACTAGATCGAGTAGCTATTTGAATAACATTGATGAACAAGGGGGACCATCCTTAGAAGAATCTTCACTTGGTGGTGGGATGGTAACAAAATTCCATGATGAATGAGGGGAATTGTGTATTTTTGTGGATGAAGTTGATGAGGTAGATGTTGAAATGGTTATGGTTGAGGAGGTGGAAGGAGGGGATTGGTTTGTTTCAAGAATAAGGTCATCCTCCTCAATAATATTGTGAATGATGGTTTGGAGTGCTTTGCAATGTTCCTTGTCATGTTTAGGGGTACGATGATAGGAAAAATGAGGTTGGAATCAAACCATGATGGCTTCTTACTATGGATAAAAGGCCTTGATAGGAGGGAGTGTGATGATGGAATTTTGAAGCAAGTGTTGAAGAACCTTCACATATGATTCGACTAAGATATTAGGAGGTGCCTTACCTTTGTGATTGTTTTTGGATTTAGAAGAACATATGGGTATTTGGGGTGTAGATGTGTGAGATTATGCGGTAAGGGTTTAATTTTAGGATCATGAGGTTTTGCGTCGTAGATTTGGGTTTAGTGATGGTTGATGTTTTAGAAGAAGTGTTGGATGATTTCGATTGATGGGTGGATTGAGATGTTTTGGATGAAGGGGCTAGTCCTAGGAGAGATGGATGTGGTCCTAAGATAGATGATGTGGTATTGGATTGTTTGATCTTAGGTGGAGGGATGTCTATCTTTTTATGAGGCCGTGAAAGAGACCTTTGAGGAAGCATGCCAAGGTTTTAGATTTTTTTGTGAAGAGGCACCCTTGAGGGATGAAAACAATCTCAATTGAAGGGTTTAAAGGTTGTGTTGTTGGGGTTGATATTGGTGGAGGGAGTAACTTGTGTTTGATGAGATCTAAAGAAGGTGAATATTGGGTTGATGTGGAAGTGTCTGATTTTGTGGATGAGATGGGAGGATCACTTGAAGTCATCACAAGTTGGAGTGCTTTCAAAAACTCTTCAAATGATGAGAATGATGTGGGAGGAGAAGATGGTGAAAGTATAGAAAGAGGAATTGGGACCGATGTTAAGGATGGGTTTGATATAATAAGTGGGGATGAAGTAGGTGTAGGTGTGGTAATGGGTACGGTCAAATCGATGAAGTAGATGTGGCAAGTGATGAAGTAGATGTATATGTAAGCTTGATGGTGGATGTCATGTCGATGTGGATATGATTGGTATAGAGATGGGGACAAGTGTTGATGAAATTGTAGACATAGGGTTGATGTCCAAAGTGGAAGTAGATGTAAGGGTTGGTGAAGTAGGTGGGGTTGCTGATGGGATAAGATCTTGATCAATGGTATTGGTAGTGTTGACGGTGTTAATGGTTTGATAATTGGGTGGTTGAGATGTGGGAGGAGTGGTTTTATTTGTTGGTATGTGATTGGGAAATGGTTGGTTGAAAACATCAAGTGGTTGATTAGGAGGTGCATTAGGGTTATCCACTTAAAGGTCACCTTGATCAATGAGTTTTTGGACAAGATATTTGAAGGTTTGAAATTTCTCTATATCATGTCCGCAAACTTGGTGGTATTTACAATAATGATCCTCATGGTACCAAGCTGGTTTAGGTCTTGATTCATCAAATGGTTGAATGGGGGAAGTGTGATGAGATGAACCACCATCAACTTATCAAATATCGAACTATATGACTCTCCAAGAGGAGTGTAGTTAGGTGTCGGTCTAGGAGCTCTTTGTTGAGGCCATGTGCTAGAGGTGGGTGTGGAAGAAGACTTAACCACCACAATTGGCCACACTCTTGATTTTCATTGTGTGTAGATGGTTTAGTAAAATTGGTTTTTGTTTTGTTTTATTTAAGTTTAAGTTGGCCTTGCTTAAGGGCACGAGTCTCAAGTTTATGAGCCATAGTGAAGGCTTCTTCAAATGTCTGAAATGATTAGATTTGTAAGGTGGATGAGATATGCTTCACACAAGAGTGTGAAAATAATTCAATGAGCTCTATCTGTGGAAGGAAAATGATAATTGATTTATGATTCCACATCATCGTGAAAAAATTCTGTGATAGAATCATCATCGAATTTTCGAATGGCATATAAGTATGTAATGGTGATCTTGTGCACAATGTTGATTGAGAAGTGTTCTAAGAAGAGTTGCACAAGTTGGGTAAATGATAACAATGAGTGTTGAGGGATTCCATTATACTAATCTAAAGGGACCGACTAAGGACATGGGAAAAGTGTGAAGCATGAGGTCTTGATCATGGGAAATGAGATAGCATGCATTCCTAAATACATGAAGATGTCGTTGGGGATCCTTATTTCTATTAAATTTGGTGAATTTGGGAAGCTCCTAATGAGGAGGATAGGGTTTTATGGGGATTGATGGATGGATAGGTTTGTTGTAATTTTTTCATAAGATAATGTGACCTTGGGTCCCAAGGTAGTGGCCTCAAGGCTAGCCAACCTATTCATCAAGGCATGCATGGGATAATTTGAAGTGATTGGATGAGAATTGAGTGGTTGTGATTGTATGACATGAGAATTATCTTGATAAGGTTGTTGGTAGGCTTGTGAATGACCATGTGTTTGAGGAATTGCTTGATGAGGATGAATGTATGTCATTGGTTGAGATTGGATGGGTTGTTATAATGGTTGATGTTGAGAGATAGGAATGTGATGTGATTATTGAGATTGGACTATATGTTTGAGGTATATGATGAGTGGGGATATGAGTGATGATAGGTTGAGATTGTTGGGGAGGTGGATTAGACACCATGTAATGACAAACACTCATAGGAGGAAGTTGGGAAGTGATGACATTTGCATGAATGTGTGATGTGAGGGGTAAAGAATGATTATGTTGTTCGGATATGGGGGGAAGGTTTGGGTTTGGTTAAAGGACTATATGGGGACATTAATGATGATAGTAGATGAATAAGTGATAGGAATATAAGTGGTGATAGTTGTGTTTATGAGAGGTAGATTAGGAGGAATGGGTGTGACTAGTTGGGTGGTTTGATGAGGTTGAGGATTAGTAGAAGAGGATGGGTCAAGCTCATGTTGGGCCATAACTGAGCTCATTCATGGCTCTAGGAAAAACACCGCAAGTTACAAAGAAAGAACTTGGGTTGTTTCAAGGTTGGAATGATAACCATATATTTGTTGAAGAGGTGGCCCATCAATAGGAAGTTGGGTTGACTTCCTAAGAAGGTAATCATGGAGGGCTATGGGATTAACATCGAGAATCTCTTAGAACTCCACACTACCACAAGGGATAATGGGAGGCCCAAAAGCTTCAACTAATGCAGCAGATGGAGGGGTGGCTGGTCTAGATGGGATGGATTGATGATGTAAGAAAGGATTGGTCTCATCATAGGTGGTGGTTTGAACAAGAGGTCCTTGATGAGGCACATTGATGATCAAAGGTTGGGTGACCATGGAAGAGGTAACCATAGGCATGGATGAGACAATGGTCATAGCAAAAGTTTGTTGGGATGAAGCGATGGAATTGTTTGATGCAAGATTTTGTTCCATTTTCCTAGCTAAAGAGCATGTAATAATGGGCATGAAACAAAATAAGAAAACAAAAGCTATACTAGTTAAGGAAAATAAGTCAAACATGTAATGTTTTTTTATCTTGATTAACTTAGAAAATATGAAAAATAAAATGGGGAATGGATAAAAAAGGTACATAAGAGATGAAAATCTAAGATTATTTTTGGGTATATTTGGATGGGGAGTCCTCGATATACCCAAAGATATGTGAGGCCCAAATTTGTGTAAGATTTATAACTCGACCAAAACACCATAGTGGATTTATTATTGGGTGATGAAATCCTAATTAGGTCCACCTGGTATGGGATTGTTTCGATGTGTGCATTTGATTAGTGAATTTGGATGTGTGTGAAGAAGTGTGAAATTCAACCAATTAAACCCCTACTTACACTAGATTTATAAAAAGAATGCAAGAGGTTCATTTTAAGCCCAAAACAAAATATGGATATTCGATGAGAACCACACAAAGAATGGAAAATGTGATCCAAAGGAGAAAATAAGACAAAAGAGGAATACCTAGAGAACTTTTTTTCCTTTTATCGATCTTTAAAATAAAGCAAGTGAAGAGTAAAATCTAAGCAATCCAAAAGCCCAACACAAACAAGTAAAAAAAAAGCCTCTACCTGTAATATTAGTGGAAGATAGAAGAAATATGGAAAATGAAATGAAATGCAAGAGACTCACCTAAAAGGGTCCATCCCACCGGGTGTTCCAAAATGTTGGACTAAATTTTCTCTTTCCTATTCAGATTAGTGGAATAGATACTAAATGAAAATGAAGCAACTCAAAACATGCAAGGGTTTAAGGTACCTTAGAATAAGATGATGACAAATGAATGGGCACAAAGTAGATAACCTGGTGCAAAATTGATGGATCTATAAAAAAAGATAACTAGAAGGAAAATGGATTAGATGGTAGATGAGGGGTTTCCCGATAGATCCGATTCCCAAGAAGAAGCGAACTTCCTTATGCGGATGTTAACCCCGTATTTGATAAAAGAGGATGAAATGAATGGTAAAGGACTGAATAACATACAAAATCTGAAACTAAACAGAATATGAAAATTACAGAACTGAATGATAAGTGAAAATTTGATCTAGATCAACACAAAGAATAATGTACCTAGTTGGTTCGATGACCAATGGGGTAGATAGATCAAAATAATAACTAAAATGTAGATATGAATAGCTATGTATGCAGATCCGAGGATGTAAAAGGCATGTAAGAGCTGATAGTAACTTGTAGAAGAAACCCAAAATAGGGGAAACAAAAAGGATGCAAGAAAATAAGGATTTGGATGGGTAGGATGGAAATATGGCTCGGTTTGATGGCAATTGGGATGAGTTGGCATTGATAGAAGACCCATGAATGGATATTTGTTGATAGAATGGTAAAATGATGGATCTGTAGAACTAAAGCGGGAATAGAAATGAAAAAAGCAGACTACGTGGATCTAGATGGTAGAATAAGTGACACACCGAGGCATGGTTGAAGGTGACACCGAGATGAACTAGGTGAAGCAAAAAAGAATGGGTTTGATTGATGACATGTACAGGGGATGAGAGAGGAAGGTTGGATTTGAAGCTCTGATGGCATCTGGACTTGTAAAATGTTATAAAATGATAATAATAATAATGATAAATCAACAATAGCATGAACCAACATAAGGCTAAGATAAAATCCCCAAATTCTCCACAAATGATGCAAGTAAACTCAAAGGGACTCCAAGAATATTGAAACAACTGCAAAGAAGATCAAGCATGAAGAAAAGGTTGTAAAACATCAAGAAAGCTCTAATGATGCATCCTTTGGATTGGGGAAATATAGATTTATAGGGTTGACGATGACCCGGATGGGTCACCAACTATGGGGAACCGTCCATTTGGGTGGTGGGAGGATGCCTAACTTGAGGCATCAAGCCCATTAGAAGTAAGATTAGGGTTTTGAAAGGCTTAGATGGGTTAGGGCTACATAGGGAAGTGAAATGGGTAGGTGAGGGATGAAATGGAGTAAATAAAGGCTAAGGGAAGCCTAGGGATGAGAAACTAGGGAGTTTAGGGATGATAAACAACCTAGAGAAGAGAAATTGGGGATGATTAAGATTAATTAGATAATGAGATGAGGATTAGGGGATAATTAACAATAAATTAAAATGGATAGGATAATAGATGGAAAAGATGGGAATATTAATAAGAATATGAATTAAAATAAAAAGGGTCTAGATAGGTGACCATGGTGAAAGAAGTGAACATGGGGAAAAAGGGTAGTGATACCAAATTTTGGTGTCTATATAGCTGATGGACATAAGTTCATTATTACAACTATTTAATACTTTCATAATGGGTTAAAGCGATGCCCTTGTAGACCACTACTAGTGTTGATATCTATTGGTTCATTACTACTCACATCATTACATGCTTCAGTGTACCATTCACTATTATGACGGATAATAGAACTCCTTTCAAAAATAAGGATGTAAAACAACTTTGTGCCAAGTTCAAAATTAATAAAAAAATTCTACTCCTTATTATCCACAGGGCAATGGCCAAGAAAAAATATGCTAATAAAACCATTGTCAAGATCGTACACAAAACTCTTGATACTTCTGGGTGTGACTGTGTCATAATCAAATTTTATACACTCTTTGGGCTTACCACACAAGCATTCACACTCCCACTAATGCTACACCATTTTCACTTGTCTATGGCACTAAGGCCATCATTCCTTTAGAACTTGAAATTCCTTCATTATGGGTGTCCCTTAAAGGTATTCTAAAAGATACTGAATACATGAAAAATGATTATATGAATTTGAAATGCTTTACTCTTGCCATGTGCAAGCCTTAGAGAATATTTGGGTATATCAAACACACATTGCAAAATATTATAATAAAAAAATACATCCATGTGAATTCAATATTGGCGATCTTGTTCTTAAAGAAAATAAAAAGAATACTAATGTTGATGCTCAAGTAAAAGGAAAGTTCAAGCCTAATTGGCTTGGACCTTATGTAATCACTGACAAGCTAGGGCATGGTGTATATCATCTCGCCACTCTTCTTGGAAAACCACTCAAGAATCCCCTCAATGTCATGCATCTCAAATGATATTATGCTTAATAATATCTCCTTGTTTATTACCTAATGACAAACTCTAGTGCTACGGTTCACCTTTAACCGCTGAGAGGAATACTTCATCAATGAACCTAACTTCATCTACACTCCATGCTCTATGCTTCATGATACATATTTTATGACATCTACTCACACACAACACATTCATTTCCAGATGATGCACTCTAGTTCTATGGTTCACACTTGACTGTTGAGGGGGCATTCCTAAATGAACCTCATCTCACACATATCCACCGGGAAAATTCTATTCCTACCATCTTCACACCTTCCATATCACACCATCACACTTTCATAGCATTTACATATCTTGGTTGCATTTACTCTTGTTAGCCTATACTACTTACATGTTGCACTTTTCTTACTATGCTAGTTGGATTATTAATATGTCATTATATATATATATATATATATATATATATATATATATATATATATATATATGCACATTCACTTGGTATCTTGAGGTGAACATAGGACCTATTACAGATTCATACACATTGTAGGATGTTTGACACAACTTATTACTAGTCCCACTGAGGCTCGTGGGGGTATCTACCTTTAATAATACACTCCACACATTACATGTTCTATTGTTACATTTTCACTACTTCTTACTACTACCACTTATTTTTCACTGATTTATACATGCTTTGACATACTATTTATCTTTCTAACATGCTAACGGGTGCTTCATGTGTAGCATTTGTCTTACAAGATCTATATAACCATGACTATTTCTCACATATTATTTGCGTTTATGCCCTATGTATTACTTGACTATTATTTTATTACGGCCCTTTCAACCCTGATTGTCTTGTGGCATTATGAGCGATGTACCATGTATGAAACTTGATTTTCACGGTCCACCTTATCTTCCTAGTCATTTGCTATATTTTCATCTATTTCATGTTATATTTTACACTAACATTTACCACTAACATCTCTTGTTTGCATGTGACTTGGTTTCTACCATGCACGTACCCTATCCCCAAGGTATCAAATATCAAATATGCTTATCAACTTCATGTCCTCTCATTTGGGATGCATTCTCCTAGATTTGTCACATGTACCCCAAATGTGGGGGGCATCTAATGGTAAAAAAATCACCCCTACAACAACTCATAGGTTTAACACAGTTATCGTAGTACAAAATCAACACATAAACACAATTATAGACTAGCCTAGAATCAAACTTGGGTCCAAAACACGAGATCGGACACTAGTGCCCAAACTTGGATAATAGTGGTGGGCACTTGTGTCCCCCCTGAGAACTAATGTCTTGGGGAAAAAAGAGTCATTTTATCGATTTAGAACAGTTTACGTCATTTTTAGATCAGTTCTTTAGTAGTAGGAACTTGTCTTCGATTAAAGAATTTAGTTTATTAGTTACATTTCGATTCTGATCGGAACAAATAGAATAAATCAAGGACATAGCATCTGCAGTGGTGCTTATTTAGGAAGCATCATGAAAGGAGAGAAAATCTATACCTCTCTCTCAACACTCTTCTCTTGGGGTGAGATTGCCTAAAAATTCACCTTTGGCATGAAATTGCCTAAAAACTCGCATTTGGCATGAGATTGCCTAAAAACTCACTCTTAGCATGAGACCACCCAAAAATTCTCTCTCGACATGAGGTCACCCAAAAAACTCACCACCGACATTCAAATCCAACAACTCCAACCAAATCAAGACAATTCTCTATCTCTTACACTCTTATACATCAGTGCACACTTTTATTTTACACACTATTACACTTTTACTTATACACATGTTACTTCAATCTTTTATATACAATAATTTGACAACTTTCTTTCCCTTATTTTACAGTCTATATGTAATACATAACAAAAAGTATCTCACATAAGAAAACATGACACACTACTACACATACACTTTACCCCTAAGGTCTACTTCCCTTTCATAGTCTCCATGCTTCACATTACGAACACTTCATGCTTCACTTGTCCACTTGGCACACTATTAGCAACACTCTTCTCTACAAGATCATAAGTTACGCATCTTATATCTACTTTATGTTGTCAAGTATTAACTCAAAAACATAAAGTGGGGGCAAAATGTAGAAACAAAATATATGCACTTGGGTACATTTTTAGGTCCCAGAGCATACTAACATATACATGATTTCTAAGCAAGAAAACTAGTAATTGACAATGTCTTTTGAGAAGTTTGTTTTATCTCTAACACTTTTATTGACCTTACACACCCTATATCCCTGCCAATATTTGACTGATTTATCTTTTATGTCCTCGTACACTAGTGCTTAGTTAGGACACTAGAGCCCATGAATTCTTATCCCTCTTGGGTGCTCTTGACCCTTTCTCACTCTTTTAGGTCTCTTTTACTTCTTGGGAATCTTTTATACTTTTGGATCAGCCTTCTAGTTTTCAATTATGAAATTCAAACAAGGGAATCATATATATACATATTTATAGTTCTCAAATAAATGGGTCAAGTACTAACATTATTTACTATCACATTAGATTGCATTCAACGACACAAGAGCATCACAAAGCATCCATCTAGCACATTCAATCAAGGTACAAGGGTTGCATCACTTTACATACAAAATATAGGAGGGGAAGTTTATTCTATTTCATCCCACACATTCTATACATTTGCTACATTCTAGATCTATCTTGCTATCATTGTGTAACTTTCACCTAGGGAATCATTACACACACTTACACACAAAACTACATGAAGTCTAAAATGTAGTGTAGCTCTTGATACTAAGTTCACTCTTTGGGTGACCATCGAGGTCAATCCGAATCCAAATTCCACATATTTTTTATTATATTTGATGTGGTTTATAGACATGTGTAGGTAGATAATTATTTTGTAGGTTACATGTATATTCGAAATATAGGAGTGAATCCAAAGTGATAAATAGAGACTAATAGTGAATCTCCTCTTGAACAGAAATAATTTGATCATGATTATTCACACGAGACACTAGTGCATAGAATGGAAGCTAGTGCCTAGAACTCCTATCCTCCCATGGGCGCTCTGTCATGCACATCCTTGAGTTCCGAACCTCCAATGAGATCGATGACACCGCCTATAGTTTTTTCCAACATTTCTCCTACCTAGATCAATCCCATATTGCTCAAAAATCAGCTAAGTCACTTTATCTCCTTTTCTTGTTTAGGGTTTCATGTTGTACATATTTTTTTGCTTACGTCTTACTCTATATTAACACTTGTATATCATTTATTACAATAGTTGCTATGAAATTAACATTTAATTCAATTCATATTAAATCGATTACAATGTCGGGATGATAAAAATGGACAACGAAAAAGTGCTCCTCCTTTCACCAAGTGAAGATACCTACAAACAAAGACAATCTGAAACAAATATATTAGATAAATTCGATAATGAGTTTCTTGGAAAAGGCCGATACCATGAATCTAAAGGGACTTTATTAAAGGATATCAAATCATTAATACAATTAAGTGGATTTTGATAAAGACAATATAAATGATAAAAAATAAGGAAGATAAAACTCAAGATGGATAGGAAGATCCCATTCTGCTTCTTAGGCAGCCCAAGATAGGGTGTAGAGTGAGCTCAAAGTCCTCAAAGTAGTCATACTTGTACTCCTTGGTTGGTTATCATATCTTTTTAAGGATCTTGAATTGTTCTTCGATATCCTCGAAGGTCGGTGTGAATATGATGGTGCATAAAGTGAGCTCATGGAAGATGTCAAACTCTTGCTCCCACATACACGTTGAATGACAATCGAAAGATCATAGATGATTTTGATTAGATGGTATTGACACAGAACAATCATTCATAGGAGATAAAAATAGACATATTAAGTCCACATTGATAAATAAAACATGATAAAATTTAATGATTATTATAAAATAACTAGATTGTCAGTAATCATAGGTGATTCACTTTGAAATCACAGTGATTTGGGATAATTGTTGGTGATTGAGGGAATTGTGGGTGATTCCTATGAAATAGTTGGTGTTTTGACAAAATTGTAAATTGATGGAAAACATAGAATGAGATACTTGTTTTAACCTTTTTTGATGTGTATATAGAAGGAAAACAAGAATAAATGGATAAAGTTTACAATTGATGTGATAGAGGTTGCAAATTGCTTCTTCGTAGACACTAAAATTAGGTCACACTCCCCCTTCATCCTTTGACATATAAACACCCTTCATCACTTTCACCTAGCCATGGCCCCCTTCACCTCACTAGTATTAATTTAATTAAATTAACTCATTATCCTCACCATATTTATTATTTAAATATCTTATTTAAATAATACCTACACATATAGTTCACTTAGACACCTCACCAAGCTAACTCAACTTAAGACCTATTCTTAGCAAGTTACCATAACTAACCGAGACTTACCCAAACCATAAAAATCAATGCTTACACTCCCTCTAACCACATTCTCGCATGATCACGAGAATCTCCCCTAATTCTTGGGATAGCGACATAAGATCTAAGGAAATCAGGAAGATCTATCTAAGTTTGGTAAACCTAGAAAATCCCTCCTTGACCGACGTCGGTTTCCCCTAACCGTCACTTGGTTAAGACGGACCACTGTCGGTTACCCCTTTTAACCCAAAACAACCTTATTTCTCAAGGTTGGAACTTGGAAGAAAGAGGTTGGCAAATGAAGCAAGAAAGTTGACGAGAAAGAATGACATCTCAAAGAGATAACACATCTTCAGAGAGCCAATTTCAGCAAGAACTGACATCCAAGGAAGGAGATTGAACATTTTATCCTACACAGCCATCCCAACCACCTTTTGAATTATTCAAGAAAAATAGGAGTGTACATACAGCCCAAGTAAAAGCTTTTCTTTAGTTAGTAATCACTTGCAACCTTCAAACCCACCATCGGCACCTCCATCCATCACACACAAGCCTTCAAGAATGAAATCCAAGTAAGTACAATATCATACTTTCCTGGTTATTTCATTTCATCATTGTTTTATCACCCATTGTTTATCTTGCTCCTTATCGACCATCTCCAACATTTTGTACCTCCATAGACCCATCAAAACCTCATAAAAACCTATCCCAGTCACCTAATACCTCCTCCCAACCAACTAAATCCTTTGTGCAATCACAAAGGAGACCAAAACCTTGTTCCGTGACGTTTCGAATCTCACAATAACTAGCGCCGGTTATACCTAACCACGGTCGGCCACCTCGACCGATGTCGGTCTCCCCGACCGATGTCGGTCTCTGTGTTTTCCTACATAGCCTTAAATAGAGACCTATCCACCTAATTTTACCTCACCCTCACTCACTTGTGACCTACCCGAGACCTTTATCAGACCTGCAGAACCCAGAACCAACCATTTGACCTATGGATTCTATTCTAGCTTAGCCTGTTAGATTAGATTTATTTTCTTATTGTGTTTTAAGTGAGATACCTAAATCATTTTAAAATAACAATAGGATTTACCTTGTTTTTAGCATTAATTTTTTAAAACAATGGATTGACAACCATCTAGGAAGTACCATACTTCCTAGATCTAGCTCACGCTAGCAGTTCTTTGCACATATTGTTTAATTCTTTCTAGTGGTCTTACTTTTATTAACAGGTAGTTCCTCCTAGCCAAAAGGAATCTCTCATGGTCAGTTATGGATTCAGAAGTCATACGTGCATAACAACCCATCAACCGACATTTGAACAGGTATTCCTCCTATGCCCATTACCCTATCTATTTCGTTAACGATTCAAAGAAACAATCTAAGAAAAAGGTGAAACACTTATAAGAGCTTGTTGAGATCTTGATGATGTCTTCTGAATGTCCTATGAGTTGATATGGTTATTGAAGATGTATGGTTGCACAAAATGACATGGTATGGCTTTCTAGAGCAACAAGGTTTAGAGATTGTTTGAAGTGACGATACTGTGAAGAAGAACCTGATTTGCACAGGGGATATAATAATATTATATATTCAGGATACACATCGAGCACATTACAGAGGCTATTATATAGCCATACAACAACAAAATATCTTCCTAATAAATATGAAGACAATATAACAAATTTCTCGTTTAACACATTTACGGGTGTAACAAAATAACCAACCAAACAATACAACATACTAACCAATAAATTACCATACGATAATAGAGCACTAACTCATATTTCCTAACATTCCCTCCCTTAGTGTGAACATGGGGAAAACATCAATTCAATACCTGCACCTACTTTCGTGATGGTGTGATTTTCTATTGGTTGATCACAAACCAAGACAAAGATGGTTTTCTATCAGATAACCAGAAACCGAGAATTGTGTGATTTTCTATTGGATTATCACAAACCAAGAAAGAGATATGGTTCGTATTAGTTCACAAAAACCAAGAAAAAAGAGGTTTTCAAATGGTTTACCTCACACCATATCACGATTTGCGGTACTTCTTTAGCTATCATCACGTCTTCAACTTGAGAAGATTACTTTGGAATCCATACATATTAATTAACTCAAAAGCTGAAACATTGTGTCATTTCCCCCCCACAATGTGAAGTCTGAACACATTATTCTAAAAAAATAGAAATCAAAACTCACCACGTTGAAAGAAAACACATTCACAAATACACATGTCACCAAAGTTGAAGCGGCCCCATCGTTGGCGACTAAAAAGAGGTCGTTGATCGATCTCCACCTCCTATTCCTCCGTCCTCCATTATTAGGTTTCTAGCTTAGCTGGATGTGATCATGTCACTCAATTATAATTTCCCTCCTTGATTTGGACTTGGACGTCGGATTCCACCGATATTGTGTCTAGTAAAAACGAGGCAATTTTTTTAATTTTTCAAACTTTTGACAACACGAATTACAAAATAACTCTTTTGACTTTAACTAAAATTTTAACGACTTGACTCCAGTGAATAATGACATAACAAAATACCACTCTTGACATAATAAAGACCATGAATAATACTTGACTAATTTTTAAGGAATAGACCTCATAACACCATATAAATAAACAACAATGACTTATAAAGAGTGGAATATTATAACACTACCTTCAATCGTGACTTTTCCATAATTGTGGAAATCAAGCCAAAGACTATCATGATGTTGAATGGTATTTCTTACTTTTTAATAGATGGTCGGCGTGATAGTTAGGTATATATACATGGAATATCTTGGCATCACTTTACATGCATGGTGAGGTCTCCACATAAATTGTCAATTCTGTTTGTGGGAAAATGGCAACGAGATTTGGTGACAAAAAGTTCCAAGGGAGTCTCAATGCAATGACGTGTTAAGTGGTGATTCTGAATTGAAAAATCAATGCAAAATGATGGATGCTCGTAGCTTCACCCAATGATCCAACATATAGGTGGATTGTGATGAAACAAATCGATCTCAGGAACATGTAAACACGTTGCCAGTGTTAAATGACCAAGGATATCTGAGCAAGATGAGAATCATAGCCAATCAATTTCACAATGAAGCAAAACAATTTTAGTTTCCCTCTTCAATTCAAACAAGATTTGAATCTCAATGAAAATTAGCGACTTGAAGTCTAAACTTGGCAGTTTGATTCTTCTACATGTGCATCATGAAGGTGGATAGAGATTTGAGTTGAAATACTTGAATGATCACATGAAATCATACGGCTCAAAACAATGCATGGAAGAAGAAAATGGCGGAGGTAAGATTTATTCCTTTGTGTAGATTGTGATTAAGAGAAAACTTGAACAAAAGACCTCAATCCACAATGAATGTCACTGCATGCAATATAGAACTGGTGAATTTGTATTTGAACATTGCTTTGCATGAATTCCCTTTTGACTCTTTTTCACGACACCTTATGAAAATATTTGTCATATTTTCCAAAGAAATATCCAATCTCGTTGAATTTATGAGTAGAATATGATGGCAGAAAATAATAATATCATAGACTCCAAGATCTTTGAAAACTTCCTTTACTTTCAAGAAGAGGATTCCACACACACCTATCCATCCTATAACTACAAGAATTACTTCTCACATAATCTCATGACTCGGGGCAAGCAATGGATTTGCATAATTGCCCCTTCACAAATTTAATAGAGCATTGGCTTGCTCTGATACCAAATAAAGTAGAAGAACTAGATTTACGCAGGGATATAGTAGTATTATATTTATTTAGGATACACATAGGAGAATATTACAAAGGCTATTATATAGCCATACAACAACAAAATAACTTCCTAATAAATAGGAAGACAATATAACAAATTTCCCGTTTAACACAATTACGAGTGTTAAAAAATAACCAACCAAACAATACAACATACTAACCAATAAATTACCATATGGTAATGGAGCACGAACTCATATTTCCTAACAATTTATCTAGTAAATTTGAAGATCCCCAAAATAGGAACTGTAAGCTTCTATTTATAGTCACTTTGGAAATTTGTTAAAGACATCGGTGATCCGGAAATTGTGGAGAAACCCATTTGGAATTGGTTTCAACCACTTCCAAAATGGGGGTTTCGGGTATGGGGACAAGGGAAAATGGTTAGGTATGGTTAAGGGGTTAGATGGTTAGGATAAAAGGGGTAGGATGGGTTATAGGTGGTTAGGAGTTTTAGGGAGGTTAGGGTAAGTAAGGATAAGTAAATAAGATTTACGGGGGGTAAAAAGATGATTTTACAAGGTGAGTGTAGTGACTTAGGTTATGTTAGAATGATAGATTTAATAATTTAATTGTGTGCAAGGTGTAGGTGGGTCACGTAGGGTGATAAAAACACTTGTCTACAATCATAATGATGGAAGGGATTCAAACTTGGCTTGGTTGGTCATTGTTCAAATTGATTGATTAAAAAATTGGATCCCACGCCTCTTCATGTGAAAGAATTCAATGGAGGTGGAGAAGAAAATGATAAGGAAAAAGTGAATTAGAATGGAAGGTAAGATAGATGGGGAACGAGAAGATCACAACGTAGCTGACGTACCATCGTGGTTCAAAAGTATATTTTTATTTGATATAAGCACACAACAATAGGGGTTGAATGAAATGAAAAGCCATAATATTGATTTTTTTTCCATCCTAAAGAACTCACTAAAAGCAATATACACAAACAATGTAATATGAGAAAGTAAACAAGTAGGAAAACAAATAAACAAGCACAATCATACTCAAATAGACAATGCTAAAAAAGTTGTACCAATGTTTTTATTATCCACTTTAGTTCCCAAATGTTCGAGTTATACGACAAGGGTTAAAATGATGCCCCAAGAAAGGATACATGCAAGGGAATAGATGGAGGACATAGAAGTCCCATGAAAAGCAACATGCACTATGAAACGCCCCAAGAAACGATATATGCCGGGAAGACAAACACAACAAGAAAACTAGCTTTGTTGATGAAGGAAGATCACAATATGATCCACATGTCATGTGCGCAAGAACTAGCAAACATTGAAGTAGAATGTTTTTAGTATATTTTTCAATTTTTGAGGATTTTGTGTTTTTGTGAATGTTTAGGATTTTTGATGTTTTACCATTTTTTGGATTTTATGATTTTGAATGTTTAGGATTTTCAATGTTTTGAATATTTAGGATTTTTGAATTTTTGAATATTTAGGATTTTTGATGTTTTGAATATTTAGGATTTTTATGTTTTGAATATTTAGGATTTTTTGATGTTTTGAAACTATATACAGGAAGAACAAAGTGCCAAGATTCCCCAACAAGAGGTGAGAATATACAAGGGCGAATCTTGTGCATATATACAAGAAGAGGATTAGCCGGATCAAGGCCAAGAGGGATAAGTTCAACAGTATAACACACAAATGATAATGGGGAAGCTAGGAAGAAGTGACCATGCCCCAAAGATGAGGTGCTTGTGAACAATGTAATACTCCTATGACACCAAAAACTAGTTTTCACATAAGGAGTTGTCCAAAGTGCCACAATTACGTGGTTTTCACATTTGAATGAATTTATTTCTCTTTACCATTTTTGATTGATTTTTTAATTTTTGAAATGTCATCATGCTTAGGTGTAGAATCACTTGAGATGCATGGCATTCATGGGCTCCCAAATCTCATCACCATTAGGATAGGAAAGTTTATAAGCACCAAAACCAAATTTAGCCACCATAATATATGTCCCTAACTAGTTAAACTTACCTTTATTTTCACATTCCTTAGTGGTATTGAACTGAATTTATTTAAGGAAAAGGTCTCCCACCTCAAATTCATGAGGGATGATGTGCTTGTTGTAGCTCTTGTGAACTCGATTCTAATACACTTTGAGATGATCCAAAGCATGGAGGATTTTTTTCTAGTAGTTCAAGGCTTCCTAGCCACTCTATAATCCTTGTGATTATCCAAATATTCTTGAAATGATATCTGCAAAGAGGGAATATCGATCTCTATGGGTATAATGGATTCAATGTCAAACACAAGGGAATATGGGGTTGCACCTGTGGGTGTGTGGATAGAAGTTTTGTAGGCCCATAGAGTAGGATGGATTTGGAGATGCTAATTACAACCTATTTTACCAACCATTTTCTCCATAATCCGAACAAGAGTCTTATTGGAAGCCTCAACTTTTCCATTACCTTGAGGGTAATAAGGGGTAGACCACTTTTGGTGAATTTTAAAGTGTTGGAAAATTTCATTCACTTGCTTGTTTTTGAATGATTTTCCATTATTAGATATAATGGCAGAAGGGATGCCATAATGACAAAAGATATGATTCATGATGAACTTAGAGATCTAAGTACCAGTGACATAGGTGAGAGGAAAAACCTCCATCCAT
Organism: Taxus wallichiana var. yunnanensis; assembly: GCA_018340775.1. Lineage (NCBI taxonomy): Eukaryota > Viridiplantae > Streptophyta > Pinopsida > Cupressales > Taxaceae > Taxus > Taxus wallichiana. The sequence goes on along the minus strand of CM031244.1, from coordinate 744,327,212 downwards.
TTGGTAAAATAATCAGTGGTAATGATAATATGTTTATGGCCCTTGGAGAATTTGGTGTGAGCTTCGCTATGAGATTGAGCCCCATTTTAAATATGGCCACGATGTAGTGATAGGCTACAAAGATTGGGATGAAGCATGTATTAGATTACCATGATTTTGACATAGTAGACATGTTGGTTGGAAAATTGGTTGTTGGAGAAAATTAACATTTTGGGGGACAAAAATCCCTCCTCTTCGCTGGGGAGGTTCCCTTATTCAACCAAAACTTGAAACTATAAGTGTTTACAAATATACATGCTAACTAAATATGAATAAGGATATAGGTGCATATGACTGATTCCATATTTTCAGTATAGAAGAAAAACAAGGAAACGAGGTTTTGAGGAATGAAAAAAATTATTTGGGAAAGAAGAAAGACTTAGGGACACAAAGTTCAATATAATTCATTAGTTAATGATATAAGTATCCTCCTTGGTTGTGTAAGATTACTCACTAATTGTAAGGAGAGAAGGGAAGAAGCAACACTTTCAAATAAAGAGAATGCAAACTTATATTTTACTAATGCATGCAAAATAACTTAAGAACATGTGAGTTAATATATATGAAAACCCATATAACATAAAATGCAGATAGACACAAAGTTCATCACATCTCACTTCATGGATTGAACACAAAGTTTCAAATTTCACATATATCAAACGATCACATTCATAGGTTGCAAGAAAAGGACATAAAAAGAATATAGATAAGAGAGTGAAGTCTTCTTTTGTATTGATAAAAAAATTTATATATTACATTCAAGAGCACCGATATCTAACCTCTTTACAAGTGAGAAAGAATCCTTATATAGGCCGAGGGGAGGATGCAACTACCTTTCTAACTAATTTTCTCTTAATTAAGTGTTAAACACTTAATTATTTAATTACATAAGTTGGATTTATTTTACAATTTTATTTTCAAAATAATAAATCCAACTTCAAAACAAAACAATTAGATAGAAAAATACTATGACCCAGGAGAAGAGGTAATGTTGGGAATAGGCATTACTGGAACCTTTATCTTGAGTACTTAAACCCTGAACCTAGTCACAACATCAGCTATTTCCATGCACTTGGGGACTATGGTGTTTTCCATGGTATTGAATCAACTTCCAAAGGAATACTCCATTTATTTTGCAACACCTCCATTCTACGAGAGTCCTTGGTGGCTTCAAAACTACATTGTGCAACTCAGAGAGTTCTTCCATCTTATCTTTGTTAATTGATTCCTCTTTGAAAATCTCATCATTTATCAATTATTTTGATCTTTCTTTGAATTGATCATCTAGAGTCCTCTTTGGATAATTGTCCCTGTAGAACTGACAACAGATAGCTTGCAAATCAACATAGATCTCTACTTTCAATGAATCTCCTTTTTGCACCATGTTTCTTAGTTCAAATGCATCTTCCTCTAGCACTTTTATTCTCCATTCGACATTATATGTCAAATTCCTTGACAATTTTCTCTTGAAATCAATAAATTTTTGTGTTATAATAGGTTCTTTTCATAGGGTGTACATATTATATAGAGATCTTGAATGCAGTATTCCCAAAGTTTGATCTCTCTATCAATTGTATCTATCCCTCGGTTAATTTGATCTTGAGCAACAATGATGTTGTCATATACCTTGTAAGCCTCATCAATAAACTAAAATATGAAGACCAAAATACCTTAAACCAAGGCATCGAAGCTTTTCCAAATACTCCATGCTTTTGGATTTCTACTATGGCTTTAACATTAATTCCAACAATGGTAGCGGTAAGTGGAAGTGAATAGAGAGGAGTGGGATCTAGAGGAGTTTTATCAGATGAGAGAAATGATTTGATGAAGTTGGAGAGAATTTTCACTTGTTATTCAAGATGCTCATGTGTTTTCTTACCTTTCTCTAGCCTCTCAATTATTTTTGAAACAGTTTCCTTCAGATTTTTTAATTCTCCCTCTGGGTTGTATTCTCTAAGTGAGATACTAATTAGCTCCAAGTCTAAAATTTATATCTCCTTTTCATCTGTGTCCCCTTTAGGTTTAGAAATTTCTAGTATTTGTTATCCTTTAGCATCTGAGACCAATCGAGAAGTTTCTTTATATTTTTTAGGATGAGTAGGAGTTGTGCTTTGAGAAGGGAAGCCATTGCATCAAATCTAAGAGCAAAAATTTAGGATGAAGCATTTCTCTTCTTGTTGTCAATCATGGGATGAACCCATGTGAATGAGTCACTGGAAGGTGGAGCTAGAGGAGGTGGTAAAGAAAGAACATTTGGAGGACTCGAGAGGTTGAGAAGTGGAAATTTCAAGAGTAGGAGCTACAAAAGAAGAAGAAGATGATCTTGTAACTTCTAGCTCAGGCCTTGAGGCACTAGCTTTCCCTGTATCTATCTCTATGATCTCTACCTCATCTTCTTCATATTCACCTTCTTCATCACCTTCAACTTCCTCTTCCTCTTCTTCTTCATTATTTTTTTCATCAACATCTTTTCTAGTTCATCTCTTTGTTACTCAGTTACATTCCCACCTTGTTCAGAGGGTTGTGGCACTTGATCAGAGCAAGTGCAACTTCATCATTTGATTTCTTTTTCTTCTCTTGCTCCAATTCTTTCTTAGGTGTTTCCTCATTCTTCTCTGCTTCTTTTAATTTATCTTTCTTTACATATACCTTGGTTTCTAAATAAAAGGGTTGGGAAGATGGATTCAACTAATGTCTCGAACATACTTATGAGAAGTGGATGCTTCTTGAGAGGAAGATTTATTCATCATTTCTCTGTATACCTTCATTTTTCTATTAAAACATTGTCTTGTTCTCACTGGAAAAGGGTTATCCAATCTAGTAGGATCATCACTTTCTTTCTAAGATTAATAATTCATTAGTATTGGATAGATCTTATGTATTAAAAATAATACAAATGAGAATCATGATCTTCAAGGCCCTCGAAACATGATACAAAGTTGATGTTGTTGATGCTATAATGATAGTCTACCAAAGTGCCTTTTCCTTACCTCATACTCATCTACACAAATCCTCTCGGTAGTATTAAAAGGTGGGCAAATGATAATAAGTCATTATGAAAATATTAATATCAAAGGATGACCTTCTTTGAAAAGTTTTGAATTTGAGATTTGAAATAGTTTTTAAAACATTTTTTTGCACGTAAGGTAGAACTACATGTGTAGTTTCCTAAGGAGATAGGAAATTGAATACGAGTGATATTATTCTCTCTTCATGTTCTGTATAATACAACTAACTTCTGAAAATCTCTACTAAGACCAATTTATCATTATAATACATTGGTAACTAGTAGGGTATTCCCTTAAATCCATCCGTCTTGATATTTGAAAAATTTCTGAATTAGATAAATAGGTTTCCATATGTGGAGATCAGTTGCCTTGGTTATGAAGAAACTCTCTCAGTTACATTTCCCTCCAAGAATCCTAACTGAGAACATTGTAAAGGCATCATTGACTCTCTTATGGTGACTCTCACTATTATCACACATGATTTGAGGGTATAATTCATATACTAGTGCCTTTTTCTTATCCTCATGTGTTGATAATCCTATCCATACCATGTACGCTACTGTGGTGTACATCATATAGTAAGTTAGATGAAAGGTCTTACTTTGGTGTACATTAAATCATTGTTGACTTAGGTTTTCACATATTATTTCCCCCTAATTCAATCTCTGTTTATCTTCACATATGACATTGATTACACACACATCTAGTACTAAAACTCATTAGTTGAAGGCATGCTCATCATTCTTTCCAAAAATGTGATCATATCTGATAGTTCTTCCTTGAAATAACTTATATAGAGAACTTTAGGTAGTTTGGAACCTCCTTTTTTTTTTGACTTTGAGTCTGGAACTTGGAAATCATGGTTTTATAGGTATCTTGACTTTGATCAAAGAGACTTTGAGCTTCATCCTGGGTCAAGGTTTTAGAGTTCTCAAAGGTGGGAATTCCTAAGGCTGCATTGATGTAATGGGAATCAAGCTTGGCAATTATTTGTCCTTGTGGATCCTTAATTTCCTTAGTTTTTGGGTCAAATCTTGAAGCACAAGCTAAGATGGTGTCAATCCACTATATTGAAAAGGGAAATCCAATGACATAGGAAATTCCACTATTTTTTATACATTGGGCAATCATAGTGGGGGTATCTTTAGAAATACGGGCCCAAAATCATCTAAGTTCATATGCCTCATATCACTATCTCCTATATTGGGTACATAGGTTTTGAGGGAAGAGATATGCTCATATCCTCTATACCAGAACTTCATTGTGGATGTGTGAGAGAAAATTTTAAGAAAATGGAGGCTCAATAGTGGGTTACTGAGAGGTAATTTCAAGGAGAAGGAAAAAAACACAAATAACTACCAAACTAGAGTAAGGAAGGATAAAACCACCCACCTTTAGTATGGAAAAGATGATGCCTTCACAACGGTTTTAAGGAATCTTTAATTTTCAAATTTGGATAAAAATTGAACAAGTTATGGGAAGAAATATCTTTCTAGGCTACGAGAGAGAAGTAGATAATGCACAATGATAATATGAATCAAAATGGTAAAAATAACCAAACTTTGACCTCTTATAGCAAAGGAATTGGAAAACAAGGTTAATTTACATATGGATAGTGCAATGTAGAGGTTGGCGAGCTCATAAGAATTTTTAATCAATTTATTTTCCATGCGAGATATGACAAGGATTAAGAGAACTTGAGGAAATCTATACTATGTGGAAGCAAAGGAGTTGCAGAGAACAATGAGGGTGCATGGGGAATGAAAAATTGATAGGAATAAGTTCCAGTGAGGGGCTCATATCCACATAGGCCATTGAAAAAAAGCTTATGGGTAGTGGAGAAGTGTAAGGAACTAGGGATATGATAGAACATTTCCTCGAGTTCAAATATTTTCCGCAATATCCACAGTTAAAGGAAGATCAATGCTTTGTGGGAAAAAAAAGGATATGTGGGGAACCAAGAAAGAGATAGAATGGGTTTAATTAGTTTGACGATTTCTACAAAATTTGTAGAGAATGGTTTAATAAAGAAATGCGAGGAACAATGGAATGTAGGGAACTAAGACCCAATAAGAACTAGTTCCGCCAAGACTTACAAAATCCACATAACACCGCTAGTTAATGAATTGTGGATAAGTCGGGAATCAAGGAACAAGAGGAATGGAGGAACTATTTATCCTATTCTACAAAAGTCCGCAATAGCTGGAAAATCCCCAAAATGACTCAAAATACACTAAATGTTGAAAATTTTCACATTCATTGAACTCCACAAAGGTAGATGCATCCATGAAAAGGGTCACTTAACCAGAAAATTCAATTTTATTTGAAAATTCAACATTTTTGGGTAGGTGACAATAGTTGGCTCTTTCTAGGGCTTGACTTGACTTGACATAGAGTGAAAGCAAGACAAAGCAAAGAACCTCATAATCTCTTAGTTATCATGACCAATGCATACATCCATTGGGAAAATATACAAAGAAAAACCATACAAAAGGAAACAGAGGCACACAAGACAAACCAAAAACAAGAACTATACAAGACTATGCATAAAAATATATACAAAGGACTGTCATCCACCTAGGATTTAAATAAATTTAGGTAATGACCTTCATATGGCAGTGGAAGGAAGCTCCATCCATATAGCTCAAATAATAAGAGTTTTCACCAGAAAAGTGCTAAATTTCAAAAGGACCAAGCCAGAGTGAGTTAAACTTATTGTGACTTCCGTGAGGTTCTCAATTTTTTTCCCGAGAGCAACACAATGTCTTCAACTTGAAATTCACATGACTTGGTATTTTTTTCACAATGTTTCTCGACTCTTTGTTGATGTTTAGAAATCTGATCCACAACTTGCAATCTTTCCTCATCCAAATTTTGTAGGTACATGATTCTCTTCTCCATGACATCTTTGAACTGCTCATCATCTTTAATGGCTTTGGCCAAGTGCAAGGCTGGTAGCTCCAAGGTAACTATCAACTGAGATTCCATTCCATAGACCAATTGAAATGGTGACATCCCAATAGCTATTTTTGGTGTTATCATGTCAGCCCAAAGAGCATCATACAATTTCTTGTGTCAATTTCTTTGTGATTCATCCACTAGCTTCCTGATAATGGTTACTAGGTTCTTATTGGTTGATTTAGCCTATCCATTCCTTGTGGATAATAGTCCTAATAATGTGCAAGGGAAATACCATACCCATAATAAAAATGAATGAGTTCATGAGAAGAGAAATTAAGGGCATTATTTTTCACAATATTGTTTGGGACCTTGAATCTAACCAAGATATTCTCCTTGATGAAATCACAGAAAACTTCAGAAGTGGTTCTTTTGAATGGAATGGCATCTACCCACTTTGTGAAGTAATCCATGGTAGTTAAAACATGAGTGTGGCCTACACTTGAGTTGGGGTTGAGAGTTCAAATAAAATATAGTCTCCACTATTGGAAAGTTTCTTCAATTACCACTAGATTTCGAGGCAAAGTGGCAAACTTAGGTCTACTAATAAAGGTTTGATAGGCTTCACATTTGGAAACCCACTTTGTTGCATCTTTGAATAGGGTTGTCAATAGTACCCTCCAAATATAATCTTAAATGTTTTTACCGAGGAAGAAAAATGGCCTCCGTGAGACTTGATCATGAAAGGCTCTTAAATACTTTTTCTGTTGTTTCTTGTCCACACACCCGAGGAAATATCCATCAAATCCTTTCTTGAAAAGAAAATTAACCCAAAGGACATATTGTGAAGCTCTCCGATTTTTATGGCTCTCTTTTCTTTTGCACTAAGATGTGTCAGAATTCCTCATACATAAGAAAGTGATAAATATTGAAGTACCACTCATCAGTTGAACTCAAAAAAGAACCGTGGATATTTCAACATTCTCTTTTTCACTAGAATAACCCTTATAACTTTCATAAATCAATTGGGACAAACCCTTACCTTGAACAAGGTTAGTTGGATTGATGTCTAGATCATATTCCCAAAACTTGGCCACTCAATTTCTACATTTAGAAGTAACTTCTTATTCAGTGAGAATAAAATTTGTCATGTTGTATCGATACAAACACATTGGAATGTGAATTGAGAATATAAAATTGAAACTATTTTACAACCTTCACCACAACCAAAACATGCTTTTCCATTTGGGATTACTTCACCTCATGAGTTTTCAACAAAACTCATGAAAGCAATTGGTACCTCACACCCCTAAACATTCTTTTGGACCAAAATGGCAGAAAAGGTATGCTCGGAAGCGTATCAAGAGATTATGAAGTCCTTATAAAAATATAGGTATACTAGAACATGTTTCCTTGTAATATCTCTCTTTATATTCTCAAAATATTTCTTCCCTTTAGAACTCCGATGAAAAGATTGCTTTTCCTTCATTATTTGAGCTATGTTTCTAGTCAACTTGGTAAATTCAGGAATGAATCTCCTTATGAAGTTGATTTTTTTGGAGTGAACGCCCTTATTACTCATAGGAAGAAAGATATTTTGAATGGATTGATCTGATGTGCATGAGCAACTTCCCTCTGCTTACACCAAAAAATAGATTTATTGGGATTCAATGAGATATCATGATCTTTGAACTCGTTGAAGAACTAACTTGAGATGTTGGAAATGCCCCCTCTTGTTAGAGAAGACCATGAGACCATCAAAGTAAATTACAATACATTGTTCTTAAAATCTCCAAAGGAAAAAGTCCATTTCCCTCTGGAATGTTGCACATGTATTGATCAATTCAAAGGAATCCTTTGATAAACGAATGTACCCTAAGGGGTTGTGAAGAAAGTTTTATGCTGATCTTGCAAATTTACCTCAATATGATTATATCAAAAGCATCCATCAAGCATAGATAACATCTCATAACCAATCACAACTTACAAAATATGACCCATCATAGGAAGTGGATGTCTTTGAAGGAATCTCGATTCAAATTCCTAAAATCAACACAAATCCTTATCTCTTTGTTTTTCTTCCATACGGGTACAATGTTAGCAATCCATGCTGAATGATGAATGGGAAAAATTATCTTTGCATTTGGTAGCTTTTGAATCTCTTAATGAATCTTACCCGTAATATTCAGATTATATTGTCTTGTTTCTGGAAACATGGTTTAATTCCTAGTTTTAAGGGAATATAGTGTTTCATCTACCTTCGTTTAAAAGTATTCAACTCATCATAGGAGTAGGCCAACACATCTATGTATTTTTCAACAATTCAACCATTTTTCTTCTTTCTTCACCAAAAAAACATTTTCCTATGTTGACAAATTTTGGCTCCTCATCACTTCCCAAATTAATCTTTTCATATTCAGATGATTGACTAGTATCTTGTGACACTTTTCCTTTTATATATCTATCATGTTTGTCAAATAAATCTTCTAAGCTCACAAGACCTCTAGGTATCTTGTTACCTTTGATTTTGATACATCCATCTTGATCTAATTCTTCTTCCACTCCTTCATGTATAGAGGAGGTATTAGATTCACGATAGCTAGCCTCACTTCCTTCAAAATACAACTAACTGAAATTTTCATTCAATTCAAGGAAAGAAATTAAATTTTGATCATCATTAAACACCCGTCAATTTTTACATTTTCTAGAATGATGGGTCTAAATATCACCTCCACAAGAAACTTGTCTTAACTAAAATATAGAGGAGGGATGAGTAAAGACCTAGATACTTATAGAGTGTATGATATTGAGTTGTTATCTCCAAGAATAACATCAATTGAGAAAGCATCCAGAAACTCAATGGAATCCCATACCTTGTTGTGGTAATGTTTTAATATTTTGTTCTTCACCTGGATGCACCCCAAACTTGCTTGAAAATAATTTCAGCGTCACCCTGTGCATGAAGGTTCTTTATTCCCATCTCCTTTTCTATAGCTAGGTTGAGAAGAAGGGCATCATATTCTATAGTGTTTTTGGTATTGGAAAATTAGACTTTATAGGAGAATGGGTGGAGTTTACCATCGGGGACACAAACAAAATTCCTACTCCGAACCCATTGTGGAACAACTCCCATCGAACTCAAGAGTCCATATATCATTCATATCTTCTTGAACAACATTAGGATCCTTGAATTCAAATTCAAACATCACCATGTAGTTTCCATGACCCATGTTATCATACAATATTTATGCCTTAGGGTCATCCATCTTCTAGACAATATATTTAGCTTGTTTCTTTGGAAAAATTTCTTCATCTACCCCTTTATTTTAATTAATGTGTGAGACCAAGCCATATGAATTTCACCTCTAACATATTTGCAGAAATTTCTACTCAAGAACATACCATAGGATGGAGGTATATCAACAATAAGAATAAGTATTTGACTCATTTCTCTAGAAAGGCAGCAAATGTTAGGTTGTGGAGCCTATTTTCATGTGAGAAAGTGTTGAAGACTGCATAAGAAGAGTACCGTAAATTTTTTTGGGCCTTAAAATGTGCCTGATATATCAGAAACGTGATTTTCTCATATGGGGGTTTTTTGACCCATAGGTTTATAGGACGGTTTTGGCCCATGGTTTTGTAAAACTACTTAAGTAGTTGTTTATTTATATGGTTTTGTACATATGGTAGAAATTATGAAAACTTACAGATGTGTTTTGAATTTGGGTGTGAATTTTGTAGAGTTTGTTGAGCATAACTCCAAATAGATCTAGGTATTATATCGAGAGAGTGGTGTCTTGTAATAAAATATTAGCAAGTGATTCTTGGTGGACGTAGCCCAAATTTGGTGAACCACATTAAATACTGTCTCTTTGTGTTGTGTTATTTTATTCTACAATTTTATTTCAGATCTATAATATTTTCCGTATATTAGTTTCTATTGTTGTGATTCTGTGAGGGATTATTCCACATATTTTATCCCTTATTTCCTAACAAATAAAGCCACTTGAACATCCTTAATCCTTCCAAATAGAGGCACCTCCTTGGTGTCCATTTAATAGTAGGAATGAAAGGTTCGGGTAAGGCTAAGACCAAGTACATGAGAAAATTTTGTAGGCATCACGTTATCTCGATGCTCTAGAGTCAATAACACATTCTTGAGTTTATGGCCAGCTATTAGCATCATTACAAAGAAGGGATAAATTTTTCTAGATGTGGATGGTGTGGAAGCCATTAAATTTTTAGAGAGGAATACTTGGGGGTAGGAAAGATACCTTTAAAAGAAGAAGGAACTTGATTAGGCTTGTCATTCATAAATGTTACCACTTGGGAAAATGCCTCATGATGAGTTTGATAGAACTCAACTTAAGAGATCTGTTTTTTTTCTTAATATGGCATATCGTATCAAAAGACCCCGAAGATGATGGGAATTATTTGCTAGAAGTAGTAGGGGGCTTTAGTTTTATCAAATTTAGAAGTTGAAGGTGTTTTGGATATAAGTGTAGTAGGTGTTGATACTTTAGGCACTGAAGAAGAAGAAGTAGTATTAAATGGAGTAATAACAATTAATTTTTTAGTGACCGTTTGTGGATGGATGTCCTCTTTTAGAAACCAATAGGATAACAACTGGGGATTCTTTAGATTTCTTTTCTTATCAGGTTGCACTATGTATTTCTTCTTGCTTAGTTATTCCCTAGTCATAACAAGTAGTATTCACTATTTATGTCCATAAATATATCATCATAATCATCATCGTTTGACTCATAGATGAGATAATTGATTTGAGAATCATATGCCTCCTCATGGACCTCTTCAGGTTCTTCTTCAACTTATTCAATTTCTTCTACTACTACCTCATCTTCAGCTTCTTGTACTTCACATGCTACATTAACTAGAACCTTTAGAGGAGGAGATTTAATAGAAAACTTTGGTTGGGTAGTAGGTAGATGATTCCTTAGCTAAAAGTTCCTTCTCTAGATATCCTTGTATGGTACATTCTAAGAAAATTGTTTTTTAATAGCAATCAGGTCATTAGATAACTTTTGAACCAACTAATAAGAATTTGATGAACATGAAGTGGAAGCTTTAGCTTTAGGCGCCTTTCTTAGTTTTCCTCACATGATTAGGACATCCTCTACACTAATGGCCAGAGTTTGATCTTGATCCATAGTGGGTAAATATGCTCTTCTTAGTGTATAACTTACTTCCAAAAATTAAGCATTGATAAAGAAGCATTTCAGATTTTATGGAGTTGGCTAGGTAGTAGCTGGGATCTTGTTGACTAGTCTATTAAACTTGGCAACAAAATACCGTATCGGATCATAAGGATCCTTCTTAATTTGGGAGAGTTGGGCTAGATGTACATGAGAATATTTATCTCGACTTGAACCATGCCTCAAACTGAGTTCTCATGGTGTTCCAATTGGTGATAGTACTAGATGGGAGATGATAGAACCATTTCACAAAATTGTCTTGTAGATTCTCCATGAATAATTTGATATACATGTCCTTATACTCAACTCCCGTGACCCCACATGCAACGAAGAAATCTGCAAGATGATCATATAGATGAACCTTTCCATCACCTCTAAAATTTGGAAATTTATCTGATTCTCCTTGCAAAAATCATGTAGAGGTTGAGAAAGATCCATGGTCCCAACTCGCAAACCCCATGGTAACAAAGACAACCATCGTGGGAAAAACAATTTGTAAATGAAGACCAATGCTGACTAGAACTAAAGCCTTGGTGGTAGAACTTTCCTATGAAGGTGAACCAACCCTTTCTTTTATAGGAGGTGTGCTTGTTGAACTTTTACTTCTACCTTTATTCTCCAAAGATAACTAGAAACCTTTTTATTATTGCATAAAAAATCTAGATCTTCTATGCCTTGAGATCTCTATCCTCGTGTGTATCTTCGCTCAACCAATGTGTTGAGATTTGTGATATGTTATAAAATATGTTCTATGGGAATCACGATACATGCCCCACAAAGTGGGATCCAAAAATGGTTGGTTAGAAAATTATTTTTTTGGAGAAAATCAATAGTTCAGGGAATAACAATCCCTCCTCTTTGATGGGGAGGTTCCCTTATTCAACCAAAACTTGAAACTCTAAGTATTTAAAAATATACATGCTAACTAAATATGAATGAGGATATTGATACATATGAATGATTCCATATTTTCAATATAGAAGGAAAACAATGCAATGGGGTTTTAAGGAATGAGTTAGGGACACAAAGTTCAATGCTAACTCATTAGTCAAGGATACATGTATCCTCCTTCATTTTGCAATATTACCCACTGACTGTAAGGAGAGAAGGGATGAAACAACACTTTCAAATTAAGAGAATGCAGAATAATATTTTACTGATGCATGAAAAATAACTTAAGAACATGCAAGTTAATATATGTGAAAACTCATATAATAAAATTCAGATAGATAAAAAATTTCATCACATCTCACTTCATGGATTGAACATAAAGTTTTAGATTTCACATATATCAAACTATCACATTCACAAATTGCAGGAAAAAGAAATAGAAAGAACATAGATGAGAGAGAGAAGTCTTCTTTTGTATTGATAAAAAATCTATATATTACATTCAAGAGCACCAATATCCAACCCCTTTACAAGTGAGAAAGAATCCTTATATAGGATGAGGGGAGGATGTAACTACCTTTCTAACTAATTGTCTCTTAATTAAGTGCTAAACACTTAATTAGTTAATTACATAAGTTGGATTTATTTTACAATTTTATTTTCAAAATAATAAAGCCAACCTCAAAACATAACAATTAGATAGAACAATACTATGAACCAAGAGAAGAGGGAATATTGGGAATAGGCATAACTAGAACCTTTATCTTGAGTACTTGAACCCTGAACCTAGTCACAAATCAGATATTTCCATGGACTTATAGACTATGGTGTTTTCCATGGTATTGAATCAACTTCCAAAGGAATACTCCATTTATTTTGCAACACCTTCATTCTGTGAGAGTCCCTTGGTGGCTTCAACAACTACATTGTGTAGCTCAGAGATTTCTTCCATCTTATCTTTGTTGAATTATTCCTCTTTAAAAAGGTTATCCTTGATCAATAATTGAATATTTATTTGACTTGATCAGCTGATTCCTCTCTAGATAATTGTCATTGTAGAAATGACAATGGAGAGCTTACAAATCGGAAAAGATATCTACTTTCAATTACTCTCCTTTTACACCATGTTTCTCAGTTTAAATGTAGCTTCCTCTAACACTTTGATTCTCCATTCCACACTATATGTCCAATTATTTGACAAGTTGCTCTTGAATCAACAAAATTTTGTGTGACAAGATGATATTTTCATCACTTGTGCTAATGATACGTAGATCCTTAATGCATTCGCCTAGAGTTTGAGCTCCCTATCAATTGTATCTATCCTTAAGTTAATATGTTCTTGAGCAGAAATGATGTTGTCATACACCCTGTAAGCCTTATCAATAGATTATAATGTGGAGACCAAAATACCTTCAACCCAACTCTAAGAATATTTTAAAAATGCTGCATGCTTGTGGATTTCTGCTATGGCTTTGATATAAATTCCAACAATGGAAATAGTAGGTGGAAGTGAAGAGAGAGGAGTGGGATCCAGAGGAGTTTTATCAGATGAGAGAAAGGATCTAATGAAGTTGGAGAGAATTTGCACCTATTCTTCAAGTTTCTCCTATGTTTTCTTACGTTTGTCTACCCTCTCAATTACTTTTGAAACAGTTTCCTTCAAATTTTGTACTTCTCCCTCTGGGGTGGATTATTTAAGTGAGATCCTAGTTAGCTCCAAGTCTAAAATTTATATCTCCTTTTCATCTTTGTCCCCTTTAATTTTAGAAATTTATAGAAATTGTTTTCCTTTAGCATCTGAGACCAATTAAAAAATTTCTTTATCCTTTTTAGGAGGAGGAGTTGTGCCAAAAGGGCAGCCATTACATAAAATTTGGGAGCAATAATTTAGGATGAAGCCTTCCTCTTCTTGCTATCAATCATGGGTTGAACCCATGTGAATGAATCACTGGAAGGTGGATCTCGGAGGAAGTGTTAGAGAAAGAAAATTTGGAGGACTCGAGAGGTTGAGAAGTGGAAACTTCAAGAGTAGGAGCTTCAAAAGAAGAAGAATATGGTCTTCTAACTTCTAGCTTAGGCCTTGAGGCACTAGATTTCCTTATATCCGGAAATCATGGTTGTATAGATATCTTGAATTTGATCAAAGAGACTTTGAGGTTCATCCCGGGTCAAGGTATTATAGTTCTCAAAGGTGGGAATTTCTAAGGTCTGCATTGATGTAATGAGCATTAAGCTTGGTAATTATTTTCCCCTATGGATCCTCAATTTCTTTAGTTTGTGGGTCAAAGCTTGAAGCACAATCTAAGATAGTTTCAGTGCACTATAATGAAAGGGGAAATCCAATGACATAGGAAATTCCACTATTCTTTATACATTGGGCAATCACAATGGGGGTAACTTCAAATACTAGCCTAAAAATCATCTAAGTTCATATGCCTCATATCACTATCTCCTATATTGGGTACATAGGTTTCAAGGAAGAAATATGCTCATATCCTCTATACTGGAACTTCATTGTGGAGGTGTGAGAGAAAACTCAAATAAAATGGAGACCCAATAGTGGGTCGCAAGAGGTATTTTCAAGGAGAGGGCCAAACACACAAATAAATACAAAACTAGAGCAAGGAAGGATAAAACCACTCACCTTAAGTATGGAAAATATGACGCCTTCAAAATTACTCCAAGGAATCTTGAAGTTTTGAATTTGGATAAAATTGACCAAGTTATGGGCAAAAACATCTTTGTAGGGCGCAAGAGAGAAGTGGATAACGAGAGTGATAATTTGAATCACAATGGTAAAAATAACCAAAATTTGACCTCTTATAGAAAAAGGAATTAAAAAAAAAGTTAATTTACGTATGGATAGGACGATGCGAAGGTCAAGGGCTCACAAAATTGTTTAATCAATTCCTTTGTCACGTGGATATGATAGGGATTAAGAGAAATTGAGGAACTATATATTGTGTGGAAGCAAAGGAGTTGTGGAGAACACAGGGGTTGTAGGGAACCAAGACTTCGTAGGAATAAGTTCCATGTGGGGGCTCATCTTTGCATAGACAATGCGTAAAAATCTTGTGGGTGGTGAAGAAGTGCAGGAATCAAGGGCTAGGAAGGGACATTTCCTTGAGTTCCAAGATTTATAACAATATCCAAAGTTAAAGGAAGATCAATGATTTACGGTAACAAAGGATATGTCGGGAACCAAGACAGAGATAAAACAAGTTTAATTAGTTCCATGAATTTCCACAAAATCCACAATGAAGGGTTTAATAAAGAAATGTGGGGAAAATGGAATACAGGAACTAAGACCGATAAGAACTAGTTCCACAAAGACTTATGAAATCCACATAACACTACCAGCTAAAAATTACGAGTAAGTTGAGGAATCTGGAATAGGAGAAACAGAGGAATTGTTCCTCCCGCTCCACTAAATTCTGCAATAAGAACAAAATTCAAGAAGTGGAGCAGGATGGGGAGGAATCTTTAATGATGGTAAGTTAGGTATAATTGATGACACTACGTAAGACTTGATAGGAGGAGAAGGTGGAATGATTTTGAGAGGTGGTTGCACATTTTGACTTGTAATGTTGTAGATGACTTAGTAGAAGGAGGTGTTGGAATGAGTTTTATTGGAGGTTTCTTAGGAGGCACTTGATTTTCCATAGAAGGAACATGAGAGGTAATGACACGATGTTCATTAGACATAGACAAATCATATTTAGGAACTAATTGGGATGTAAAAATTGAAGATGTAGTAGGATTTCATGCAATAAATGAGATAAAACCTTGACACTCAAGATGTTTAATTCTTCATTGTAAAGCATATCAATCATTGTCATTATTTCAATTGATTCAATGATAATTGCAATATGGGCTTACATTGATATTTTGCAAGTGGTAAGGAGGATAACATTACGTAGATAGTAAAGTGATCAATTGATGAATAACAAGCTCGGTAAGAATGTCATGTTGCTTACCATTGTGATCAAACATGAGAGGATCTTGTAATGAAAAGACTTAAGGCTCACTAATATGAGCACATGTAAAATACATAGGATGAGGATGAGATGTAGAAGGAGAATAAACATGAGCTTGAGAAGCGTCCTTAAGATGTTGGATTTTATATTTGAGAGATGTAATTATGGATTCCATAGCCTAAAATTTGTCTTGAAATAAAGAATGTAGAGCTTGAATTGAGTCCAACATGGATTGATTAGATGGAGGATCACAAATAATAGGGTCGTCAGATAGATGATCTAAAATATCACTCACTTGATGCGACGACATATCAATAGGGAGATACATGGTGTCTAAGGCATTTATCATAACAACTTGGAAATTAGGATGTAGTTGAATTAAATCATACAAATTAAGTTTATGAATTTTAGGATCCATGATGGAGAAGATGATATGCCAAAGAAGGACCCAAAAGACCGATCACGAGTGGGGTTCACCAAAATTCTCAAGCTAAAGTGTAATTTATGATCCTAATATGAATGCAAGATTATAGTAAATGGATAAATAAATAAAGTACAACAATACACTCAACTAAACTAAGAAATAGAGTGAAATCCCTAAGCACAAAGAAGGAATAAAATGAATTAGATGGTTTGCAAAAAATCTGGAGTATACCAAGTGATGACCAGTGAACAAAATGGCAAGAGTGTCACACGAGAGACCCAAAAAATTCCGAACTAGAGGAACATGCTGGATTAGGGCACTGAAAGGGATAAGGGCATCGGTGGGTGCCTTGGACCTATTTTTGGGTGTTTGGGTATGTGGAAATACTTAGAAAACATCCTCTGATGTTTCACAAGTTGTTTGCCTTTGGTTACTCCGAGGTCACACCAAGATCACCGAGGTCACTGTAAACCTGCAATGAAGAATGAACCTGCAGAACCCTTAAATAGATATCAAATCCTAAAAATTAAAGATGAAAAATGAGGGGTCAGATTGTCCTTAACTGTCACAATGGTGAACTTACGAATGATCATTACACTACATCTTAGACCCAATGTAGTTATGTGTGTATTTTTTTGTAATTATGCCCTAGGTTTCTCTTGTGCTTGTCACACTTGGATAGAGAGCAAGTAGCTAGATGTAGAGTGTAGTAAATGTGTGCATGGAATAGAATGAACTTCCCTCCTATGAAGTGTGATGCATAAAACCAGCCCTTGTGTCCCTTGTGCTTTTTGTAGATGGATGCAATGGAGCTCTTAGATGCCTTGATTGATGCAACCTTAGATGGTGATAGGTAATGCTTAGTGCTTGGTCCCTTATTATGATCACATAAATTTATACTTATATTATTCCATTTCTTAAATTTCATAATTAACCCCGAAAATTCCAACTACCAAAAAGATAAGATGCTCAAATGGCTAGAAAGGACCCAAAAAGTGTGAGTAAAGTACAAAGAGGATAGGGCGCGCCCGGGGATGAGGGCGCCCGACACTCGCATCTTGGCCGGGTGTTAGTGTATAGGATGAAAAATGCCAAAGAGTAAAAAGGAAAATTGAGCAAGTAAGGGTGTAAGACTGAAAGTAACAACAGAAAGAAAAGAAAGGTGGCCAAAGACATGGGTTAATTAGTAATTTTCTTAGTTAGAAATCATATGAATAATAGTTTGTAATTAGGACTAGACAATTATCCAAAGTGTGTTATTTTTTGTCTACACTTTCCACCACTTTATGTTTGTGAGTGGAATAGTTGGTAACATAAAGTAGATAGAGATGTGTACTTGATAACCATGTAAATTTATGATAAAAAGCATGCCGAGGAACTTGAACAAGTGTGGAATGATAAAAATGTGAAGCTTGGATGCTAAGGAGGAGAAAGTGCAAAAGTGCTGATGAGAATGGACCTAGGGCATAAACACATGTGTAGATGTCATGATGTACATGTTGTTGATGTTGAAGTCGTTGTTGGTGTTGACTACCACTTCCCATATAAATGGACCTACAAAAGAGAAGCTGAACAAGTAGTCAAATACACATGTATATTATCAAAATGAAAAGTGTGTATGGAAAGTATGTAGAAATGCTAAAAGCGTTAAAAAGGAGCATGTGCACCTGATCCATGATGAAAAAAGAGTGTAGAGAAGGATCTTCTATATGATGTCAATGCACAATTTTTTTCATGATCTCATGCTAATGAAATGGAATCAGTGTAGGGAGAATATTCTAGTGTTATCCTCTAACCTTTAATTGCTTCCCGAAATGTAGAACACCATTGTAGATGGTGTGTATAAACACATGTGCTAAGGACTGTCTACCCTGTAAAATCCATTATGTGTGGAGTTCTATAGATTGTGTTGAACTACCAATTGTTGTGTAATTTCCACGATTTTAGGCATCTAGGAAAGGCCATTGTGCCCCCTTGTTTGGGGTGCATACAAGGACCCAAGTCTAAATTCCGAGCCTTGTCCAAAATTGAAAATGCATGTGTAAGATGGAATGTAAGCTAAGTAGATAATGTGTAGCTAAGATGCAAGTGTGTTGGTATAGGTGATTTTGCACCAAATGGCACCATTGATAGAGCTCTTTCTCAGCTTTCCAGAAAGGTAAAGTTTTCTTCCTAACTCCATGTATTTTTGAAGTTATGGCTCGGCGGAGTTTTTGTGGGAAATTTTCCTCTGACAAAATCCCACCAATCAAGCCAGAAGCCACCAGGAGAAAAAAATGGCGGGGGGCGGGGGAAAACTTGGAATTTTCACTAAGTGTTTGGCAGGGGTTCAAAAGAAGAAATTTTTCCCCGAGGGCCCCGACGAATAAGATGCTGCCACGTGTCCAGGCGGAGGGAGTTAGGAAAATTTTTCTAAGGTTGGCACAAACAAATTTTCGGCCCTAAGGCCCGCATCCAATGGCATTGCGCCACGTGTCCTTAGGCCAAAGGAATGTCGAGGAGGCGGAGGAAATATGAAAATTTGGTGAAGTGTTTGGTGAGGGTGCAAAGTTAATTTTTTGCCCCAAGGCCCGAGCCAATGGGATCAGGCCACGTGTCCTCGGGGGCGTCGGGCATCAACTGCGCGGGGAAGTTGGGAAAATTTCCCAAAGGTTAGCAAAGTAAAAGAAATTTTGCCCCCAAGGCCCGCTAACCAATCAAAGCTCACCACGTGTCCTTCCTGGCTAGTGGAGATGGGGGAAAATGGGAAAAATTTTCCCCAAAGCAAAATCAAAGGAAATTTTAAAGGAAGTCCCGCCCCCAAAACCCGAGCCAATGGAATCATGCCACGTGTCCACGTGGCGGCAAAAATGCAAGGCAAGCCCACAGAGAAAAATGAAGAAGACAGGCCCACATCCAATGGGGTTGTGCCACATGTCCAGCTTAGAGAAGATGGTCAACAATGATGAAAAAGATTAAGAGAAAATGCCCGCGGTGAATCACATCATGCCACGTGTCCTCGGGTCATCGGAGAATTTTTGGAAAATTTTCCAAAGGCCAAAATGATGGAAAAAGAAGCAGAAAGGCCCACAACCAATCAAAACATGCCACATGGCACCAGAGTGGCAGGGGGCATGGAGATTTTTGGGAAATTTTCCCAAATGCAAAAAGTGGGAAAATTTCAAATTTTCGCCCGCCAACCCATTTTGGCCCTGTTTTGCCCTAAATTTTCAAATGAGGGCATAACTTTCGATCCAGAGCTTGGTTTTTTATGTTCTTTATATCAATGGAAAGATGGTGAAATTATCTACATGATTCTAGGGTTCAATTTTGTGTTTTGGTGGAGTTTGGAGAGAGAAAATTGAAAACACCTCTGGCACGTGGAAATCAACAAAAATGACATTTCAACCACCATTTTTAATGAAGAATGGCTCACATTCTCTCCCAGCATGGTTAAAAATGTCAGGGAATGGAATTTTGAGGGTGCCCATGTTGTTTTAATACCATTTGGTTGGTGGTTGAAGCTCCTCTCATGTTTTCCCATGTTTCTCTCTCCTGAGCTCAATTTTTTATTGTAAAAGCAAAATGGGCTCATTTTTTAAAAAGTTAGACATTCTTTTTAGCTCTGCAACTTCCCTTTTCTTCCTAATCAGGTAGATTTGTGGAATTTTTTACCTTTCCATGCAAATACAACACTTCTTTTTGCCTCTTGGTCATTGTAATGCACTGTATTGGACCTGGAATGATAATATATGCTCTGTGATTAAATTTTCTCAATCCTTTCATATGTTTATCATTGTTTCCTGATCTTTCATTACATTTTGGAAATTTGTGCATGTTTTATGTTGTATTTTCTTGTGGATTGTGTATGTTTTGTAGTAGTAGGTGTCTACTACTCCTTTGGTGCATCACCTTATTTAGACTAGGTTTATTTTTGCATTTTCTCAACCCTGTCTCCTTGGCAAAAGTTTGATTAAGTTATAGGTAAACCCTCTGAAAAATGTCATGCACACTTGAACAGAGGAGTTGAGGAACCAACCTCTAATCTGAATTCTTTTCCCACTTTTTACAAGTCCCACACTTGGGGAAAAGATTCAATGTTGTGCAATCACACTGGATGCTAAAATGTCAAACTAGAAATCTGATAGAACATCCAGAGGGTGTTGCTGATTTGCACTAATAGTTTTGGCACACCCGGTGGGACCTTAGAGGTCTTCATCTTCATTGCAAAAAAATTGATGTGCATTTGTTGCAAGTTTCTTGCTTAAAAGAGCCCTGAATTGCACATCTGGTCGACTCCAAGGAAGAAGAATCAACTGGTTTTAGCAGACAGACCTGAAAACTCATGAGAAGAATCACCACAAGGTCAAGAGTTGGAGAAGAAGAAGTATTGTTTGAGTATCTACAATTATCTCCAAGAAGAAGACAAAGAGGGAGGAGAATCCAAAGGTCTCCATCTCCACCAAACAAAACTCTATCAACTCCTCCACCTGGTAGACCTTTCATCCAATCAACAAGGGTTCTAAGGCCAATCAAAATGGCACAACACAACCCATATGTCAATTTCACTGGTAGCAGCCCACTTGCTCTCAATGCACAAAATCCAATCCCAATTACAGCACTGAAGAACATTCCATACTTTACTGGAGAGAATCAGACCACTCCTGGTGATCATGTCAAGGATATTGCTAATATTTGTGCAATCCATGAGATTGATGAGATGCAAGTTGTTGTCAAACTACTGGCATCTTCATTCAAAGGGAAAGCTTTGCAATGGTTCAGGAGCCTTGCTTCAGGCTCTATCCAAAATTGGAACCAGCTATGTATAGCCCTCCATGAGCAGTTTGGAGAAAAGGGATAACTTGTCCCTTTTGGAACAATTGACAACTATCAAGAGAGCTCCCAATGAGCAGCTGACTGACTTCAACTTCAGATTTCAAAGGACTTGGGAGAGAATTCCAATGGCAGTAAGGCCAACAATAAGGTGCTTTTCTATATTACCTTAAAGCTTTAAATTCTGATATTTCTATGTTAATTCAATCCATGGGAGGCACAACTATCCCTGCTGCTTATAGCATTGCCATTAGAGCTGAAAATTGTCTGATTCAAGCTGTAAGCTAGCTCCTAGGCCTCCAATGCCATTGTATCCAAATTTAGAGAGTCCAAGCACTAGTCAAGCACCTATTTTAGCTCCTATTCCCACTCCTAGAAATCAGAATTCAAGTGAAGCTTCTACTTCATCTTCTAGTGCCTCAAATGAACTTCAAGAAGTCATGAAGCAATTGCAAAATTTAGGTAATGAGCTGGTTACACTCAAGAGGCAGCAAGCCCAAAGTTTTAGACCTTCTTATCAGCCTCAAGCTCAGCCTAACAGGTAGCCATATCAGCCTCAAAGACCACCCAATCCAGCTGCAAATCAAAATCAAGCAAGGCCTCCTACCAATAGACCATTTCAGCCCTATAATCCCAATGCTACATCTACCTCTAAAGCACTAGTGCCAGTACAAAACAACATAGCTCAAGAGTATGATTGGTGTTTCCCATGCAATGAACCTCACAACTAGTCTATGTGCTTCAATGGTGCCCTAAATCAAGCCTTAATGGTAACAACAACTGTGTGGAGGGTGAAGGGAGTCAAGGAAATAACCAACAACAAGAAACATCCCAACAACAATCAGCTCCAAATGATACCACACTTGTAAACTGGCAGGTAGAAGACTTTTGTGGTATGAATCAAACAATATCTCAAAGTGTTGCAGCCAACACAAGGTCAAAAAGGAGAAATTTGGGTGAAGGACAGCCATTGGCTCCAAGTAATCCACAACCTTCTACCACTCCACAAACTATTGGCAAACAAAATGCAGTTCCAAACATGCAAGGACCACCCAAACCAGCTCCTAAACCAACTCAGATGCCAGTTGTTGCTGCCCATGTGCAAGGAATGAATGTGCAGGCTAGAGGACAATAGAGAGATGCTTCATCCCCATTCAACATCATTGATCAGATGAAGAAGACAAATGTAAACATATCAATGTGGGAATCACTATCCATCCTAGGCCAAAGAGATTTGCTACAAGCTGCCATGAAGGACTGGTTCAACTTCAAATCAACAGTCCAAATGCAAGAGAAGGTACTCACAAATGCTGCCCAACCTGAAGGGAATCATGGAGGACAACAAGGTAAAATGTTGAAGCCCCCTCCATTCTATGTTTCATTGATCATTGGAAACCAATTAGTACACAATTGCATGATTGATTCCGAGCAAGTAGTTCAGTAATGCCCAAGAAAATAGCTGATCAGTTGGGGCTTCAATATGAATCATATCCAAAGGGGTAGTGCAATTGGATGGGACAACAATGACAACAATAGGGAGTGATTAAAAACTTGAGTCTTACTTTGCATGCATGCCCCAACGTTGTTGTTTTGCAAGATGTCTCAGTGATAGATCTTCCACCACTCTTTGCCCTATGTTTGTCAAGGGATTTCACAGCTAAGATTGAGGTTACTTATCTACTGATTGGTCACACATGTTGTTCAGAACAAGATATGGAACTAAAGCCACAATCAGATCTGAGCCTATTGCAAACTTTCACATTGAGCCTCACACTCCAAGCCAAATCAATACCAATTGTTCAGCGTTTGATCAAGAGGATTATCCAAGCACTGATGAAGCTGACACCAAGGTTGGAAGCATCCCAGATTTGACTCTTGATGAATGGGCAAGCAAGGTGCATGCTTTTGATCCTTATCAAGAAATAGAAGAATCTGAGCTAGGAGTCTATTGCATGCATGAAGAAAATCAGCCTATTCCTAGCATCACCAAGCCAGACCACAAGGATGACAATGAGGTATGGCAGTTGTTCTTTGATGGATCAAGAAGTAGACAAGGTGCAGGAGGGGGAGCTATGCTTGTTTCACCTCAAGGAGTTAAGTATTATTCAGCTTTTAGATTTCAGTTTGCATGTTCTAATAACACTGCTGAATATGAAGCTTTGATACAAGGATTGCATTGGTCAATCAAGAGAGGAATAAAGAACTTGCAAGTCTTTGGTGATAGTGAGCTGATTGTCAACCAAGTTAAGGGGCAGCATGCTGCCAAGAATGATCTGCTCAAGTGCTACAAAAATAGGGTGTGGGACCTCATTGAAGATTTTGAGGGCTTTAGCATCAAGTCCATCCCTAGAAAGAGAACCAAGCTGCTGACAGGCTTGCAGCAGTTGGAGCAGCCTTTGATGTTGTTGAAAGCATCAAGAAAGACAAAGTACAACCAAGCATTCATGTGATTGTAAGGCCTTCAGTGCTAGACAACAATGTAAGTTGGCAAGTGTTTGAAAATGATCAACAAATCATCCATTTCTTACAAGAAGAGGCTGAGTTCTCAGCTAAAAATCAGGAAAAGTTAGAACAACAGTATGGTGATCAAGTGGTACAACTGAGAACCAACAAACTACCAAAGGGACTTGTCACTTTGGAGTCCATTTTCAATCCTAATGATCAGTTTAGGAAGGAGAAAGCAAACATCCAAGTCAAGGGAGAAGATTCAATGCCCATCTTGGTGGAAGAAGGCAAGTCACTCCAAATTGGTAAAATGACAACTGAGCAAGAAAGGTATGAGTTCATACAACTTTGTCAAGAATTCCCTGATGTGTTTTCTTGGAGCTATGAAGATTTGAAAGGTTTCAATCCCAAGTTAGCTCAACACACTATTGAATTGGACCCAAGTGCTAAACCCATCAGGCAAAAACAAAGGCCAGTCAATCCACACATGGAGCCTCTCATGAGAAAAGAATTGAATAAGTTGATAGAGTCAAGTATCATATTCCCTATCAAGCATTCTAGTTGGGTAGCCAACTTGGTTCCAGTTAGAAAGAAGAGTGGAGAAATCAGATTGTGTGTTGACTTCAGAGATTTGAATAGAGCATCTCTCAAGGATCATTACCCACTTCCTTCTATGGAGCAGATTTTACAAGTTGTTGCTTGGCTCTGAAGGTTTTCATTGCTTGATGGCTATTCAGGGTACAATCAGATTATGGTGAAGGAAGAGGATCAGTTCAAGACAACCTTCACAACCAAATGGGGGACTTATGCATATAGAAAAATGCCATTTGGGTTGTCCAACG
This sequence comes from Taxus wallichiana var. yunnanensis, assembly GCA_018340775.1. Lineage (NCBI taxonomy): Eukaryota > Viridiplantae > Streptophyta > Pinopsida > Cupressales > Taxaceae > Taxus > Taxus wallichiana. Next base: position 744,302,663 of record CM031244.1, on the reverse strand, counting down.
CTGGAGCTACATTCCAAAGGGCAATGGACATGGCGTTCAAGGATTTGATTAACAAAATGGTGCTGATATATCTTGATGATATCACTATTTTTTCAAAAAATGCAGCAGACCATCTCTTTCATTTAAGACAAGTGTTCCAAAGGTGCAGAAGATTTGGGGTATCCTTGAATCCCAAAAAGTGTATTTTTCTAGCTCATGAAGGAAAGCTCCTTGGCCACATTGTCTCCAAAGAAGGATTAGCAATTGATCCAGAAAGAGTTGAAGCCATAAGAGCACTACCATTTCCAAGTCATAAGAAAGCCCTTCAAAGTTTCTTGGGAAGGATAAATTTTGTTCGAGGTTTGTCCCAAATTTTGCAGCCCTAGTCAAGCCTATCACCAAGATGTTAAAGAAAAGCATAGCTTTCAAATGGATAACAGAAGGGCAAGGCAAGTTTTGAAGCAATCAAAGAGGCCATCTCACAAGCTCCAACTCTCATTAACCCATAGATTTCTCCAAGGATTTCATCCTCTATGCATTTGGAGGTGATGATACTATTTCTGCAATTTTGGTACAACAAAACAAAGACAATGATGAGAGCAGCCAATTGCTTTCTTCAGCCAAAGCCTGGAGGACTATGAGGTGAGATATTCTTTCATTGAGAAGCATGTTCTTGCAGTAATTAGGAGCTTGAAGAAATTTAAGCATCTAGTTTCAAACAACAAGGTTCAACTGCTGGTTTCTCATGTGGGAGTTAAAGACTTCCTCCTCAATAAAGACCTAAATGAAAAGAGAGCAGGTGGATTACTCATGTCATGGAGTATGACATTGAGATCAAAGTCACCAAGTTGGTCAAGGGAAAAGGATTGTGTGAGCAGCTGGTCTTGAACAAACAAAAGGAAGCATGCAATGAGAAAGAGGTTGTTTTGGCATTGCAAGACAACCATGAGCAAGGAAGCACTCAAGAAGAAAATGATGGTGTCCTCACTCCTTGCTGGACCCAAGACATAATGCACTTCCTACACATAGGCCTATGCCCTCTAGAGATGAATAAAACCAAAAGGAGACACTTCAGATTGCAGGCTGTCCCATATGCCCTTGTTGATGGTGTTTTATTCAAAAGGGATGTGAATGGAGTGCTGCTGAGATGCATTGGTACAAATCAGATTCACAGAGTGTTGGAAGAGTTCCATGGTGGATCAGCTGGTGGTCATTTTGCACCAAGAGTGACAGCTCTCAAGATCATGAGGGCTGGCTATTATTGGCCCAAGATTTTCAGTGATTGTTATGCATGGATCAAGAGGTGCAAGAATTGTGCATTCTTCACAGGTAAGGAGAGACTAGCTGCCCTTCCATTGCATCCAATTTCAGTTGACCAGCCATTCATGCAATGGGGTTTGGACTTCATTGGAGTCATTAACCCAAATTCAAGCCAAGGACACAAGTGGATTCTAACAAAAAATTACTTCACCAAGTGGACTGAGGCAGTAGCACTCAAGGAAGCAAATGAATCTAGCATCCTAGACTTCTATGAAGGGATAACAACCAGATTTGGCATACCTACTACAATAATATCAGATAATGCATTGGCATTCATTGGGTCCAAGGTAACTGAATGGGCTGTCAAGAATGGGATCTACCTAAGCACTTCATCAAATTATTATCCTCAGGGTAATGGCCAAGCTGAATCTACAAACAAGAACTTGTTAAGGATCATCAAGAGGACTCTTGATGAAAATCAGAGGTCTTGGCATACTAAATTGAAATCAGCCTTGTGGGCTGATAGGATAACCCCAAGAGATCTACAGGTAATTCTCCATTCAAGCTTGTTTATGGAAGAGAGGCAATTTTTCCCATGTCACTTGAGTTGCCAACATTAGAACTCATGAAGCAGTTGGAGTTGTTGGAGTTTGGACCCATGGAGGTTAGGTATGCAGAATTGATGGAGCTCCAAGAAATCAGAAATCAGGCATCCCAAGCAATGGAGAAGGATCAAGCTTTGATCAAGAAGACCTTTGATAGAAAGGCCAAGGATAGATCTTTCCAAGTTGGAGATCTAGTGTTAAAATGGGATGCAGACAGAGAAAAACCAGGGAGGCATTCAAAATTTGATGCCATTTGGAGTGGCCCCTACATGGTCACAAAGTGTAAGGACAACAATGCCTTCCAATTGTCTACATTGGATGGTGAAGAATTACAGATTCCAGTCAATGGAATCCATCTGAAGCATTACTACTAAAGGAAATTCTCCACCTTGTACATATTAGCTTAGGTTTTCATTCCTCCAAGTGCTTATGCACATTGTTTTGTTGTAGATTAGCTTTTTTTTCCCTAAGTGCTTTGGCACAAGCTTGTTGTTCCAGAAATGTGTTTTGCAGGCCTTGCTCCAATCAGATGGTGTTCTACCCTCCATCTTCCTCCTTGCATTGTTCTAATCAGTTGGGGTACCAAGTAGAGAATTTGATGACTCCATGCCCAATGGATTGCTTCAGGAAACTGGTAACTTCATCCAGCAGGTAGATGACCCCTCTGAGTCACCAAAATTGTTATCCAAAATGAGCCCCTTGCTCATTTTTTGGCTAACTCCCTTCATTTCTTCCTCTCTTGTGCCTCAGTCATAATTTTTTACTTTTCAGCACTCAAAATGTTCTAGAAATGGCACCATTGGATAGAGCTCTTTCTCAGCTTTCCAGAAAGGTAAAGTTTTCTTCCTAACTCCATGTATTTTTGAAGTTATGGCTCGGCGGAGTTTTTGTGGGAAATTTTCCCTGACAAGCCCGCCGACCAATCAAGAGTGCCACGCCACAAAAAGTCGGCAATCGCGGGGGGGAGGGAAAATTGGAAAATTTTACTAAGTGTTTGGCAAGGGGTTCAAAATGGAAAAATTTTTCCCAGGAAACCCCCGACCAATGAAGGAGGCCACGTGTCCCAAGGGCTGGGCCAGGAGGAGGAGTTAGAAAATTTTACCAAGTAGGGTTGGCAAAAAAAAAATTTTTTCCCTAAGGCCCACATCCAATGGCATGCATGCCACGCCACGTGTCCTTAGGGCCAAAGGAATGTCAAAAAAATTTTTTTGAGGGAGGAAATAGGAAAATAAACGTGTCCAAGGCAGTGTTTTGGAAGGAGGTGCAAAGAGAAATTTTCCCACCCAAGTGTGGAAAATTTTCAAAGAAAATTTTCCCCCAAACCCGAGCCAATGGGATCATGCCACGTGTCCTCGGGGCGCTCTGGGTCATCAAATGCGGGAAGTTGGGAAAATTTCCCAAAGGTTAGCAAAGTAAAAAATTTTTGGCCCCAAGGCCCACAACCAATGAGAAAAGCCACGTGTCCTCAACCGGGAGAGTGGGGGAAGATTGGGAAAAATTTTTCCCAAAGCAAAATCAAAGGAAAATTTGAAAGGGAAAGCCCGCCCCCCAAAACCCGAGCCAATAGGACCATGCCACGTGTCCACGTGGCGGCAAAAAAACAAGGCAAGCCCACAGAGAAAAATGAAGAATGAAAGGCCCACATCCAATGGGGTTGTGCCACATGTCCAGCTCGGAAGATGGTCAAAAATGATGGAAAATTTAAGAGAGATGCCCGCGAATGAATCACATCATGCCACGTGTCCTCGGTCATCCAACTGGCGGAGAATTTTTGGAAAATTTTCCAAAGGCCGAAATGATGGAAAAATGAAGCAGAAAGGCCCACAACCAATCAAAACATGCCACATGGCACCAGAGTGGTGGGGCATGGAGATTTTTGGGAAATTTTCCCAAATGCAAAAAGTGGGAAAATTTCAAATTTTCGGCCCGCCAACCCATTTTGGCCCTGTTTTGCCCTAAATTTTCAAATGAGCATAACTTTCGATCCAGAGCTCAGGTTTTTTGCATTCTTTATATCAATGGAAAGATGGTGAAATTATCTACATGATTCTCGGGGTCAATTTTGTGTTTTGGTGGAGTTTGGAGAGAGAAAATTGGAAAACACCTCTGGCACGTGGAAATCAAAAAATGACATTTCAACCACCATTTTTAATGAAGAATGGCTCGCATTCTCTCCCAGCATGGTTAAAAATGTCAGGAATGGAATTTTGAGGGTGCCCATGTTGTTTTAATACCATTTGGTTGGTGGTTGAAGCTCCTCTCATGTTTTCCCATGTTTCTCTCTCCTGAGCTCAATTTTTGCATTGTAAAAGCCAGAATGGGCTCATTTTTTTAAAAGTTAGACATTTTTTAGCTCTGCAACTTCCCTTTTCTTCCTCATCAGGTAGATTTGTGGAAATTTTTTTACCTTTTCATGCAAATACAACACTCTCTTTTTTGCCTCTTGGTCATTGTAATGCACTGTATTGAACTTGGAATGATAATATATGCTCTGTGATTAAATTTTCTCAATCCTTTCATATGTTTATCATTGTTTCCTGATCTTTCATTACATTTTGGAAATTTGTGCATGTTTTGTGTATGTATTTTCTTGTGGATTGTGTATGTTTTGTAGTAGCAGGTGTCTACTACTCCTTTGGTGCATCACCTTATTTAGACTAGGTTTATTTTTGCATTTTCTCAACCCTGTCTCCTTGGAAAGTTTGATTAAGTTATAGGTAAACCCTCTGCAGAATGTTATGCACACTTGAATAGAGGAGTTGAGGAACCAACCTCTAATCTGAGATTCTTTTCCCACTTTTACAAGTCCCACACTTGGGGAAAAGATTCAATGTTGTGCAATCACACTGGATGCTAAAATGTCAAACTAGAAATCTGATAGAACATCCAGAGGGTGCTGCTGATTTGCACTAATAGTTTTGGCACACCTGGTGGGACCTTAGAGGTCTTCATCTTCATTGCAACAAAATTGATGTGCATTTGTTTGCAAGTTTCTTGCTTAAAAGAGCCCTGAATTACACATCTGGCGACTCCAAGGAAGAAGAATCAACTGGTTTTAGCAAGAAATCATGAGAAGAATCACCACAAGGTCAAGAGTTGGAGAAAGAAGTATTGTTTGAGTATCTACAATTATCTCCAAGAAGAAGACAAAGAGGGAGGAGAATTCAAAGGTCTCCATCTCCACCAAACAGAACTCTATCAACTCCTCCACCTGGTAGACCTTTCATCCAATCAACAAGGGTTCTAAGGCCAATCAGAATGGCACAACACAACCCATATGTCAATTTCACTGGCAGCAGCCCACTTGCTCTCAATGCACAAAATCCAATCCCAGTTGCAGCATTGAAGAACATTCCATACTTTACTGGAGAGAATCAGACCACTCCTAGTGATCATGTCAAGGATATTGCTAATATTTGTGCAATCCATGAGATTGATGAGATGCAAGTTGTTGTCAAACTGCTGGCATCTTCATTCAAAGGGAAAGCTTTGCAATGGTTCAGAGCCTTGCTTCAGGCTCTATCCAAAATTGGAACCAGCTTATGTATAGCCCTCCATGAGCAGTTTGGAGAAAAGGGAGATAACTTGTCCCTTTTGGAACAATTGACAACTATCAAGAGAGCTCCCAATGAGCAGCTGACTGACTTCAACTTCAGATTTCAAAGGACTTGGGAGAGAATTCCAATGGCAGTAAGGCCAACAACAGAAGGTGCTTTTCTATATTACCTTAAAGCTTTAAATTCTGATATTTCTATGTTAATTCAATCCATGGGAGGCACAACTATCCCTGCTGCTTATAGCATTGCCATTAGAGCTGAAAATTGTCTGATTCAAGCTGGTAAGCTAGCTCCTAGGCCTCCAATGCCATTGTATCCAAATTTAGAAAGTCCAAGCACTAGTCAAGCACCTATTTTAGCTCCTATTCCCACTCCTAGAAATCAGAATTCAAGTGAAGCTTCTACTTCATCTTCTAGTGCCTCAAATGAACTTCAAGAAGTCATGAAGCAATTGCAAAATTTAGGTAATGAGCTGGTTACACTCAAGAGGCAGCAAGCCCAAAGTTTTAGACCTTCTTATCAGCCTCAAGCTCAGCCTAACAGGTAGCCATATCAGCCTCAAAGACCACCCAATCCAGCTGCAAATCAAAATCAAGCAAGGCCTCCCGCCAACAGACCATTTCAGCCCTATAATCCCAATGCTACATCTACCTCTAAAGCACTAGTGCCAGTACAAAACAACATAGCTCAAGAGTATGATTGGTGTTTCCCATGCAATGAACCTCACAACCAGTCTATGTGCTTCAATGGTGCCCTAAATCAAGCCTTAATGGTAACAACAACTGTGTGGAGGGTGAAGGGAGTCAAGGAAATAACCAACAACAAGAAACATCCCAACAACAATCAGCTCCAAATGATACCACACTTGTAAACTGGCAGCAAAGAAGATTTTTGTGGTATGAATCAAACAATCTCTCAAAGTGTTGCAGCCAACACAAGGTCAAAAAGGAGAAATTTGGGTGAAGGACAAGCCATTGGCTCCAAGTAATCCACAACCTTCTACCACTCCACAAACTATTGGCAAACAAAATGCAGTTCCAAACATGCAAGGACCACCCAAACCAGCTCCTAAACCAACTCAGATGCCAGTTGCTGCTGCCCATGTGCAAGGAATGAATGTGTAGGCCAAAGGATAGCAGAGAGATGCTTCATCCCCATTCAACATCATTGATCAGATGAAGAAGACAAATGTAAACATATCAATGTGGGAATCACTATCCATCCTAGGCCAAAGAGATTTGCTACAAGCTGCCATGAAGGACTGGTCAACTTCAAATCAACAGTCCAAATGCAAGAGAAGGTACTCACAAATGCTGCCCAACCTAAGGGAATCATGGAGGACAACAAGGTAAAATGTTGAAGCCCCCTCCATTCTATGTTTCATTGATCATTGGGGAACCAATTAGTACACAATTGCATGATTGATTCCAGGGCAAGTAGTTCAGTAATGCCCAAGCAAATAGCTGATCAGTTGGGGCTTCAATATGAATCATATCCAAAGGGGTAGTGCAATTGGATGGGACAATAGTGACAATAGTAGGAGTGATTAAAAACTTGAGTCTTACTTTGCATGCATGCCCCAACGTTGTTGTTTTGCAAGATGTCTCAGTGATAGATCTTCCACCACTCTTTGCCCTATGTTTGTCAAGGGATTTCACAACTAAGATTGAGGTTACTTATCTGCTTGATTGGTCACACATGTTGTTCATAACAAGATATGGAACTAAAGCCACAATCAGATCTGAGCCTATTGCAAACTTTCACATTGAGCCTCACACTCCAAGCCAAATCAATACCAATTGTTCAACGTTTGATCAAGAGGATTATCCAAGCACTGATGAAGTTGACACCAAGGTTGGAAGCATCCCAGATTTGACTCTTGATGAATGGGCAAGCAAGGTGCATGCTTTTGATCCTTATCAAGAAATAGAAGAATCTGAGCTAGGAGTCTATTGCATGCATGAAGAAAATCAGCCTATTCCTAACATCACCAAGCCAGACCACAAGGATGACAATGAGGTATGGCAGTTGTTCTTTGATGGATCAAGAAGTAGACAAGGTGCAGGAGGGGGAGCTATGCTTGTTTCACCTCAAGGAGTTAAGTATTATTCAGCTTTTAGATTTCAGTTTGCATGTTCTAATAACACTGCTGAATATGAAGCTTTGATACAAGGATTGCATTGGTCAATCAAGAGAGGAATAAAGAACTTGCAAGTCTTTGGTGATAGTGAGCTGATTGTCAACCAAGTTAAGGGGCAACATGCTGCCAAGAATGATCTACTCAAGTGCTACAAAAATAGGGTGTGGGACCTCATTGAAGATTTTGAGGGCTTTAGCATCAAGTCCATCCCTAGAAAGAGAACCAAGTTACTGACAGGCTTGCAGCAGTTGGAGCAGCCTTTGATGTTGTTGAAAGCATCAAGAAAGACAAAGTACAACCAAGCATTCATGTGATTGTAAGGCCTTCAGTGCCAGATAAACAATGTAAGTTGGCAAGTGTTTGAAAATGATCAACAAATCATCCATTTCTTACAAGAAGAGGCTGAGTTCTCAGCTAAAAATCAGGAAAAGTTAGAACAACAGTATGGTGATCAAGTGGTACAACTGAGAACCAACAAACTACCAAAGGGACTTGTCACTTTGGAGTCCATTTTCAATCCTAATGATCAGTTTAGGAAGGAGAAAGCAAACATCCAAGTCAAGGGAGAAGATTCAGTGCCCATCTTGGTGGAAGAAGGCAAGTCACTCCAAATTGGTAAAATGACAATTGAGCAAGAAAGGTATGAGTTCATACAGCTTTGTCAAGAATTCCCTGATGTGTTTTCTTGGAGCTATGAAGATTTGAAAGGTTTCAATCCCAAGTTAGCTCAACACACTATTGAATTGGACCCAAGTGCTAAACCCATCAGAAAAAACAAAGGCCAGTCAATCCACACATGAGCCTCTCATGAGAAAAGAATTGAATAAGTTGATAGAGTCAAGTATCATATATTCCCTATCAAGCATTCTAGTTGGGTAGCCAACTTGGTTCCAGTTAGAAAGAAGAGTGGAGAAATCAGATTGTGTGTTGACTTCAGAGATTTGAATAGAGCATCTCTCAAGGATCATTACCCACTTCCTTCTATGGAGCAGATTTTACAAGTTGTTGCTGGCTCTGAAAGGTTTTCATTGCTTGATGGCTATTCAGGGTACAATCAGATTATGGTGAAGGAAGAGGATCAGTTCAAGACAACCTTCACAACCAAATGGGGGACTTATGCATATAGAAAATGCCATTTGGGTTGTCCAACGCTGGAGCTACATTCCAAAGGGCAATGGACATGGCGTTCAAGGATTTGATTAACAAAATGGTGCTGATATATCTTGATGATATCACTATTTTTTCAAAAAATGCAGCAGACCATCTCTTTCATTTAAGACAAGTGTTCCAAAGGTGTAGAAGATTTGGGGTATCCTTGAATCCCAAAAAGTGTATTTTTCTAGCTCATGAAGGAAAGCTCCTTGGCCACATTGTCTCCAAAGAAGGATTAGCAATTGATCCGAAAGAGTTGAAGCCATAAGAGCACTACCATTGCCAAGTCATAAGAAAGCCCTTCAAAGTTTCTTGGGAAGGATAAATTTTGTTCGAGGTTTGTCCCAAATTTTGCAGCCCTAGTCAAGCCTATCACCAAGATGTTAAAGAAAAGCATAGCTTTCAAATGGATAAAAAAAGGCAAGGAAAGTTTTGAAGCAATCAAAGAGGCCATCTCACAAGCTCCAACTCTCATTAACCCAGATTTCTCCAAGGATTTCATCCTCTATGCATTTGGAGGTGATGATACTATTTCTACAATTTTGGTACAACAGAACAAAGACAATGATGAGCAGCCAATTGCTTTCTTCAGCCAAAGCCTGGAGGACTATGAGGTGAGATATTCTTTCATTGAGAAGCATGTTCTTGTAGTAATTAGGAGCTTGAAGAAATTTAAGCATCTAGTTTCAAACAACAAGGTTCAACTTGCTGGTTTCTCATGTGGGAGTTAAAGACTTCCTCCTCAATAAAGACCTAAATGAAAAGAGAGCAGGTGGATTACTCATGTCATGGAGTATGACATTGAGATCAAAGTCACCAAGTTGGTCAGAGGAAAAGGATTGTGTGAGCAGCTGGTCTTGAACAAACAAAAGGAAGCATGCAATGAGAAAGAGGTTGTTTTGGCATTGCAAGACAACCATGAGCAAGGAAGCACTCAAGAAGAAAATGATGGTGTCCTCACTCCTTGCTGGACCCAAGACATAATGCACTTCCTACACACAGGCCTATGCCCTCCAGAGATGAATAAAACCAAAAGGAGACACTTCAGATTGCAGGCTGTCCCATATGCCCTTGTTGATGGTGTTTTATTCAAAAGGGATGTGAATGGAGTGTTGCTGAGATGCATTGGTACAAATCAGATTCACAGAGTGTTGGAAGAGTTCCATGGTGGATCAGCTGGTGGTCATTTTGCACCAAGAGTGACAGCTCTCAAGATCATGAGGGTGGCTATTATTGGCCCAAGATTTTCAGTGATTGTTATGCATGGATCAAGAGGTGCAAGAATTGTGCATTCTTCACAGGTAAGGAGAGACTAGCTGCCCTTCCATTGCATCCAATTTCAGTTGACCAGCCATTCATGCAATGGGGTTTGGACTTCATTGGAGTCATTAACCCAAATTCAAGCCAAGGACACAAGTGGATTCTAACAGCAATAGATTACTTCACCAAGTGGACTGAGGCAGTAGCACTCAAGGAAGCAAATGAATCTAGCATCCTAGACTTCTATGAAGGGATAACAACCAGATTTGGCATACCTACTACAATAATATCAGATAATGCATTGGCATTCATTGGGTCCAAGGTAACTGAATGGGCTGTTAAGAATGGGATCTACCTAAGCACTTCATCAAATTATTATCCTCAGGGTAATGGCCAAGCTGAATCTACAAACAAGAACTTGTTAAGGATCATCAAGAGGACTCTTGATGAAAATCGAGGTCTTGGCATACTAAATTGAAATCAGCCTTGTGGGCTGATAGGATAACCCCAAGAGATCTACAGTAATTCTCCATTCAAGCTTGTTTATGGAAGAGAGAGGCAATTTTTCCCATGTCACTTGAGTTGCCAACATTAGAACTCATGAAGCAGTTGGAGTTGTTGGAGTTTGGACCCATGGAGGTTAGGTATGCAGAATTGATGGAGCTCCAAGAAATCAGAAATCAGGCATCCCAAGCAATGGAGAAGGATCAAGCTTTGATCAAGAAGACCTTTGATAGAAAGGCCAAGGATAGATCTTTCCAAGTTGGAGATCTAGTGTTAAAATGGGATGCAGACAGAGAAAAACCGGGAGGCATTCAAAATTTGATGCCATTTGGAGTGGCCCCTACATGGTCACAAAGTGTAAGGACAACAATGCCTTCCAATTGTCTACATTGGATGGTGAAGAATTACAGATTCCAGTCAATGGAATCCATCTGAAGCATTACTACTAAAGGAAAATTCTCCACCTTGTACATATTAGCTTAGGTTTTCATTCCTCCAAGTGCTTATGCACATTGTTTTGTTGTAGTTTAGCTTTGCTTTCCCTAAGTGCTTTGGCACAAGCTTGTTGTTCCAGAAATGTGTTTTGTAGGCCTTGCTCCAATCAGATGGTGTTCTACCCTCCATCTTCCTCCTTGCATTGTTCTAATCAGTTGGGGTACCAAGCAGAGAATTTGATGACTCCATGCCCAATGGATTGCTTCAGCAACTGGTAACTTCATCCAGCAGGCAGATGACCCCTCTGAGTCACCAAAATTGTTATCCAAAATGAGCCCCTTGCTTATTTTTTTGGCTAACTCCCTTCATTCCTTCCTCCTGTGTGCCTCAGTCATAATTTTTACTTTTCAGCACTCAAAATGTTCTGAAATGGCACCATTGATAGAGCTCTTTCTCAACTTTCCAGAAAGGTAAAGTTTTCTTCCTAACTCCATGTATTTTTGAAGTTATGGCTCGATGGAGTTTTTGTGGGAAATTTTCCTAGACAGCCCACTGGCCAATCAGAGAGTGCCACATCAGCAAAAAAGTGGGTGGGGGGGGGGAAAAATTTGAAAATTTTCACTAAGTGTTTGGCAAAATGAAAAAATTTTTCCCATGAAGGCCCCACCGACCAAATGGAGATGATGCCACGTGTCCAAAGGGGGAGGGGAGTTAGGAAAAATTTTCCAAGGTTGGCAAGGTTTCGAAAAATTTTTTTCAGCCCAAGGCCCGCCCAATGGCATTGCATGCCACGTGTCCTTAGGCCGAAGGAATGTCGGAGGGTGGAGGAAATATTGAAAATTTGGCCAAAATGTGTTTGGTGGGGGTGCAAAGTAAAAAAATTTTTTTTTTGCCGTGGCCCGCCAAAAGCCAAAACCTGGGAGAAGCCACGTGTCCTCGGGGGGTCGAGGCATCTCGAAGGGGGAGAAGTTGGGAAAATTTCCCAAAGGTTAGCAAAAAAGAAAAAAAGTTTTTGGCCCAGGCCCACAAAATAAAAAGAAGACTGCCACGTGTCCTCAACCAGGGGAGGGGAGGGGGAAAGTTGGAAATTTTTCCCAAAGCAAAATCAAAGGAAATTTTGAAAGGAAGTCCCGCCCCAAAACCCGAGCCAATAAATCATGCCACGTGTCCACGTGGCGGCAAAAAACACAAGGCAAGCCCAGAGAAAATGAAGAATGAAAGGCCCGTGTCCAATGGGGTTGTGCCACATGTCCAGCTCAGGGAAGATGGTCAACAATGATGAAAAATTTAAGAGAAAATGCCCACGGTGAATCACATCATGCCACGTGTCCTCGGGTCATCCAAATGGAGAATTTTTTGGAAAATTTTCCAAAGGCCGAAATGATGGAAAAAGAAGTAGGAAAGGCCCACAACCAATCAAAATCATGCCACATGGCACCAGAGTGGTGGGGGCATGGAGATTTTTGGGGAAATTTTCCCAAATGCAAAAAGTGGGAAAATTTCAAATTTTCAGCCCGCCAACCCATTTTGGCCCTGTTTTGCCCTAAATTTTCAAATGAGCATAACTTTCGATCCAGAGCTCATTTTTTTTCACGTTCTTTATATCAATGGAAAGATGGTGAAATTATCTACATGATTCCAGGGGTCAATTTTGTGTTTTGGTGGAGTTTGGAGAGAGAAAATTGAAAAATGCCTCTGGCACGTGGAAATCAACAAAATGACATTTCAACCACCATTTTTAATGAAGAATGGCTCACATTCTCTCCCAACATGGTTAAAAATGTCAGGGAATGGAATTTTGAGGGTGCCCATGCTATTTTAATACCATTTGGTTGGTGGTTGAAGCTCCTCTCATGTTTTCCCATGTTTCTCTCTCCTGAGCTCATTTTTTGCATTGTAAAAGCTAGAATGGGCTCATTTTTAAAAAGTTAGACATTTTTTTAGCTCTGCAACTTCCCTTTTCTTCCTAATCAGGTAGATTTGTGGATTTTTTTACCTTTCCATGCAAATACAACATCTTTTTGCCTCTTGGTCATTGTAATGCACTGTATTGGACCTGGAATGATAATGTATGCTCTGTGATTAAAATTTTCTCAATCCTTTCATATGTTTATCATTGTTTCCTGATCTTTCATTACATTTTGGAAATTTGTGCATGTTTTTTTTTTGTATATTTTCTTGTGGATTGTGTATGTTTTAGTAGTAGCAGGTGTCTACTACTCCTTTGGTGCATCACCTTATTTAGACTAGGTTTATTTTTTGCATTTTCTCAACCCTGTCTCCTTGGCAAAGTTTGATTAAGTTATAGGTAGCGCATGTGTGTATGATAAAGATAATGACATACAAGATATCTATCTCGCATGTGTAATAAGATGTGTAAGTACAAGTAAATGAAGCAAGAGTAAAAGTAACCAAGATATGCAATATGTTGTGGATGAGGTGAAATGGAATGCAATGTGAATGATAGGGGAAACTTGTCCCCTAGGTGGATCTATATTCATGCAATGAGGTTCAGTAATTTATGCCCCCTTAGTAGTCCGTAATGAAGCATAAAAAGAGTACGTCATCGGGAAACGGTTTGAGTGATGTTTAAGTCGTGTGTGAAAAAGAGTTGATGAATAACGTGTGGAGTGTTGATTGTAGAATGATTGTGTAGATTATATTGAATACAACACAGGTGATGTGTTAGAATGTGTAATGATTTAGCTAAAGTGTATATCACTAGATGGGCGAGTAGGATGCCATAAAGTGTGGTGATGTAGCATAAAGTGTATATCACGAGATGAATGAACACTAGATGGACGAGTAAGATGCCATAAAGCATGGTGATGTAGCATAAAGTGTATATCATGAGATGAATGAATATGATGGTAGAAAATGTGATGATGTATCACAAAGTGTATATCATGAGATGTACAAATGGAATGGTAGAAAATGTGATGATGTAGCACAAAAGCATATATCACGAAATGTTTGAATAAGGTGATGGTTAAAAATGTTGCATAGTGTGATACAAGGATTTATTGATTGATTTAGTGAATATAAAATAAAGATAATGATGTAAGTGTGATGATGAGGTGAGGTTCAATTTTTATTTTACCCTAAGTAGATGATTCTGAACCATGGGACTAGAGTGCATCATTGGGTAGTGTGTGCAGAACGTAGAGGATGATGAGTAAAATGTGTAATATGTGTAGTAGATGCCATGGGTGGGTGTCGTGTAAAAGGTGTAATGTGTAATGTAAAGTGTGTAGTATGTAATTTAAGATGTGTAAGTGTATAAGCGCAAAGTGCATGTGATGTCGAACATGTGGATAATATAAAATGTAAAATAATTTAGTGTGTAGAGTGTATATGATGTATAGGTTTATGAAGCACAAAGTGTGGATGATGCAAAGTAGATGGAAGATTGTATATGTAGAAAAGTGTATGATGTGTGAAGATGTGATGTGTATTGTTGGCAAGGTGCGGTGTGTGAGGTTCATGTGTATAGGATTCCCTCAACAATCAAGTGTGAACCGAAGCACAAGAGTGCATCATAGGGAAATGATGATATGAGAGTGTATCAAGATGTGTATGTCATATGTGAAAGTATAGATGTAAAGTGATGAGAAAATAAGACATTTTTTGATGTTGGGGGAGAAATAAGTTTGATTCCCCCAAGTGTACTATAATTATGGATATCTATGTAGCAACGTGAGAAGTGGCATATCATTGTGGGAGAGCACCTGGACGTGTCGTGATAAGAGTGATGTCCCCATAATGGTAGCCCAAACCAATGATAGGACTATGCGATGGTGACATAATTTGAAATGTGTCTTGACTATTAGTAGAAGGAGTAGTTTCTTTGACAAGATGAATTGGAAATGGAAGTGGAGTAGGATGGGGAGGAATCTTAAATGGTTGTGAATTAGGTGGAATTGATGATGCTGCAGGAGACTTGATAGGAGGAGACGGTGGACTAATTTTGAGAGGTGGTTGCATATTTTTACTTGGTAATGTCATAGATGACTTAGTAGGAGGAGGTGTTGGACTGAGTTTTAATGGAGGTTGCTTAGGTGGCGCTTTATTTTCCATAGAAGGAACATGAGAGGTAATGGCATGATGTTCATTAGACATAGACAAATCAAATTTAGGAACCCATTGGGATGTAACAATTGAAAATGTAGCAGGATTTTGTGCGAAAATAAGATAAAAACCTTGATGCTCAAGATGATTGATTCTTCATTGTAAATAATATCAATCATTGTCATTATGTTCATTAATTCGATGATAATTATAATATGGGGGTGACCTTGATATTTTGCAAAGTCGGTAAGGAGGATTTCCTTGCATGACGGTAAAGTGACCAATTGATGACTAAGGAGCTCAATAAGAATGTCATGTTGCTTAGCATTGTGATCAAACATGAGAGGCTCTGGTAATGGAAAGACTTGAGGCTCACTAATATGAGCACATGTAAAAGACATAGGATGAAGATGAGATGTAGAAGGAGAACAAACATGAGCCTGAGAAGCATCCTTAAGATGTTGGATTTCAGATTTGAGAGATGTAATCGTGGATTCCATAGCCTAAATTTTTTCTTGAAATAAAGAATGTAAATATTGAATTGAGTCCAACATGGATTGATTAGATGGAGGATCATGAAGACTAGGGTTGTCGATAACCAATCTAAAATATCACTCACTTGATGCAACGACATATTGATAGGTAGATATATGGTGTCTAGGGATTTTTTCAACAACTTGACAATTAGGTGCGAATTGAATTAAATAATAAAAAGAAATTTGAGGAATTTTAGGAGCCATGATAGAGAAATTTTAAGACACCCCTATAAAATTGAAGGTGGAAAATACCCGCGATATCCCCGTAACTAGCCAAATGAAAGGTGAATTTGACAAAGATTCAACAAAATTTTCACCTAGTTTTTCATGGCTCCATCGACTGACGTGACAACACTAGTTCGTAACCACTCCTGAAATGCGTCAATGGGCGCGACGACAATAGTTTGTAATGACGCGCGACACTGGCGCGACACTAGTTCGTAATGACGCGCGACACTCAGTCAATGAATGACGACGACACGATCGTAATGACGCGCGACATTGTCTCCCTCTGCCGCGCTCGCTCGTGTCGGTGTAATGACGCGCGACACGCTTCGACTCCTCATCGCGCACGCGCCATCGCCCCTAATGACGCGCGTCATTTGCTCCTACTGACGCGCGTCACTTGCTCCTTGACGCGCGCGCGCCAGGACTATTGTCACGCGTCAGCTAAGACCTTTGACGCGCGACACTGGCATCTATTGACGCGCGACACTGTACACTAATGACGCGCGTCTTTGTCTTCTATTGACGCGCGTCACCGAACCTTGTTGACGCGCGTCAAAGGTCTTAGCTGACGCGCGACAATAGGAGGAAGTGACGCGCGTCAGTAGGGGACAGTGTCGCGCGTCACTAGGAGCCAGTGTCGCGCGTCAAAGGTCTTAGCTGACGCGCAACAAAGTGACAAGTCCGACGCGCGCGCGTCAATAGTGCCAGTGACGCGCGCATCAAGAGGAGCAAAATGACGCGCGTCATAATAGGGCCGTGATGACGCCCTATTTAGCTTATAAATACCCTTGTGCCGCTCATTTTCTCATTTTCATTTTCCCATTCTTGAATTTTTGCAGGTCTAAATCGTTGTCAAAGACGCAATTACAGCTATAATGTCGACTTCACATGCTTCCCAATTGCAAGTTCAGCAAGAAAATCAAGAGAATCCAACTCAATCGATTTCCAAGATCAACTACAGGAATCCCTTATGCCCTCACATCCATACGGCTTTAAAGATGTCTTCAGAATATCAAGCTTTGATGGAAGAGTGTGAATTTACAGGGCTCGTTAATATGCCCCATTTCGAAACAGATCCGGATATTTTGAATTACCTTCTGTCATGCTACAATTCAGAGGACGGTATTTTTTATGTGACTCTGAACGATGGCCAAATGTTCCAATTCACTATTGAAGCAAATGACATCCATCGGTTTACGGGCCTTCCTTTCAGAAATTTACCAATTGTTACAACCAAGGCAACACTCTTGGAAGAAGACAAGAAATTTCTCGAATCAACGTACGGTTTCCATGTTGATTGTAAGTATAATTCGTTTTAATTCATATTTTTTATTGTTTTTTTTATTCTGATACAATTTGTTGTTATAAATTTATAGTAATTATCACTGTTTCGCATTTGCAGCCCATGTCAATAAATCCAGGCGTGGTGTAGATACACAATCAATTGCACACCACTTTCTTGCTGCACTTATTTCATTTTTTCAAGCCAGAATTGTTTTGCAGGGTCGCCAAACAGATATACCAAATTGGGCCATCGCATACATTTGTGCCACTATCTCAAAACGACAATTCGATTGGTGCACATATCTATCCAAAAAAATAAGAACTGACATAATAAATTCAAAACTCTCAGATAAACCTTTCATTTATTCAACAAACTATCTCCTCGGCTTCTACTATGAGGCAATTTTAAATTTAAAAGATAAACAAATTCCTACTTGCTCTGATGAGGCTTTGAAGAAATTCTCAATTCCATTTGAAGAACAACAGGTATAAACTATTTAGTTTGTAATTGTATTTCAATTTTCGACATTACAGTGCACAGTTATTAAAACTTAAATTTTAATGTTTTGCAGAGAAGATATCTTGAAGCCCTTCCCCGAAAAAAGAAGTTATCGAGAGGAAGAGGCCAACAACACGCGGAGGCTTCGGGGGACTCCCAATCTGAAATGGAAGCTCACTCCTCTCCAAACCCTCAACAGTTTGAACTCGTTAAACGCCAGAGAAGTAATACATTCTCATATATTATTTACAAATTCCAAAGTTGCATATTTATTTTTCAATTTAAATTTTAACCAAATGAATTGACATTATTTAATATTGATGAATTGCAGGGACTTTGGAACCTTCTTCCCCAACTCACTCCATACAGTCGCATGCATTCATATCTTCTGAACAGCCACTGAGTACAACTCCTACAAGGCCACCCGTAGCACCGAGAAAAACAACCCCTCGACAACAAGGTACAACTTTTCTATAGTACGTTTAATTTCGTAGTTTTGACTTTATGAATTGTTTTAATATTTTTCATTTTTTTCTTGTACTTTTCAGCATATGTCAGTCATGATCAAACCACAGCACCGACACCCACTCAACCATTAATTTTTAAAATGCCAACCAGAGGAACAGTGAAAAAGAACATTGGTAAACGCATGCCTTTTGCTCCGGCCCCTAGTGGGACACTAAACCTTGCCTCCTCGTTTCGAATTCCAACTCTATCACTTGGTGGCTTGCCCAGTGCAACGGGCATATCTGTTTTTTGACAATATAAATTTAGATGAAGATTATTTGGGCATTGATAGCAATGACCCAACTGGTTTTTTTGATACCCGCGAGATGATTCAAGGCCAGCAGGTATACTTCAAATTTCAATTTTAATATGCTTTACAATTTTTAATTACATTCTGATTTAAATTTATTTATCTAAATCTTGATTAATTTTTTCAAAAACAGGATCAGCCCACCCAAAGGCAGAAACAAGGAGCAGTTGATCTTGGTGAAAGCCCCCATTCTTCTCCAAAGAAGATCGTCTCGCATCGATTCGATAGTGAACAGCTTGCCACGCCACGTTTCCTTTGGAGAACTTAATTGGTAATGATTGTCAATCCCATGTCAGTGAGTTTATTATTCCTCATATCCAACAGCTTATAGAATGGGAGAAAAGGGCTAAAGTTCTTATCAATGAGATTATTAGTCGTTATGAAAATTATTGGCAACGGGATAGTTTATACGCTGCAGTCCAGAATCAACCTGCGAAGATGG
Organism: Taxus wallichiana var. yunnanensis; assembly: GCA_018340775.1. Taxonomy (NCBI): domain Eukaryota; kingdom Viridiplantae; phylum Streptophyta; class Pinopsida; order Cupressales; family Taxaceae; genus Taxus; species Taxus wallichiana. The sequence goes on along the minus strand of CM031244.1, from coordinate 744,283,897 downwards.
ATTCCTTACTTACCCAAGTAAGATGTGGGACTGTCACGTTTAACAACAACTATAAAGACGACATTTTAGATAAGGCACTAAACAAATTGGAAAATATTAGTGCCGAGGCCCAGGCATATTTTAACAAATGGTCCAAGGACAAGGATTTGGTATCAATCGCAAATGCCGAAAGAGATAGAGCGGTTGTAAGTACTATTACATTTAAACAATCATTCTTGTTAATTTGAAATTTTGAATTTACATTAATATTTTGAATTGACATTACTCTTTTTGTGCAGTTGAAATATGAAAATTTGAAGAGTCAGGTGAAGGTTTTGCAAGTTCACTTGGAAACAACAAAGAACAACTTATCCGCAGCAAAAAATTTGAAGCAAAATATTGTTTTGGTTAACAAACAAAACAATACACTAAAGCGGATAATTAAAGAGCATGGTCTCGACCCTGACATATTATTCAAAGCCAAAGCAGCTGCTGATCCAAATTTGCTGTCGCATGGAGATGCAACAAATCAAGAAGAAAGAATTATAAAAAATCTGGACAGTGCTGCAGAAGATCTTATAAGTTCAGGGGTTATTTCTGGTGTTGGGGAAAGAGGTACATCCACAGTGGAAGAAGCCATTGGGGAAGAGAGCAGAGTAGAATTGTATAAAGAAAAAGAGGGTTTTGAAAATTAGAAACTTTTATTATTGAGGAAACTTTATATATTGAATTTGAAAACTTCTACTATTGAGTATGTACTATGGTATTTGAATTTAATTATATGGATTTATATAGTCTTTAATTTTAATTGCATTAGATGGTGATTATCATGAATTATATGTATGTTTCTTGTTTACTTGCATTGTCATGAATTGTATGTGGACGTAGATGATGAATGATGATAACTGATAATTAATGATAGATGATGATGAAAGACGATGATCAATTTAATGTGTATAATGTAAAATGTAGTGCCTAAATATCTTGTGGGACTTTAATTATCTTGAAAATTATGTTTTTGGGAAAAAATAGCAACTAAGATTTGAAACAGATCTTTAGGATTTCTCCTTAATAGACTTATGGTGTAGGAAAATTCTATTTTAAAGAGATTCACCTCTATATAAGTGCATAATCTCTCATTAGAGAGGTTGTTTGACATCCAAAATAGTCAAGACCATTTGTCAGAAAATAACGTTTTGCTGGAAACAATCAAGACCATGGTTTAAAAGATATGGTTTTGTTATCATGGATATTGTTTTGTGTAGAGTAGATTGACAAGTTGCTGTAAATAGTCAAGGTTATGGAGGCTAGATTAACCAAAGTTGGAATAACCATGTGATTAAAAGATAGGTCAAGCTCGATATAGAACTTTGAAGTTTAATGTAAAACATATAAGGTTCTTATCATGAAGATTAGTCTGTATAGATCAAGTTCATAGGTTGAAGAATCCTATCATTTTTTAATATTTGATAAGGGTGAAGAATAATTGTGGATTAGAACTGGGAGGCTATAAGTTGGAATAATTTTGAGTGTGTAAGAAAATATTGAAGGTTGTAAACTAGATCATAGCAAACTATGTGTGTAAGTATTTATGTAGAGCCTTGAAGAAGGCACACTACATTTGCAGGATAGTTTGAAGAAGGCACACTACAATGTTCTAGTCAGTTTTATTACTAGAAAGGATTTTTATTAGATAAAGACTCTGTCAAGTTGATTTAAATAGTTGTGATTAGTGTAGATTTGGGTGGGTGACTATAGGATATGGAAGATAGCATTAGAATTGAGTTTGAATAACTTCGTGTTAGAGGATGATCATTATAAGTCTAAAAATAGATCTATTTCTTCATGGAGAAATCTGAAGAAGTGATGGATCTATGACAAAGCAGGGAATTTTAGGAATTTTAGGAATTTATAATAGTATAAATTGTTTAATAGTTTATCAAAAAGAATCATCACATATAAAAAATAAAAATTAAATTCTAAGAAAGAATCATCACTGGTAAGAAATTAAACATAATTGCAAATATCATAGGGTTTAGCTTACCTCTTGCGTATTAGATTGCTGTGAAATCATCAAGGGTAACGTGCTAGATCTTTGTTTTTCCTGACATTGTAGATAGAGGGGTGAGTTGCCTGACATTGTCAGTCCTGAGAAGTGCCAGCAACATCTTTAAATATATAGACCAACAATATCTTTAAATAAATGATAACAAGAGCTGAAAAAATGTAAAGTAACAAACAATAAGATGATGTTGAAGAAGATACCTATTTAAAATTGAAATCATCCCCGGTAATGTGCTAGATCTTTGTCTTAATAAAATTCAACACAAAAAATGGATTAGTAGATAGATGGGTGAGTTGCCTGACATTGTCAGTCAGAAAAGTAACAGCTTCCTCGGACGGATGTCAACCCACGTTTTCAAAAAATAAAATATTGTATTTAACTAAATGTAAATACATAGACATCTTTAATGATAACCAGAGCTGAAAAAAATGAATAGTAACAAACAATAAGATTAAGGGGAAAAAGATACCTCCTTAAAGTTGAAATCATCACTGCCACTGGTAATGAGCTATATCTGTGTTTCAAAAAAACCCAACACGAGAAATGGATTAGTAGATAGATGGGTGAATTGCCTGACATTTTTAGTATATAGAAATGTAACATCTTTAATGAAAACCAGAGCTGAAAAAATGAATAGTAATAAATAATAAGATTAAGGGGAAAAAGATACCTGCTTAAAGTTGAAATCATCACTTCCACTGGTAATGAGCTAGATCTGTGTTTTAAAAAAACCCAACACGAGAAATGGATTAGTAGATAGATGGGTGAATTGCCTGACATTTTTAGTATATAGACCTGTAACATCTTTAGGAAAACCCATGGTTAACCAAAACATGAAATGTGTATAGGAGTGTCTTTTAGTGCTTCATGCCAAATTTAATTAGATTTTGAAATGAGTATTTAAACTTATTCAAGTTTTTATAAAACTCGATCGCTTAGAAATGCAGACTAAACAACCTGTATTCTTAGCATCCAAGAAAAAATACAGTGCCTTCTTCAGATAAATCATAGAAGTTAATTTTGTATAGGATTCACATCTTGAGATATTGTAAAATGTTTTGGGGAAAATGGATCAGTATCAAAATATGTTGTATAGGATTCACATCTTGAGATTCTCTCTTCAGGACTGCTTCTTGGAGTGGTTGAATTAAAATATGTCTCTTTTTTTTTTCAAATTTTTAAGGTGGTGCATATGATCATAGCTCAATAAGGTTGTTTACATATCATATTAGTTACAAGAATGAGGTTTGAAAGATACAATAAGGGTAAAGTGATCAAAATTGTTGTGTAACGGAAAGTTGTTTTTACTTTCTTCTAATTATCATTGTTGAGCTGATGAAATACTTGGTTGACCATTGCAATGAGTATCAAAGTATAAAATTCCTGCTACCACCTTGTTTTGTTTTCCTTTGCTGAAGATACAATGTTCAAGTGTATGTTTGAAGACAATTTTCTTGAAGCTCCCCCATTTCTATGCCTTGAATTGATTAATCATGATCTTCTTGAAGTACAATTGATAAAATCAAGTGTCTCAAATATTGAAAAAAATTTACAGCTCAACATAAAGTTCTCTGTGCAAGGTTGGATCATCTTAAAAAGGTAACATTGTGTAAATTTTGTCAAGAGTGCCTTACTGGTACCTCATCTCAAACTCAGTCTTAGCATATATCATGAAGTTTCTTTTTGAACTTATCAAACAAGACCCTATATCATCATCAAGTACACACCAAACACTGTTTCTTTGGTCTGGGGATAAATTTGAAGGCTTCATCTCAATTGGCTGCATTGCAAACATGAAGGGAATTTCCTCTAGAGCAAAAGAGGTGAAAACTTTGAATTCCATTAAATTTTGGATAAGAAATCAATTATTTGGTAGTCTCAGGCTTTCTCTGTGCATAAAGAGATCCATCTAGTCACTCATCACTCCTGACGCGTCAATGGAACGTCAATGGTCTTGACCGACGCGCGACACTCCCCGCTATTATGCGCATCACTGGCACCTAATGACGCGTCACTGGCACCTAATGACGTGCGTCACTGGCACCTAATGACGCGCATCGCGGCATCCCTAATGACGCGCGCCGCGCTCCTTGACGCGCTGCGTCTAATGACGCATCGGCGACGTAATGACGCGCGCGCTCTATTGACGCGTCGCGTCACTCTGGCCTACGACGCGCGCGTCACGGCTCTCTATTGACGCGCACTGTCTCTTTTCACGCGCGCGCACATTTCTCTTTTTGACGCGCGCCGACTCCTCCTATTGACGCGCGTCACTGGATTCTATTGACGCGCGTCACTTTCTCCTATTGACGCGCGTCGCTCACTCCTATTGTCGCGCGTCACTAGGACTATTGTCGCGCGTCAGCTAGAACCTTTGACGCGCGTCAAGTGAAGCCATTGACGCCCAATTTAGCCTATAAATACCCTTCAACCGGTCATTTTCTCGTTTTCACCTTCCAGCTCTTGATTTTTGCAGGTCTCGATGCTTCCCAACTGCAAGTTCAGTAACAAAAATCAAGAGAATCCAATTCAATCGATGTATCTTATGCCCTCACATCCATACTGTTTTAAAGATGTCTTCAGAATATAAAGATTTAATGGATGCGTGTGAATTTACAGGGCTCGTTAATATGCCCCATTTCGAAACAGATCCGGATATTTTGAATTACTTTCTGTCATCCTACAATTCAGAGGACGGCATTTTTTATGTGACTCTGAACGATGGCCGAATTTTTCAATTCAGTATCGAAGCAAATGACATCCATCGGTTTACGGGCCTTTCGTTCAAAAATTTACCAATTGTTACAACCAAGGCAACACTCGTGGAAGAAAAGAATTTTCTCGAATCAACGTTCGGTTTCCATGTTGATTGTAAGTATAATTCGTTTTAATTCATATTTTTTATTCTGAAACAATTTGTTGTTATAAATTTATAGTAATTTTCACTGTTTCGCATTTGCAGCCCATGTCAATAAATAAAGGCGTGGTGTCTAATATGTAGCATTTATGAGTACATGTAATTTTTGCAATGCTAGTGTCTAAGATGAGCTTTGTAACTTTGATTGACCTGATGAGTGCAGTGGAAAAGTTTAAACAAAAAAAGATCTTAAGAAAACTGATGGAACCAAGAAGGGGAAATTAATTGATGTTCCCAAACTTGATGATGCAAATCAATCAAGGGGGAAGAATTCTGATCAATGTACTTTAATATTAACAGAGGGTGACTCAGCCAAGGCTCTTGCTGTAAGTGTTTGTGCCTTGAATCAGGGAAATGTGAATACTGAATTTGGTAGTATTGTGACATGTTTCGACATCACTTTCCAATTTAATTTTTTGTTATTTTAGTTATCTTTATTATCAGGTGGCAGGAATATCTATTGTTGGTCAATATTATTATGGCGTGTTTCCTCTCAGAGGTAAGCTGCTCAATGTCAGGGAAGCTACCACTCACCAACAAATGGAGAATAAAGAGATAGTAAATATAAAAAAAATCCTTGGTCTACAGGAAGATAAAATATATGACAACATTAAATCTTTAAGATATGGCCATCTGATGATAATGACAGACCAGGTACATGATCTTTGTATAGCGCTGTTTAGTTTCTGCTTAATTCTGACACATCCTTTCTAGTGAGATCCTTTTTGACTTGTCCTTTGTCTCTTAAAGGACCATGATGGTTCCCACATCAAAGGATTGCTGATCAATTTCATACACCATACCTGGCCATCACTGCTTAAAATTCCTTCATTTGTTGTGGAATTTATCACTCCTATTGTCAGGGTAACTGTTCCCCCTGTATATTTGGTTGAGTGTATTGAGACTCTTTATATTTGTTTTTAAGCCTCCAGATGTTATTTATCTCCATGTCTAATTTTGGCACATGTTGATGTAGGCAACTCACAAAAATGGAAATGTGTTATCTTTTTACACAATTCCTGAGTATGAAGCTTGGAGAGAATCATTGAGTGGATCGATAACTGGCTGGACCATATAGTACTACAAAGTAATGCTAGTTTGTTTTCTCTTTATATGTTTTCAAGTTCTGGTTTTGTTCACTTGCTGATTAGGTATCACTTGTTGCTTGGACCATACAGGGTTTTGGCACAAGTACTTCTAAAGAGGGCAAGGAGTATTTCATACAACTGGACAAGCACAAAAAAGATTTTGTGTGGGTTGATGAGAAAGATGGAGATGCTTCCTCATATGAATCAGCTTATAGAATGGGAGAGAAGGGCTAAGGTTCTTATCAATGAGATTATTAGTCGTTATGAAAATTATTGGCAACGGGATAGTTTATACGCTGCAGCTGATCCAAATTTGTTGTCGCATGGAGATTTCTGGTTTTGGGGAAAGAGGTACAACCACAGTGGAAGAAGCCGTTGGGGAAGAGTGCAGAGTAGAATTGGATAAAGAAAGAGAGGGTTTTGAAAACTAGAAACTTTTATTATTGAGGAAACTTTAAATATTGAATTTGAAAACTTCTACTATTGAGTATGTACTATGGTTTTTGAATTTAATTATATGGATTTATATACAATCTTTAATTTTAATTGCATTAGATGGTGATTATCATGAATTATATGTATGTTTCTTGTTTACTTGAGTTGTCATGAATTGTATGTGGACGTAGATGATGAATGATGATAATTGATAATTAATGATAGATGATGATGAAAGACGATGATCAATTTAATGTGGACGTAGATTTATCATCAAGCACAGTAATTCTTCTTCTCTAGACTTTTGAACTTGTTTTAAGATAATTATTCTCTACACTTGTAACGATATGATCATAATGTCATTAGAATGGATATAGATGATAAATAAATGGAATGTGTTATAATGGATATAGATGACATTAATGATTAGAATGGATATAGATGACATTAGAACGAATAGAATTGTAATGATATGATTATGAATTATTTTAAAAAACGAAATTGTTTTAATAAATTTAAAATTAGATAAATAATTGTATTAATAATAATTGTAGTGTCAGGACTCAGGATATGATAATGATATGGTGATGATATGATATATATGGATGATGAGGAATTTTATGTGGACTTATATTTAAAATCGTATAATGTATTGTTTATCCCAAATTTTATGTGAATTTTATGAGGAATTTTATGTGGACTTATATTTAAAAATAAATTAAATATAATTATGAGAAATCAAGAAAGAATCATCACTGGTAAGAAATTAAACATAATTGCAAATATGCTAGGGTTTAGCTTACCTCTTGCGTATTAGATTGCTGTGAAATCATCAAGGGTAACGTGCTAGATCTTTGTTTTACATGACATTGTAGATAGAGGGGTGAGTTGCCTGACATTGTCAGTCCTGAGAAGTGCCAGCAACATCTTTAAATATATAGACCAACAATATCTTTAAATAAATGTAAATATATAGAATTAGACTTGTAACGTCTTTAATGATAACAAGAGCTGAAAAAATGTAAAGTAACAATCAATAAGATTATGTTGAAGAAGATACCTATTTAAAATTGAAATCATCACCGGTAATGTGCTAGATCTTTGTCTTAAAAAAATTCAACACAAAAAATGGATTAGTAGATAGATGGGTGAGTTGCCTGACATTGTCAGTCCCGAGAAGTAACAGCTTCCTCGGACGGATGTCAACCCACGTTTTCAAAAAGTAAAAATGTTGTATTTAACTAAATGTAAATACATACACCTGTAACATCTTTAATGATAACCAGAGCTGAAAAAATGAATAGTAACAAACAATAAGATTATGTTGAAGAAGATACCTATTTAAAATTGAAATCATCACCGGTAATGTGCTAGATCTTTGTCTTAAAAAAAATTCAACACAAAAAATGGATTAGTAGATAGATGGGTGAGTTGCCTGACATTGTCAGTCCCGAGAAGTAACAGCTTCCTCGGACGGATGTCAACCCACATTTTCAAAAAGTAAAAATATTGTATTTAACTAAATGTAAATACATACACCTGTAACATCTTTAATGATAACCAGAGCTGAAAAAATGAATAGTAACAAACAATAAGATTAAGGGGAAAAAGATACCTCCTTAAAGTTGAAATCATCATTGCCACTGGTAATGAGCTAGATCTGTGTTTTAAAAAAACCCAACACGAGAAATGTATTAGTAGATAGATGGGTGAATTGCCTGACATTTTTAGTATATAGACCTGTAACATCTTTAATGATAAAGATAAAAGATAGATAAAGAAGATACCTATTTAAAGTTGAAACAATCCATTATCAATAGCTTCATCAAAGTCGATGTTGTCTTCTGTAGAATGTGACGAAGAGCCAATTACACTCTCAAGGTTGGGAATATTTGTACTTGTAGTTGTATTATTCACACCTCTTCTTTCGCAAAGGGAATTCCAGTGCGCAATTGCTCTGTCGAACGGAAAGGTTTCGATGGAGTATCGAGAAACATAACACCTCATGCAACTTTCCAGATTTTTATCCAACCTGTTTCTCAGTTTTGATTTTATAAATGACAATGCACTGAAAACCCTTTCATCCTCCACAGACCCCAAAATCATTGTTTGGCATAACTCATATAATCTGAAATATTCACTGATATCTTCTTGTAAAATAGAACTTTGATAGATTCCTCGCCACAGCCTTGTAATAGCACCACTTTCAGAAGGTTGATCTAAATTCTTATATTGGTTCCTCATTGTTGTTGCAAAATTTGTTGACTGAAACTTTAATAAATCGGCATTCAGTATACCTTTGATTTCCACACCCTTGAGCTCTGACGTCTTTGTAAATTGTTCCATTATTGTACCCATTGATTTATGGAAATGCTTACTGACAAAGTCTGCACGGCCACCTTCAGTATTCCAAAAATTAGGATTCATCACACCCATGGCTTCCAGAATTTTATCTTTACAGAAACGTTCCCTAATTTCTGATGACAAGGTTTCTGAAAATTTTTTTAAGCTTTATTCTTGTTTCAACTATAACAGACTCAAACAAATTACGTGTCACGGGAACATCTTCTCGTTCCGATCCTGTAATAGCTTGACGTTTTTGCAAAATGTGCACAGGTATTTCCCTCCCATTAACAGTGATGCAGAGGTGATCGTGGATATTAAATCTCAAAAAGGTGTTAGGATTTTTAAGATCTAATAAATCTCTCCAATTTTCAAAAACAGGTGCATCAAAACTATCATTGGAACAGTACAATATATCAAGACTTTGACATACCATTTTCCTCATCCGTATAAAATCCACAATATAGATTAATCTACCCTGTGCATGCTTCATCAGTGTATTGATCTCCTTTAACATTGGAAGAATACCAACCAATGTAAGCAATGTCTCCAAATCAGTTAAACGGAACAACAAGTCCCTTGCCCTATCAACTTCATGACGGTATTTGTGCATGAAACCAACCAATGAAGGATACTCCTCACGAACTCTGCATGCAGGTTCATACAAAGAGATCCATCTAGTCTCCACATCCTTCAGAAGTTTTTTGCCATCTGTAATTCCAATTGCAAATTTTTGGAACTCGAGAAAACGCTTTGGGCTGCTTGACATATAGGCATGAAGTTCTCTTATAAGGTCTTCTAATTTAGCAACATTTTCGTGGTTGCTTACCATTTTATACGCTAAATTCATTCTGTGAGCCATACAGTGAATTGGTAGCATATATGGGGCCACTGTTGTTTGTAATCTAACACAGAGCCCTGTTCGGTGACCCTGCATGATAGATGCACCATCTGCTCCAACGCATACCAACTTCGTAGCAATTTCATAATCAGTCATACCAGCAACATCTTTCAAATGAGAAACAACTATTTTATATAGGTTTTCGGCATTGCAGTTTTCAACCATTTTCATAACACCCAACAGATGAGGTGTCCTTATATGATTTTCTAAAGTATAGATGTGGATACATACCCATGCGGTGTTGTCGACTGTTGTCACTTCATCAATTGAAAGAGAGATAAAGTTTGCTTTTTTTACATTCTCTTTCAAATCTTCCTTCTCTATCATCGAGAGGCATTTTGCCATTTCCCATCCACTACTCTCAGACCAATGAGACTGAGGTACATTCAGCATTCCGTTAAATTGATACAAAACTTTGAAATCGAGGAAATCTGAAATCGCTCTTCCTTTTTTAAGTATTTGAAAAAGAGTAGAGAATTGTATGAATTTTGCATGTAGATTTGTTTCTTTCATCTTACCAATATGCGATGTGATCGTTCCTCCCTTTTCCAATAGATGTCTGTGTTTTTTCTGCTCTGCCTCATATTCCGCTGCGTATCTAACATGCATGCATTCTTTTTCAGTTTTCCACCTATGTGTTTTGATTTTCTGGCCATCCGCCCCTATTACAATTAAATATTGTTTTCCACAATGTTTTTCTATAGTGTCCAGCTTCAGTTGCATTTTTTGTTGCTTTCCCAATTTCCACGTACATATTTTACATGTACATTCAGATGGGATTTCTTCAGAATTAGATGATTGTACAGGTTCAATAAATGGAAATTTAGCTGCCCAATCAAACTTGTATGTCCTGCCAATGGTCCACATATTCTTGTTCGTTTTTAATGCTTTACTTTTTTGAGTAGAATTTTGAGCAATATCACAATCACCTGGTTTCCTCTTTCTTGGACCGGAGTTTGATTTTGATTTCTGTCTTCCATTTTGCTGAGTGTTTGTATCTGTGATATCTAGCTGCACTTCTGGTTGCACCCCAACAGGAACAATATCTTCAAGATCTGGCATATTATCGTAGGTTTCATTTGTTTGACTTTGATACTGTGCAGAATGCATGTCCACCTCAATAATTCCTTCCACACAGTCAGTATTCTGATTCTCTGTGGTGGCATCTATATGATTGGTATTTACAATATCTGTATCCAGAGTTTCCAAAATACTTGAAGAGTGATTTCTGAGATTTCTTACTTACTTTTAGGTTATTCGTATTCTTTGAGCTGGCACCTTCCATTATTCTGAAAAGAGTCCTGCGTCAGCAAAAGAACCAAGTAGCGACTCTGTCCAGTCTGAGGTCTTGTCGCGCGTCCCATGCGAGGTCGCGTGCGTCCACTGTCTTAATATATCGCGCGCATCGCGCGCGTCAACACTTCCCTGTCGCGCAACACTTCCTCTCGCGCGTCGTCACTTCTTCTGCGCGCGCGCATCAACACTTCTTTGCCCAAGTCGCGTCAACACCTTTTCGCGCGTCGAACAGCTCTTGTCGCGTGTCGATCAACTCTCTTGTCGTCGATCACGCGTCGTCATGCGTCAAGACAGCTCTTGTCGCGCGTCAATGCCCTTGTCACACGCGTCAACACCTTTGCATTTCTCGCATTTCTCAACAATCACAAAGCTAACAATAATATGAATCTCTCGGTGCTCAAGGGTATGCGAGTTCAAATTTCACAAGATTGGTAATTTGGTAAGCTACTTGAGGTATACTACCCGCGAATCACCTAGGTTTTTATAGGAGATGTTTTCAAATGAAGGCGGCCGACCCCCCCCAAAAAATATACTATATATTTTAGGCGAACAGACACACCGACCCACTCCGAATAATTCACCTTTTCAAATTTTCCTAAAATGAAATTTTCGCCATATTACGAATATTCGCCGCTAAAAGGACATGGGCGCCCAAAGGAGACGAGGGCACTTGCCACAGAATCTGGCTGGGCACTAGTGTCCAAGATGAAAAATTTCGAAGGGTAAAAAGGAAGACCGAGAAAGTAAGGGTGCAAGACTAAAGTAGTAACAAAAAGAAAAGAAAGGTGGCCAAAGACATGGGTTGCTTAGTAATTTTTAAAGTAAGAATCATATAAATAGTAGTATGTAATCGAGAATAGATAATTACCCAAAGTGCATGATTTTGTGTCTACACTCGAGATGTTATATGGGATGAATGATTCACCTAATGTATGCCCCCTCATTTGGTGTACATGTGACCTCATTATGAGGATGTGGTCCAAAGGAGAGGACTCGAAACGATACCATGTAGGGGAGGGAATGTGCATGGTCAAAACTAAGGCACATGCAAAAGGTGTCTAGAAACATGTGTTATTAGAAAATGTGACAAACATGTTTAGAAAAAAATGTAAACAAGAAATAGTGCAGAAAAAGTAGACCATGAAAATCAGGTTTCAAACATGGGACATCGCTCATAATGTCACAAGAGAATCAAGGCAAGTATCCAAAAGCATACCAAAAATAATCTGATAAAGTATAGGAAAATACCACAATCAATGACATACAATATCAAATAATGGGAAACCATATCAAAGAAAGTATCAGATAATCATGGTGGAAAATAGTTCCCAGTAAGGAAAATGCTGCACATAAAGCACCCATTAACATGTTAGAGAGATAAGAAGTAAGTCAAAACATGTATAGATCAATTAAAGTAGTGTGATAGTAAGAATAAGAAGTAATAAATAATGAAACAATAACACTTGTGATGTGTAAGAGTAGTATATGCCCAGGAGCCTCAATAGGACTGGTAAGAGGTATAGTTCCAAGCATCATTACTACGTGTAAAGATCTACATAAATTCTACATTCACAACTAAAGAACAAGTGAACATGCATGTGTATATGATAAAGATAATGAAAAATTAAGTATCTGTCTAGAATTGGAAACAAAGTGTACTTGTAAGCATAAGTAAGAAGGAATAAAAAAAACAAAGATATGCAATATATTGTGTATGAGTGATGGAATTATATGTAATGAGAATGTGATAGGAGCAATGTTCCCCCGAGTAAATGCATATGAGTATGAGATGAGGTTCATTTATAAAAGAACCCTCAACAATCAAGAATGAACCATAGATTGATAGTGTGTCATAGGGAAATGGTTTGAAAGTGCACCCTAGAAATATTGATCATGAAGCACAGAGCATGAAATGTAGAAGAAGGTGAGTTTCATTTCATATTTAGACCATCAACAATCGAGTATGAACCGTGGAACTAGATTATGTCATAGGGTAGTATGATGTGTGAGAATTGAATGCTATAAAGATGTATTGTGAAGCACAAAGTGTGAAATGTGTATCATGTGAGATTAATGGATTTATTATGCCCTCAACAAATCAAGTGTGAACGTTAGCACAAAAGTTCATCATAGGGTAGTATGACGATATAAGTTGTGTGTATCAAGGTGTGTAAGATTAATGCTTAGAAATAGAAAGTATGGAGCACCGAGCGTAAGAGTAGAAATGGTATCCAAGCGATGCTAGGAAGGGGGAAGTAAGTGTGATGCCCCTCAAGTGTATAAGAGATGGAGATATATTCGATGTTGATAAAGTAATCAATGTAAGGCGTAGTTTCCTTGAAAAAATATTAGTTGTAGCTTATGTGGGTTGATGATGCTATACAAGAATTGAGAGGAGAAGGTGTTGGAGAAATTTTTAGAGGAGGTTGTTTAATTGGAATATGTACTTTGCGCTATAGAAGATTTAGTAGGAGGAGATGACGGGGTAGATAATTTTGAATATGGTCTGACATTAGATTGGATAGGTGACGATGACTTACGAAAGAAGGAACATTAGAAGTGATGTCATGATGCTCATTTGTCATAGAAGGAGCATATTTGGGAGCCCATTTGGATGTAGCATTTGGAGATGGGCATGTAGCAAAATTTTTGCATCGAATTAGATAAAAACTTGAAGCTCAAGGTGCTTTATTTGTAATTTTAAACTATAGTAACCATTTTCTTGATGTCCATTGATTCGATGATAATTGCAAAATGGGAGACCTTGATATTTTGCAAGCCGATAAATAGGAATAGTAATAAGTAGATGGGAAAATGATCAATTGATGAGTATGTAGTTGAGAAAGAATATCATGTTGCTTAGTATTGAGATCAAACTTGAGAGGTGTCGATAATGGTAATACTTGAGGTTCAATGATATAAGCACATGTAGAAAACATAGAATTAGGATGAGGAAATTGAGATGTAGAAAGAGAACTAACATGAGATTGAGAAGCATCATTAAGATGTTAAATTTAGAATTTAAGAGATGTAATAGTTGATTCTATAGCTTGAATTTTGTCTTGAAATAAATAATGCAAAGCTTGAATTGATTCTAAGATGGGTTAATTGGATGGAGGATCACGAGGGCAAGGGACATCGAGAGATGATAAAAAATGGCACTCACTTGAGTGGGTGGCGTATCTTTAGGGAGATACATGGTGTCTAGGGATTTTTGAAGAACATCTTTGCAAGGTGGATGCATTTGAAGTAATTCATGCAAAGAGATTTGATGAACCTTAGGAGCCATGAAATAAATAGAAACATGTAAAATAAGGATCCAAAAGATTGATCATGAGTGGGGTTCACCAAATGATTTAACAAATATGGAATTATGTAAAATCTTAATTGTAGAGTCATGTATGATGAAAAATTCTAAACAAGTGCGGAATATAGAAGAAACATGTAATAAGCTAAATAAATTTAAAAAGCTAAGTGTAAGTGATGCACTAATTTTAGCAAGAACTTGAAAATGTCATAGCTTGTGCTCTAGGTGTCCATTTGAGTCTTTTTCTTAAACCACCTATTTTTATGAGACAAACACACTAATCAACCCACCTTTCTAATTGGAGCACATTTCGGTACATTTTTGGGCCTGAAATCTACCACCTAAAGGCTGAAAATTAGGATTTAAGTTATAATTCATTTTTTTCCTATTTTAGGGCATTAGTAAATTTTAGTCTCTTGAATGCATAATAAGTTATAAATTTGGCAATTCCTCTAATTTAGGCATGTAGAAGATGTGTGGAAATTTATGTGCCTCTTGTACAAATAAGCATGCAAACTTATGAAGAATAACAAGTTCTAGTAAACTGCTAAAAATAGTAAATTCCACCACATAGAGTAGATTTAGTCAAAGTTAGTTAGAGTTTTCTTGGCAACTTAAGTTGGGAGTTTTTTTCTATTTATGAAGCATTTTAATTCATTATTCAATAACGAAGAAGAATATTTATTTTCTTTGAGTTCAAGATGTTTACATTGTATTGAGTTTGTGTTAAAGTTGGCTACATTAGTAAGAGAGGTAAATAATTACTTATCTTATTTATGCCTAATGTCTGGACTCAATGCAGACTAGGAAAACTGATGAATGGGGAGGAAAGACTATTGTAATCACACACCGTAAATTCCAGATGTGTCGAATCTTCCCGGACTAGGGCGTTTGTAATGGGGCAAGGATGCCAGGCGTTAGAGACATCTGTTAGATGCTCGTGGATGCGGGATCTTGTAAACTAATCTTTCAGTATCACAAGGTGGGATTTAATGGTTGTTGTTAGTCACCTATATGTTGGCTTTGAATGATTTCCGAATTCAATTGTAACTTGCAAAGATAAGATGACCTAACCCTCAAAATACATCAAATACCAAAAATAAAATATGTAATATGGGGAGTCGACTAACTCGACGGTCCACCCGACCGAGTGAACTTACGACCAAGTGCTACACTATATCTCAAACTCCATGTATTTCTTGTACATGTGTGATATAATCGTGCCCTAGGAATCCCTTGTGCAGTCCACGTGATATCTAGGCATACCAATGTAAATATATATGTGGATGAAAAAATTAACTTCCCCTCCTATGCGTGTATACAAAAAATGCAGTCCTTTTCCCTTGAATGAAAGCTAGATGGATGCCTTTTATGATCTTAGATGCCTTTGGATGCAACCTTAGATAATGATAATAGATGCTTAGAGCTTGGTCCTTTATTTTGGTCACATAAATTTGTATTTATATGATTCCCTTGTTTGAATTTTGTAATTGACAACTAAAAGTATGACCCATAATAAAATAAGATTCCCAAAAGATAAAAGAGGCCTAAAAAGAGTGAGTAAGATAGAAAGAGGTCGGGGTGCCTAAAAGGGACGAGGGTGCTATGCTGCACCGGCATCCCGATTGGGTCTTTGTGTCTAGAGTTATGAAAGATAAGTAAGCGATGTCTTGACTAGCCTATAGGGTGTGCAAGACCAAAGAGAAAGAAAGAAAGACAAAAAAGAGGCCAAAGACAACAATCAATTACTATTTTTCTCTCTTAGGAATCATATGAATGCAAGTATATGTTTATGGACCTAGAAATGTACCTTAGTGCGTGATTTTTGTCTACAATATCATCCATTTATATGAGATAAACTTCTCATCTTTGAGCTTATATTCATCATTAGACATGTTTGATGATCAACTGGGAGTTTCCTATAACCTTGACTTGTTTTCTATTCCATTTTATAGTGAATTTTAATCATGCAATGAGAGCTTCATACTCAACAATATTTTTGGTACATAGGAAGTCGAGTCTAAAGGGGTTGAGGTATAAAATCACCCATGGGGGTGATAAAAACAATTCTTGCCCCCAATCCATTAAATGTGAATGACCCATCAAAGTATATATGCCATGTAGAAGATACTTCAATATATAAAATAGAAGTGTCTGGAAGATCAGAACTTGGTGGTTCCATTCTTAGTAGTGGTGTTTTGACGAGTTGATGAAAAAGTAGTTGTCCTTTTACTACTTTCTAGTTAACATACTCAATATAAAATTCACTAAGCAAGATGATCCAATTGGCCATCCTCTTAGTAAGTGCAGATTTGGATAAAAGGTATTTAAGCGGGTCAAATTTAGATATAAGCTTGGTTTGTTATTCAAAAGGAAGTGGTGGGTTTTTAAAAGGTGAAAAAAATAGCCAAGCATGTTTTTTCAATATGCGGATAATTGAGCTCATAAGAGATCAATGTGCGGTTAAGGTAATAGATGAATCTCTCTTTGTGATTCAGATCATATTGAGCTAAGAGCACGTTGATAGAAAATTGAGTAGCTGAAATATAGAGTAGGAGGGGTTCACCTAGGGTAAGCGATATAAGAATGTTGGTGAGAAAATTTTTCGTGGGACAAATCGGTGGGTTTCTTGCCAATGCTCGGGAATATAAGTCCTCTAATTAATTGGTGTAGCTTCCATATATGCATGTGTGAGTAAAGGTGGATTTCTTTAGTGGCCTTTTGACCAGGGGATCCAATAGGGCGCTCCACCGACCTGCAGGAAAGATAACAATTTCTTGCTAGAGAGGAATTTGTCTCAGAAAGTGGGAAAGGGGAGTAAGAAATGAGACAAGAGAACTAATGTTGTCGGTAGAAAGTAAGAGTCCTACACACACTAGTTAGAAATTTTAACACATGCATTTATGAAAAGAAAAAACTCTGCAAAGTAACAACAAAACCAATTAGAATTTAATAAACACAAAGTATCGATAAATCACTTAGTCAAAAATGATAATAACTCCTTGTATTGATGCTCAAGCAGAAATTGTACATAGTATGAGAATGGAATACATAGAGAATAGGGGAAAATGGATAACTCTTTTCACTCACAAGTAACCAAAAGCCATCTCATGAACTTACAAGAATACAACTAGCTAGAAGAATCTCATAATTAGAACCCTTTGGAATGAGGAGCTCATTACAATTTATAGAAAAGACCTGACTCCTCATCTCCCTGAAGACCTTTCACATGCCTCATTTTTAGCTTTAGACCATTCATATTCCTACTCAAATATTAAGTCCCTTTTATAAAAACAAGGTGAATTAAATTTTACATCATGTTTCTAAATTCACTTAAAGACATATCAAAAAGTGCAAACCCCAATGCTAAATTAGAACATTGAAGAGAGAGAATGTTGGGGGGAAGAAGAGAGAGGAGGAAAGGAAAGGATGTTGCTCCTGATGAAGTCCATTGATTCTTCCAAGGAGATGAAACTTTGAATCTTTGAATCCATTGCCTCCTGAAAAACTCCTTAAAACTTGCACTCAATGCCGAATCGTTCTCTGTCCCGTGTTGATGAGAAGATCCCCACTCCCTCAAATTCCTTGTTGTAAATGATTTACTCATGTTGTAGACAAGAAACTACCTTTTGATGACCTATGGACACCTCAAACTGAGTGTTTAGAAACACTATTGAATGTAACCTCTGGTGACCGTGGACGTTGCTCTTGGAGATCCCTTCTAAAGATATTGAAGCTTTGGGACAAATCCTGCCCTAACTCCTTGCAACATTGCCACATTTCTTGGATGATTTGGACATGATCCTGATGAAACATATGTATTAATTGAAGCATGAGATGAGTGTTGAAAGACACTATTGAGATCCATGTAAGTGACCTCACTGTCACCTACTCTCGCATAGTCCGATGATAGAGATCTGTATTGTTTTCACCCCTGGAATATGAACTTCATTTTTCCTTAACACCTACTATATTTGGAAAAGGAAACTATTTTTAGAAAGTGTCAAGAATTTTCCCTCTCTGGTCTCCAACTGGTGATGTCAACTTGAATATTCAACTCCCAGTGTGCTCCCTCTGTGAAATCCGCCCTTTGGAATAACTCGCTTTTATTAGTAAGTATCCACAAGACAACTTACTATTTTTTGAAAGTGCAAAAATTAGCTTTTCCAGACCTCAAATGATTATGGTAGCTTAAATTACTTATTCACATTGCATTCCTCTCACCTTTTGGACCAACTGGCCATTTATAGTAAGGGCACTGTGGATCCGCTTACTATTTTTAGTAGGTGCCAATTTTGGACCAAGATGACTATTTTGATGATTTTTGCTGCGATATTGCTTCTATGTTCACTGCCTCCTCTGTAATTTCTCCAATTGATAGTTTTTATAAATTGAGCTTCTGGTGGTTTAATCATGACAAAACAAAGTTTTTTGATATGGGATTTTTCCCAATATCACTCCTTTGAAATTTTGGACTTACCTGATCAGTGGTTTGGGAGATTTTAAAGTTTCAAATTTTTGACTTGGCGGAACTTCTGAACATGACAACCATTAATAGAAATTGAAATTTGCAGGTCTTGTTTTAGTCTCTGTTCATGAAAAAAATTATATTTTTTGTGGTATTTTTCTTCTTATTCCACCGGTGAAATTTCTCTTTGAACCGAATGTCCTGCATTTGATGGGAAATCAAATTTTTTTCCTTTATTGGGCTGAAAGGAAGATTTCTTCACTTTGCGAGTGGTTTGTGCTACGAAGGAGGATTTGAAGGTGATTTTTTAATGGATTTTGAGAGTGAAGAACATAGTATCAAATGGTTCTTCATTTCGTGTACCGGTTAGCAAGATACATCCAGATCTTTGTTCTACAACAATGGAGTCTTCTAAAGAATTTCTCCATTATCCTCCTTTTCTTCAATCCTTCGGGTCTTTTTATCAACCTTCTATTTGAAACCTATGCAATATCATGAATTTGGAGGTTCATTTGGTGTGGTGGAGCTGGTTTGGAGTATTCATGGTGAACAATGCAGGTATGAGCAAGTTGCAGAGTAATGACAAGGATGGAGTTGTGGAAAGTTAGAAGCGAGAAAGTTAGCTTTAAAACAAAATTCAAAAATGCTTTAAAAAATTACATGCCAGGGATGGGGCACAATTTTATATCCCTCATTTCCCTTATCTTGAGGGATGAAAGGGACATGAAATTGTGCCAGGTTCCTAGATCTGACATGTGTCCTCTTCCAACTTTGACTAACTGCAAGAACTCACCTAGAGGGAAACTGTAAACGACAATATCTTGAGCTCCTGATGGAATTTTTTAGTGAAATTTTATATAAAATTTACTTTAAACGGTATTTTAAATCCAATGGTTGAGGTCATAGATCTTTATTCCTCCATATAAGCCCTAAAAATTTGATTTTTATCTTGTTCTGGAAAAAAACAATTATATACCTATTCTTTACAAAGTTTTGTGAAAAATATGATTTCACCATATTTTATATATTTGAATTACCTTTCCGACGATGTTTTTTTGGATCCTAACTCCATCTAGAGCTCCTGGAATCACCTCCCAAAGTTCAACAACTCTTTTGGCCATGTGCACTGCCTAGGCCTGTGAACCCTATTTTTGATCAAACTACCCCAACTTCTCCAAATCCTTCCCGAATCTTCCAAAATAACTTCCATGATGTTTCTATACCTTCAATACGCATTTGTATTGTTTTTGGATCATCCGTCCTTCTCTAGGGGGTGCATCGGTCTTGGGAAGGCCAGTGGTAGCCCTTCCCAACTCTGCCCAGAAATAGTAGTTTTCAAGAACTCCTAAAATCACCTAGGGGGTTAAATTGACTTTCCTAAATCACCTAGGGGACTGAGTTAACATCATTTGGGAGGTCATTGGACGAGTGTGAGACTGGGGTGCCTCGGAAGGGTGAAACTTGAAATTTTTGGCACAGGGGTATCATTGTCATGCTTGAAAATTGTCAATTTTCATGTTGCACATTTGCATGACAACGAGAAAATAAACAAATTATCTAAATATTACTTGAGTATGTAAAATTATTGTCGAAATCAATACCCCAAAGAAAATCCACATCTTTTTAAAGCAGATTAGTGAAGGAATGACATTTATATGTAAGCTATGAGATGAATCTCGTGGCGCTTGGATTTTTCCCCTGTAAGATGTGTATTTGCTTGAGGTTCTTGGGAGGAGGATTTTTGTAATAGTAGTGACCTTTTAAGGGTTTACTAAAATTCCTCTGAACAATCATCTAGAAGAGGAATTTTAGTAGACCCGAAAAAGGTCACTACTATTCGAGGTAATCTACCGGCTTCCAGATGATTTTGTGTAATAGTAGTGACCTTTTAAGTCTACTAATAAAGCAAAGTAAGTGTTCCGATGATTGTTGCTCTATATTTTCATATGCCTTTATAGTGATCAAATTAGGCTCTAGTTCATTAGCATTACGTCCCAATTATTTCACAAGTTTTAATGTGTAGATGTTAAGACTAAATCCATTGTCCATAAGCACCCTTTTAATCTTTTTACAAGTAATGATCACTTCTATGTATAAGGGAAAATTGTGTGTTTGATTATCCGATGGAATATTATTTTGGCTAAAAATGATTTGTTCAAATGGAGTGATTTATGTAACCAAGGATCAGATGCATGAAGCATCAATTTCAGAAGGAACTCTTGACTCCTAAAGGGCCTTATAGATGATGTCCTTCGAATAGTAGATATCTTTAAAATATCCAAGATAGATATCCCAGGTGGTTGTCTTCTCAATATGTTTAGGGATATCATAATGACCATCTGAAGGAGTAGATAGAGAGGGTCTTAGGACAATAATATGAGTGCATCATGTTGTAACGACACACTCTAGGGATTTTATTTTAAGGGTATGGATGTGGGTGTTAATGGGATGGACATAGCAAATAAGAGAATCAAAGGAATTGAAGGTTTGACCAAAAACATGGTAGGTAATCTTTCCTTGAGAGGACTAAACTCGATTTGGATTATTTTTGTATGTTTATGCTTGGGGAATAGTTCCTTGTAAATACCCAACTGATTATTAGATGTTTTGGAGGATTCTTGTGTATCAATTTCAATGTCTCCATGATTTAGGAGATCATGAATGAAGTTTTTAAGCTTCATACATTTATTTGTAGCATGACCTTTAATTCAATGATATTAATAATATTTTTGGTCTTTATACCAAAAAGGCTTAGGTACATCATTAGAAAAAATGTAGTAGTGGTGAATGTGATCATGTTGGCTAAATCCAGCTTACTTTAGGATATATGATAATGAATCATGTGAGTTGAGTGTACTCTCTACGTTTTACAGTAGATTTAAACGATGCACGTGTGAGATTTAAGTGTGGGGTGATTTGAACCATTTTTACATGTTTGGAATCAGTGATTCCATCACTTAGAATTTTATTTTATTAAATAATTATTATTTGTCATTAGGTTTTGAGTCATGGTTGTCTCTTTTGAAGGGTTTCATAACCCCTTTGGCAAGTAAAGAAATTTCAATTTGACTACCTTTCTCTATAACGTCTTCGAATGTGTCAACACAATGCATTTGCAAGTGGAAGGCTATCTCAAGGTGTAAATTAGGTAAAAGTGCAGACAAGTTGTTTCTTAAGGATGGAACAAGGGACACAACTAGCTAACCCACATCATCTCTAAAGGAAAGAAGTGAATTTTTCATTGTTTTGTTGTTTAGCACAACATAGGTTTAACATCGTCATATCACTTTCCATATTGAATGAAAAGTGGCAAACAAAATTTTCAGCTAAGTCTGCGAAGGTAGAAATGGAACCTTTAGGGAGATGGAGAAACCATTCAAGTGCCTGGCCTCCAAGACTCCTAGAAATAAACGAATAAGGTAATTATCACTATATACTACTTCTTGGCAAGCCATGAAGAAGTCCTTGATGTGGTCATGAGGATCACCTTTTCCCCTATATTTATCGAATTTAGGGTAGTCAAAGCTTAGTGGGAAAGGAGTATGCAACATTTCCTTATCAAAATGGTAAGAACATAGTTATTCGAATTGAAATTTCTTATTGCGCCTTTCATTACTTTCTTGTAAATTGATGAGTGTGTCTTTCATAAACTGTCATTCTTATCTAAAATTTTTCCCACTTGATGATGTGGTAGGTATATTCGTGTGGTTAGATTTGGAGGATTTTCCACTGCAATTTTAGTATAGCTTTCAACTTAATTCACTTAGGTTTTTAAGTCCAATGAGCTCTACCTGCATTTCGATGGACATGGGAAGATAATTTTGATAGTTTTCAACTAAGGAATTCTAGTTTTCATTACATAGCAACATTACCCTTGTGATTTTTTCTCTACTTCATCATGTTGTGGGATTTCGTTCTCTATTCTAATTTCACAATTTGTCCTAATAAAGGGTATATGATGACCAATCCTAGTGTGATATGCATTTACATCATCATTATGACCTTCAAGATGAGTGGACATGGAGGCATGTTCAAGATTTAATATGTCCTCATCAGTCCTAAGAGGTGGGGGAGGATCTCTACTCTTCATCCCAATCATGTGAGGAAGGAAGGTAGGATCAAAATCGAGGGAAATTTAGCCCCAACTCAACAAGATGTAGTAAGACTTGGTTTGTGTGTTGAAAAAAGTTTTCTACACAAGTGAAATATTATATAAATATATTTTGAGGTATTTCCTTCTTAGTAGCACTATGGTGGACCCACTCTTGTTCCTCTTTAGAAGAGAGAACCATAGGATTTCTAAGGAATGGATTAAAAACATGCTTCTTATAAATTGCATGAGTGATGGGTTCCATGACACAAAATGTGTTTTGCAAAGATGTTTGGATGTCTCTAAATGTCACAAGGGATATAAGGAAAAATGAGAAGTGTAACAACTATAAAGTGGGAACTCTCAAAGTGCTTAGACTATACAAGGAATATATAAAGAGATCTATGTAATGTGGGAGGTGTAAGAATCTATGAAATATAAAATTTCCTAGAAGTGAAATGTCACAAACTTTGTTTTAAGACAACTAGGAAAATTTGGACAATGTAACAACATAATTTTAACACTTAAATCTAGTTTTTAAGAAAAACAAGGTTTAAGTGGCAAAAAGGGTCGATACAATTTGGACAACGTAACAACACAATATCAACACTTAAATAAAGGTTTACGTGGAAAAAAGGGTTGATACAATTTGGGCAAAAATTCAGATTACTTCCTTTTGACCAATAACGCCAAAAAATAACAAGGGAATTTATGATTGGCGATGAAAAGTATGTGGTGTAACTTTGACGGAGTTTCTCCTTGTTCGAATAATAAGGTTTTAAATCAAAAAAGTTTTTCTATGTATGATTTGTGATGAAATATATGATGCACAACTTCATTGGAATTTTTCCTTGTTCGATAAATAAGGTTTTAACTCCAAATAAGTCTTGCTTTGTAATGAATCCTTTGAAATTCAAAAATATAATATGGAAAAGTTGGCTCCAATGCCAAATGAATCCCTAGTATTTTGTTCTCAACACTTGCCAATATCTTCTCTAAGAGAGGTACTCTTTTTAAGAATAAATTATAAACAAAGGACCATCACCCCAAAATCAAATTAATGAACGAGGCCTCATACAGAAAATTTTTAGCACTCCTCACATGTTTTCTAGTCAATTGGGGCACTTCCCGTTTCACCATCCACTTCCCGTAATGTGATGGCTAATTTGGGGTTCCTATAGTAATCCTCATAATGAGTTTTATGGCTTAAGCCAAGGCACTTGCCACAGTTTAAAGCAGACATGTTTAACCCTTATCGAAACCTATAAATACAATGTGACTAGTTCATCCTTATATTTATTTAAGTGAACATGTGTTTTGAATGCCTTTGGGAACTCGCACACGTGTATTTGTAATTGTCTCGATTTTGACTTTGACAAGCGAATGGTTTTGTGCTCAAATGATTAGTAGTTTTTCCATACAAACCATGAGGATCGCGATCATTTTTATTCTCGAAAACACTTAAAAGCGCAAGAGAAGAGCATATGCGACGTTTGATCCAACTAATAAAAATGGGAAAACTTTAATCAAAATAATTAAGTGCTCTTGAAAACTAGTTTTTAAACAACACAAATGATTAATAGTTTTTTCCATGCAAACCATAATGTTAGAATGAGGATCACGGTCATTTTTATCCTTAAGATCGCTCAAAAGTGCAAGAGAAGAGCATACACAATGTTTGATCCAAATAAGAAAATGGGAAAAACATGATTAACGCATTTAAGTGTTCAAAAACTGATTTTTAATGATAACTCAGATTAGAATAAGAAAACAAGCATAACAAACAAGGAATCAAATATAAGATTCTTGAAAACTTAAAAATTCAAGCCAAAATTTGACACAAAATGCTAGTGAAAGAAGATGACCACTAGCATGTACAAGAAGAAATGAATTGTGAGGTACATAAAATGTAGATGTAATAATTTTAATAGTAGCATGTACAACTGAATGATAGTGCGTGCGAGGTGAACACTAGTGAGTATAAGTTAACATTAGTGCATATAGGTTAACACCGATGTGTGTAATCTTGTCTTTGTAGATAGAGATAAAAAAATATAGAGAACACTTACGCAAGTAGGTTGATGGTAGCATGTATAGTTTAAACAAAGACACATGTAAATGGAGCACTAGTGCATGTAGTGTAACGCTAGCGCAAGGAATGGAAAATTATTATACACAATGTAACGCTAGCATAGACAGATTGCTCTTCAAAACACATCCAAAACTTCCAAAAATTGTCAAAAAACTTGGATTTTTAATGATAAGCTTCAAGTTTGGCAGCACTTTACCTACTTCACACTTGCAAGGAAGACTCAACACATGCAAACACAACAAAACATGTTAAGAAACAAAATTTATTTCAAAATATGTTAAAAAGAGGGTTATCATGTAAAGAAAAAACTTAACAAAGATAAAAATTGCATGAGAAAAAGGAGTTTCCCACTGGGTGTGCCATATGTATGCATGATAAATAAAGCTAAGCTAATTACTAGAACCTAACACCAAGTATATTTAATCAATTAATTAGTTCAACAGTTACATCAAGATAAAACCATGAAAAGAAAGTTTAAACTAATGCATAAAACATTAAAACATCAAATGCAAACCATCCTTTGATTATTTAGATGGGCTTTAGATTGTAGATACTTCCTTTAGCAAGCTGAATGGAACTACGCATGATCAAAAGACTTCTCCAAGGAAGAGGAAGAGATCTCACCAATATGGTTTAATTTCCATTTTGGTTCTTCTCTTACTACTCTTAGCCAAGTAGAAAAGGGGAAAGGTTGTTTGATCAATAAGCCTTCCAAGTTTGAAATTCTCTTATCATATGCAGATGTCTTACAAGGACATGGTGTAAATTCTCTTAACAAGGACATGGTGTAAAAGGTTCTTTATATAGTTTTCCAGATTGGAGAAAATTCATTCTCATGAATGTGGGATAAAAAGAACTTTTAGGATTAGAAAGTGATAAGTATGCTTAGGAATGGTTAAGTATGATTAGGGAAGATTAATTAGAATTTGCAACTCATGGGAGTTGGGTGTGATTTAAATTAATCAATTAGAATTGATTAATAGACCAAGTTAGGCTTGTAAAATCCAATTGGAGGGAAATTAGTGGAATCTGAAGGATTAGAAAGGGGGATTTACCCAATGAGAGGGTAAATTCAAGATTGAAAGGTTAATTAATTAATATTGGTTAATTAATTAATTAAAAGAATAGGATTATAACTAACAAAGTAATGTTAATTTGTATCCAGAATGAGGGATGAGACTAGTTAATTAATGAAGTGTCGTTAATTGACCGAGATGGAGGGGAATGTTAGCTAATTAGTGAGAAAGACACTAATTATAACCAAATGATAGAAAATAGGATAAGAAGTGTAATTTTAGTCTTGAAACCATGTAGTTAGATTTAGATGTCTACAAGCACAAAATAAAATTTATGAGTGGATCCTAAATCCTTGGCCATCATTAGGGAGGAATATAAAGGAGGCATAAACAATAGAATATGTATCATGGACTCCACTATACTTTGGTTTTAGGGTTTTCAAAAGAAATGGAAGAATATTATCAACTTAATGAAGTAGGCTTAACGAAACAAGATAGGGAGTGGATACAAATGATTAGAGAAGGCCCTAGATTTGAGAAATACTTAGAATATGATAAGGTAAGGGATATTGGGGTAGTGAATGAATGAATTTTTGAAGATATTGTTTCATATTCTATCTCTGAAGCTACTTTTGATAGCGAAAAATAAGTAGATCATGAGATATGGCCATAATTTTCATCTTTACTTGCACTATTATCACCACTTCTCCCTTATGGAAAGATATTATTTAAATATTTGATTTAAACATCTATCCTAAATTTATTTCACCCCATTATGTTTTACCCATAGATAATTAAATATTAACTATTTAATTACACTTTTTTACATGTATCTTAAATATTAACTATCTACCCCATATCAATTCCTAACCTCCCATATCAATTCTATCCATCTATCCCCCTATTTCTCCTCCCCCCAAACCATGCAGTGGGATATTTCCGTATTTGAGTCGAGGGATCACTTGCATCTTTCCAAAAAGGTCCTTTTTAGCCATTTCAGGAGTTGGTTCCCTGATCGGCGCCGAATGGTACTCGGTCGATGCCGATTTTTTGAACGGCACCGATTATACACCGGTCGGTGCCGATTACAAATACAGGGCTAGAATTTAGTTCTGGTTAGACAGAAAGAATGACAGAGAGTTTTGAGCATCAAGCCTGAGCATTATCTATCAAGTGAAAGCTAATTCCATCCAAATCAATCCCTGAGAGGAGTACCATTACTCTGCTCCTACCACATCGACATCGCAAGCCTCCATTGATCTCTTGGTGACTCTGCTCCTACATCTAGCGAAGGTGGAGCTTTGTCAGCATCCCAAAGGCTCCTGCAGATCCAACGGACATTGACGATCTAGCTTTCATTGTCCATTTCTCAATCTTCCTACAATTTTCCCCTAGTCGACGCCGACCTGTCGACAGTCGATGCTGATTTTCTCTAGTCGACACCGACCTATCTCAGTTGACGCCAATTTTCCTAATCGATGTTCCGATCGGCCTGCGCACAGTAAAAGAATTCAGGTAACACAAATCCAGCATTGTTTTCACAGTTTCCTATTTTCTGTTGCTTTCTATCCATTGTTTACATTCTGTCTGTCACTTTTAATCAGAAAATATAGACATTTATTTACATTCTTTTATCATGTATGCTTCTTCCTTTAATTGAAAACGTGGACTGACATCCGCCGAGGGAGCTTATCGCTTCCCGACCCATTTTTCGGCAGTCCACCCAAATATCTTTTAACGTTGTCTTTTTCTGTCAAGTATCTGTGTCTCAAGTTTCTCGGATCTACCTTATAGGATCGCTCATGTGCACCCATCTTGTCTACATCGGCTTTCTTTTCCATCTACATCTTCGCATCTTGTCTTATCTATCAGGTATCGATTTCATTTGAGTTTTTCAGGGTTTTTGTGTTTAGTTTGGTACATTAACTTGGACAGGTAACAAGTGCGGAAATTCTTGATCTACATTCTAGCACACTGGTGGGACCCAACCAAAGTCCCTTATTGGTAAGTTCATTTCTTTTCTAGTTTTGAGCTTTTGTTCTGTTTCTTCACTGCTTTTCGTCAGTTCTCCTTAAGCATTTTCCTTCCTTCATTTTGGTCTTGCTTCTTTCATTTATAATTTGCAAAGTTAAAGTTTCTTCTTTCTTGCAAAACTAAATTCCAATTCCTATTTCAAAGATTAATAAATCTTTCATTTGATTTCAAGATTGCATTTTTGATCCATCTCTTTATGCAAAATTGTTATTTTCTTGAAAGTTTTTAGTTCCTTAAAATAGAAATTTTCATTCTACTATTATCTGGATATATCTTTCTAGGATTTGTTTGTGTGTTTGCTTAACCTTTTCTTGCAGAGAACTTTGCTTGTTCATGGGATTGTTCGAGGGGAAGAGCTCAACAACGCGCTTTTTGAAGTCCACACACCTTGGAGAGCTAAATCTACAGGTATTCCTCTTTTACGGTGTTTTCTCCTTTTTAGGAACTTAAAAAGAACTTGTTTGTTTGTTTTCTATCACATTCAAACATTTCGATTTTGGTGCTTAAAAAGAATTTAATCACATTTGGGAAAGAACTTGTTTGACTTGTCTTCATCGAAATCAAACACTTCATCTTTAGTGCTTAAAAAGAACTTTTTCTTTGTCATTTCTTTGTATGTTCTTCATCTAGTTTTCTAAATAGGCTGGAAAATTGATCAAAATCAGTAGTGACACTATTTGATTTTTATTTTTCACCCTTGCACACAAAGCCAAAATCACTAGGTATTAAGCATTTAAACAAAAATTCCTTCCCTGGCCTCACCTACTTGGAAGTGACATCCAAGAGGAAGAGCCTACGCGGTACTCGGGCCACGCTATAAATTCATGGAAGTTCTAGTATATATTGGCAAAGCACCCGAACTCCCTTATCAGCAAAGGTGTGTGTGAAGTGCGGGGTAGGCCCCTATATCAAGCCACGTACTGCGGTCTTTTACTGAAGTGCCTTCGGGACTCCTCACCAAAACATTCCCCAAACCATCCTTAGTTTGGCTATCTGAGTAGTTCCTGTTCTAAAAAGCCTTCCCTAATATTTTCTTTCTTAAAAGCATGAAAACTTAAAAGAGATAATCACCTACGCTACTTGAATTGTCTGTGCATTAGTTAGGACAATCTCCTTTTTTCTATATTTCGTTTGTTTATGACGGTCATCACCCGGTTACAATCTAGAAAAATGGCTCAACTGGCCCCTTCTTCATCCGAGACCACCACTAATGTGGATGTTTCGACACCCCTCGGTCTTCCTCGGACCACTATTAGTTGGTTCCCCATCTTGGTCATATAATCCTTTCTATCATCCTAAAGCGATCCCATCACGTCCAGCTTCCCCCAGTCCTTCAGAGGTATCATCTACTTCTGATATAGAGTATGTTCCTCATGGAGATCCTGAATTTCAGGTGCTCCTTGATCGCAATCCGGTAGCCCTTATGGACTATCTAGTGCATAAGTCTGTTTGAATATCTGATCAGGGACCACCAATCTAGCAAGTTTATGACTATTCTCATGAACCATCTCAGGCTTTTATAGAATAGTTAGCATACTTTTTCTCACCTCGAACCACGGAAGAGGGTGGCACATCTATGCCTCCTTTTTCTCTTGCCACCAACCATGTCGACTGGTTCCCAAATGGTCTTGCCTATCCCTAGTGCCGCGCTACCTCAGCTACCCCGCAACCTATTTTTGAGAGGTCCTCTTCTTTAGCTATGATGGGTGCATCCGCGCTCTCACATTGATTGTTAATTCTTCTATGCCATCCATTATGTCTCAGGGTCAGTACCTCTTTATGAATCAACCTCCTTCTACGAGTCAGTTGGTTCCTTCTTCTCATCCTCCAGTTGGTCTTTCTTCCAATGCTCCAGCGACAGTGACCTTTACCCATCCTCTGGCGTCGGCACCCTTAATAACCAATCCGGCAGTCAAAAGCCTCATTCAGACTTTGTTCCCCACCAGGTCCAATCAAATCAACACCCATGCTCCTCAATCCATTCTGATTCAGTCGACAAGTGTAGGAGCCCACCAACCACAGGCTCCATCTTTCATTCAACCACCTTTCTCTCAACCACTTGTCATCTCACAGCCTACTCATATGCAGGCTCCTTCACAACAAGTGCCTCACCAGGCATCACCTAGAATGCCTGGTTATTCCTCTTATCATCCTGTTAATCAACAAATAAATCCCCCGTTAACACCTCAACAAAATATACCACTTCGCTTCTTATGCGGGACATACCAACATGCTTCCCCCTCAATCTGATGTCGTCCAAATTATTTTCAAGAAAATCATAGACCTAGAAGCCTCCACCAAAGGGGCTCGCCCTTCATACTCTTTTGAAGAAGTGTGTAATGAACCAATTCATCCATCAGTGGCTTTTAAGCCCTATCCTCCCCAATGGGAACTTCCTAAGTTCTCAAAATTTCATAGTCGGGAGGATCCTCAACAACACCTGCGAGCATTCAAACACGCTTGCTACCTTATAGTCCAGGATCAGGAGCTTATGCTCCACTTTCCCTATGTCTCTAGCAGGGCCTGCTTTAGACTGGTACAATAACATTCCTCAACACTCCCTATTTTCTTTCTCTCAATTAGCTCAGATGTTTGTTGAAAACTTTTCAATAAATATCACACATAAGATCTCGATTACAGATCTTTATAACATTCATCAATTCGATGACGAGTCTATTGCAGACTTTTTCACTCGGTGGAGAGGTATAATAAATCAATTGTCTTTTTCCCTCCCTCAATCTCAACAGATCGAGTTGTTTACTCGATCTTGTGCTAATCATATTTCTTCCACTTTAAGGATCCAAACCTTTCACACATTTGAAGAAGCCTTTACGATGGCACACAAACTTGAGTCCCGCGCCATTGAACAAGGGAAGTTAAAACTTCACTCTAAATCTAAACCAGATTTTTCTCGGTTTACAAAATCAAACCCTTCCACTTCTAACAAAGACAAGAATCAGGGATCCACCAACGCTATCATATTAAAAACACCACGAGCTGATAACACTTCTAATCAAACACCACGGAGAGACTTTTCATCTTCTAGAAAAGGACCCTCATCATCTCGATCTTTTACTTCGTTGGGAGAATCATATGCATCCATCTTAGAAAAAATGTTGGAAGTTCACATGATCAACTTCCCCCTATTAGAAATTTTGATGAGAGCCAAGAACGTCCATTCTGGTATAGGGAAAATGACTTCTTTCATTATCATAGAACCAAAGGCCATGACATTGAATGATGTCAGACCTTCAAAAATCTTGTCCAAAAATTCATTGATAAAGGTGAGCTCATTCTGGATAACCCAAATGCTCCCCCAAATCAGGCACTTGATGTCTTTAAACAACCTTTTCCCAATCATTCCCCAAACAATGACATTTTTCAGGGTCTCAAAAACCAAACACTCATACTATCAGCTTCATCTCTACTGAAGAATCTTCCTCTAAAACTAAGCCATCTATGAACACGTCGACCGAATCGGAACTTCCTCCCACTCCGTTAAATTCTGAAATTCCACCATCTTCAGACAATTTGTCTTTGAATATTTCTCCATTGTTAGAGATGGATTCATCTCTCCCTGCCTCTTTATCTGATCTTCCATCTATGCCAGAGATAGTGTCATCCTCATCTGTCTCATCGACATTCTTTCGATGCTTAGAAACATTTACATCCCTTCGAGTTTCCACAACAAATACATCTACTTCTGTTTCTCCCATTTTCACCGTGACTATGCCATTGGTAAATATACCTATAGTCATACCAACTTCTCTACCAACGGAAGCATCTTCAATTCTGACTCTTCCCATTTCCTTTCCTACAGTAGTTACACCTACAACTACTATACTAGAAGTATCTCCCTCACAGGGAACCACTTCTTCATCATCCACTTCTTCCATCACCGACGCTGCCTTGACCATTACGGAAAAATCTAAAGAAATAGCACCGACACCT
This sequence comes from Taxus wallichiana var. yunnanensis, assembly GCA_018340775.1. Classification (NCBI taxonomy): domain Eukaryota; kingdom Viridiplantae; phylum Streptophyta; class Pinopsida; order Cupressales; family Taxaceae; genus Taxus; species Taxus wallichiana. The sequence goes on along the minus strand of CM031244.1, from coordinate 744,251,915 downwards.
ACACTTTCGGTTCCTAAACTTAAACCGAGACAACTAAAGTCTAACATGTGGTCATCATCAGTACTGCACCATCTCCTTCCCCAAAAGGTTACAATCACCTTATGCGGTTGAAGTTGTCACCATCCCCAAAAAGGAAAACCAATATTTCAGACTATTAAAACTCTTGGTGCTTTTCCTCAAAAATCTCTCTCCACGCCTCATAGAAGATTGGATTTATCCACTGAGAAGGCATCTTCTTCTACAACACCATCAAAACCATCATCTTCTTCTACAACACCTTCTTCACCGGTGCCTCGTAAAGTGGATTTACCCACTAGAAAGGCATCACCTCTTTTATCAGGACCATCATCTTCGTCACCAAAAGCCAAGGCACCCTTTGTTCCTCTTTTTTGGGAGCTCATCCCTCATCTAAGTTAGTCTTATCTAAATCATCATTTGTTTCAACCAAGCAACATTCTTCATCTCTGAAGACCACAACACTTGTCACATCTTCACCTTCTTCAAAATCTATCTTAGGAGCTCCTCCTCCACCAAAATCAATCTTGCCCCACTTACTTCCATCTCAGGCACCCAAGGCTACTTCTCCCGATATCCAGAAAAGAAAAATGATCCCTAAAAATACTATCAAACCAGACATGCAGATTCTTTTACCTCGGCATAGTCTATTGAGGCAAAAGAGGCACCTTCATCATCTCTGTCCTCATCTTTGTCTACCGATTCTATACTAAAATTCTTCACCAACTTATCCAATCTTCATCCATATCTCTTCCTCCGATCAAACCCTATAATCCTAAAGGAGTAAAACCTTCCTGGTTCAACTCTGATTTGATTTGTGCTTACCACCGCACTCCAGGACATGACACCGAGGGATGTAAAGCCCTCCAATCTGTCATGAGTAGTCTTTTGGAAGAAAGTGATCTTCTTGCTAAGAGGAGGAGGAACAAGTATCTCCTATCATCTCAACCACATCTGAGCCTCAACGATGTACTCAGGCCTCTAGTTCTATTAATTCCACTCCGGATGGTCTTCCACCTTCTCAAATCGACACAATTCATATCGCCACTAGAGCACAACGGTATGATAATCCATCATCTTCTACAACCTGTCGACCACGGGTTGTCATTTCTGCGGCCCCTGAAGGAGTTCATCCTTCCTCATTAGCCCCGAGGCCTCGGTCTCTATTCATGTGCTTCACCCCGACTCAGATTCCTGTGTCAGTTGAGGAGAGTGTTATGAAACAACTCACCCATGCTCCGGTCAAAATGTCTCTTTTTGACCTCATTCAATCATCTCCACAACATCGCCAGGCTCTGATTGATAATCTGCACCATATCACGTGAATTCAGATGAGCCCCAACCTTTTGACATGGTTGTTGGGTTGAATAGACCATCAACCGCCATTTCCTTTGAGGATTCTAAAATTCCTCCCCTTTCTTCTAAGGATTTAGAGGCTCCCCTCTTTATCACAGTTCAAATCAACAATACTACGTTAAAGCACACTATGATCGATAGTGGTGCTGCACTCAACGTCATTTCCTCTCACACATTCGAGCAACTTAAGTTACCAAAGAATGTAGTGTCACCACCACCTTTCACCCTTCGATCATTTAACGATCAGCTGGTGGTGACTTTAGGAACTGTGGTCCTACCCATTCGGGTGGGTAAGAAACTACTTCACGAGCTTTTTTACATTGTTGAAGGAAAATTCCACTACAACATGATCCTCGGATGTTCCTAGATTCATACAATGCATTGTGTCCCATCAACCCTCCATCGATGCTTAAAATATCAACATGAGGGAAAATCTATACTCATCCAGGAGATCCTTTTCCTTCCGCACAATGCGACATGACCACAAGATCTGCCCCTCTAAAGGAGAATGTTGGTTCTCCTAATGAGGCTTCATCCTCTTCCATACCTGCAACAAAACTACCAGATTTACAAAATCTGGAAGAAACATTGCAGCATTTTTTTCGCTAGGAGAGCTTCCTCTTCTTTCTTTTGACGCCCATCTCAAACCTAATGAGTATGGTAGACCAGACAAAACAACCTGAATATCAGCCAGGTCTTGGTCACATCATCACCATTGGTCTACCCAATCAACAGACTAACTTCATTTACGGTGGTCTTGATACACCTCACTATCACCCGGATTCTCCCCCAGGGCCAAACCCTATTCAACAGGGTTTGATTGTTTACAGAATCCCGCATTCGCAAAAACTTATTTATATCGATGCGCGTGGAAGGGCTTTGGCCTGGGAAAATATGAACATGGTATACATGACCTCGCATCCATTCCAACTCTTAAACCACATCAAAAATTTGGTTTAGGATTTAAACCTCTCTCAAAAGCCACCATCACCATTCTCGATGAGCCTCTCTCCATTGAAGAACCATCTTCTCCCACAAGGTCAGAAGCATCACTTGATGTGGATGACACCATTTCCATCCCGCCTAACTTTTTTTTTTTTAGTCAATACCATTTCCATAGGTCCATTGACCTATAAAACTAATGGCGAATCCACTTCCATACCATTAGTCTTCCCTGAAATAATTGGAGATGACTCTCCCACTATCAACACTATCCACTATGTGATGATGATTCTGTCCTCACCTATCTGGGGCAGAGGATTCTTATCTTCCTAAAACCATTCCTTCTGACATGTCTTTCTCAACGAAGCCACTATCGACCTTAATATAGGGACTTCTGAAGACCCTCGCATCATTAAGGTCGGCCAATCTCTTAATCCACAGGAGTTAGGAGACTTTACCACATTTCTTTCCAACCATCGCCAAGATTTTGCTTGGTCATACGAAGATATGCCAGGACTAGATCCTGATATTGTGGTCCACAATATCATTACTCTTCCAGACATCAAACCGGTTAAACAAAAATTGCGTAAAATGCACCCTCGTATAGCCCTTCTTGTCAAAGAAGAGTTGCAGCGCTTGCTTTCTGCTAACTTCATCCAACCCATTGATTATCCACAATGGGTTTCGAATGTAGTACCAGTAACTAAAGCTACTGGGAAAATTTGAATTTGTACCACTTCTTCGGATCTTAATCTCGCTTGTCCAAAAGATGATTTCCTCTACCTAATATCGATCAACTCGTGGATTTAACCGCAGGTCACGAGATGCTTTCTCTTATGGATGGTTTCTCTGATATAATCAAATTCTCATCGCACACCAGAGGACTAGCATAAGACTTCTTTCATAACCCCTTGGGGACTTTTTGTTATCGTGTCATGCCTTTCGGTCTTAAGAATGCAGGAGCAACCTACCAATGAGCAATGACCTACATCTTCCATGATCTCTTACACAAAACTGTGGAGGATTATGTCGATGATCTCCTCGGTAAATCCAAACGCCGTCAGGATCATCTTTTCATTCTTGCACCTCTCTTCGAGAGGCTCATTCATTTTTGTCTTCACCTAAATCCATCTAAATGCATGTTTGGCATTCTCACTGTAAACTCTTAGGCTTTATCATTTCTATTAGGGGCATTGAAGTCGATCCCACAAAAATAAAGGCTATCCTTGAGATGCCTCCCCCTTCTAACTTAAAACAGCTCCATGGTCTTCAAGGACATCTTCAATCAGTACGTCATTTTATCTCACAACTATCAGACCGTTGTCAACCTTTTCATCATCTCCTCCGTAAGAATGTGCATTTTGAATGGGATGAGCATTGCCAAAAGGCCTTTGATGATCTCAAAGCTTATCTTCTTTCTCCACCTGTGCTTACACCTCCACGCGAGGGGGAGCCATTCTATCTTTATATTTCTGTGACTGACCATGCTCTGGGAGCCATGATCTCGCATCGGGATGCTAACGGTAAAGAACAAGCCATATATTACATCAGTCGCACTCTTCATGAGTATGAAACACGCTATTCTGAAGCTGAAAAATTGTGTTGTGCTCTCTTCTTCGCAACCTCTAAGCTTCATCACTACCTCCTTAATCACAAGACTTATATTGTTACAGTATCAATCCACTCAAGACAATGCATGTGAAACCATATCACAATGATCGTATCACTCGTTGGCTCATGCTCATGACAGAGTTTGATCTCGAGTTCATCTCACAAAAATCTATCAAGGGTCAGGTCATTGGATCAATTAGCTGATACTCCTCTTCCGACACTCAAATTCCCCTTGCTCAATTCCTAGATGAATGCATTCAACAAATTGATTTCGGTCTTTCTCCATTTAAAATGAAACTCTTCTTTGACGGGTCCAGATGTCAGCAAGGGGGAGGTGCAGGTTTTGTCATGATTCCTCCTTGGGGTGCACCTATCCCTGTCACACACAAACTTAACTTTGAGTGTACCAATAATATGGCTGAATATGAAGCTCTTGTTTTAGGTCTTCAAAATGCCATTAATCTTGCACTCGCCATATCGACATCTTTGGTGATTCTGAGCTCATCATTAATCAAGTCACGGGTGTCTATCAATGCAAAAATGATATTCTTCAAAAATATCACGATATCGTTCTCTTTCAACTTCAAGCTTTTGATAAATTTACTATCCAAGCTATCCCTCACACTACATGAACCGATTCACGGATACAATGGCTTCTTTAGCCTCACTTATTCCACCTTTTACCGAAGACTCACGACTTTCTGTGGTTGTGCAACGTTTAGACCAACCCTCTCATCTCGGGCAGTTGACTTCAATCAACGCCATCACAACCAACACTCAAGATGAGTGGTATCGGCATATTTTTGATTATCTATCTCATTCAGTGCTCCCTCCTGATCTGACGTCCAATGGCAGAAGATATTTTATCCTACGCGCTAATCGCTATACTATTCTGGGTGGAATCCTCTACAAACGTGGTTTTGATGGTATTTTGTTTCGGTGCCTCAAAACCCCTGAATCATCTAAAGCTATCCAGGAGGTCCATGACGGTATCTGATGGTGGACATTTTAGTGGCTTGGCCATAGCTAAATGCATCTTACGTTTAGGTTATTATTGGCCTTCTCTTAATCAAGACTATTGCGAATACACTAAGAAATGTGTCAAGTGTCAACAACATTCCAATCTTACACATATCCCTAGTCAGGCTTTGCAACCTGCAGCGGATTTGTGGCCTTTTTCACAATGGGGTCTTGATCTCATCGGTCTCATCAATCCCCACTCCTCACAATGCATCATCATTCTATCATTACTACCATAGAATACTTCACTAAGTGGGTAGAAGCTATTCCTCTTTCATCGACTAAAGCTAAACCCATTGTTGATTTTGTCTATCAACACATCATTTGTCACTTTGGTGTCCCACACAAACTCATCACAGACAATGGTAAATCTTTCAAAAACATCGATTTGTAGAACCTTTGTGATGCTTTCAATATCAAACTCAGATTTTCTTCTCCATACTATCCCCAAGCTAACGGCCAGCCGAGGCTTCCAATAAAACTTTGTGTAATATCCTCGCAAAGGTAACTAGTCGAGCTGGTAGGGATTGGCATTTACATATCCCTTTTTCTCTCTGGGCTTATCGGACTAGCATTCATACTCCTACTAGTGCTACTCCCTTCTCTCTCATCTATGGATCTGAGGTTGTCCTTCCTTTAGAAGTCCAGATCCCATCTCTTCATGTCTCTCTCAGAGAATTTGTCTCTGATGAGGACTATCATCAAAATCATCTAGCGCAGCTTGAATTGCTCGATGAGTGACATGTCTCAATGCTCTCGAGCATCATCAGTCTATCTTGAGCATGTCAAATGTGCTTATAACAAGCACTTGCAACACCATGACTTCAAAGTTGGTGATCTTGTTCTTAAAGAAAACCAAAATGTCACTACACTAGAACAAAGAGTCAACGTGGTAAGTTCGCTCCTAACTGGATGGGTCCGTACGTAGTCACTCATAAATATGGGTCTGGGGCTTATCATCTATCTTCCATGGATGGTGTACCTGAAATGGAACCTCTTAATGCTTTGCATCTAAGGCCCTTCTATTGTTAATATCTATCTTACATGATCTTGGTCACAAAACAGATCTTTCATCCATCTAATAACCGGTCATGTATTTTGTTGTGATTTGGAACTATGTGGTTCTCCGCGTTATGTCTTTTCTACCTTAAATATGAGTACCACGCGGCTCTACTCATGGAATTTTTCTTCTTATGGATATGTTCCTCCTCATGGTAGGAACACCTTAATCACTATTTCATCTATCCTAAGTGTCTATCTTAATCGAATCTACTCGGGGCAAGAATACGTGTTCGTATACATTTTTCTTCCCCTCTATCTGATCTATCTAGGTCTAAACTCAGCTTCTTTCAAAAAAAAAAAAAAATCCTAAAATTCCAAAAGATAGATTGATCCCTCAAGGACAGCTATCCATGCCTTATCAAATAAATCAAAAAGTATAGACCATTCCCTTGAAGGATGGCTATCATCAAAATACAGACCGCTCCCTTGAAGGACGGCTATTTATTTCATGGAATTTTCAAGGCTTCTCGCATTGATCAGCCTTTGCAGTAACAAACTTCCTCTTCGGCAAGTTTGTTCACTTGTTAACATCATTGAAAGACTTCCCGTATCGATCAGTCTTTCTATGTCTGGAAAACTTCCCGCATTGATCAGTTTTCTCTTCTATCAAAACAAAAATCATGAAGCTGAGATATAAGACCTTTTTTGATCATATGGAGACCCTATTTTCCCAATATGAGCACGTATTCTGTCCTTCGTATATTTTGACAAGATACATACTTACTTCTCGTTCCATCTATCTCTTAGATCTGGTTTGTGACTGACTAGTGTCAGGTTCATTTTATCTGTATCTATGGCCTTATATGCATCGTCTTTTAGTTTCCTACCAAAGTCTCTATTTGTGGTCAGTTAGGGGCCTAACTTATCATTCTTTTTCCTATCTAGGTGTATCACTTTTTATCTTCTAAACTAAGATAATATCATTACATCCTTTGTTGTCACAAAGAGCATTTCCACTTAACATGTTAATTTAGTCAAAATCTATCATCTATCTATACTCATCTTATCTACTTTGTCTAAATACACATCTATCTATATCTATTTCATCAAAATTAAATTAACATCTTAAACATATCAAATCTAATCAATCACATCAAACCACATCACATCTATCTATCCTCTATCAGCACATGTCTATGACCATCAAACTTACACTACATCTATCTATATCTATTTTCATCAAAATTAAATTAACATCTTAAACATATCAATCACATCAAATCACATCACATCTATCTATCCTCTATGTCTATGTCCATCAAATCACATCTATTTATCCTCTATCAGCATATGTCTATATCCATCACAATTACGCTACATCTATCCATATCTATCAAAATTAAATGCATGAGTACAATCACATAACACAGAAAATGATGAATCTATATATATACATGAGTGTCTGTATACAACAAAGAATGGATGGCTTTCAATCAAGCCATCTATATCATACATCAAAAATGCCTTCAAATCGAGGCTACATCAATATATCGATACAAAAAAATAACATATCTATATCATAAAATCCGATAGGTGGAAGACACTATCTCCTCCACCCTCCTCTGGTCCAGGCTATCTCTCCTGGCCACCACCTATCGAGCTAGAAGCACCTGCTACTGGGGGCCTGCCACCACCTCGATCTCTCCTGGTGCTCCCTCCCTCTGATGCACCACTAGCTACGGCTGGCTATCGCTGATCTCCTCCTCACACCGTAACGAGGCACATCAGGGGCATGTTGTGCTAGGGCATCCTCATAGTATCTCACCTCGGTGAGGAGAGCCTGATAAGTGCTCAGACTCACCATACCAGTGCTCATAATGGCATTGTGCTGCTACTATGGTGGTGGCCCTCCTAATGTCACACCTGTGACCTGACTCTGAAAATAGTGCCTGTATCACCGTATTTGGCCCTGAGGGCCTCTCTGTGCCGATGGTAGTGATCCCTCTACTGGATCATGTATCTCACTCCTGACATGCTGTGTCTCTCTCTAGTATCAATGCATCCCTCTCCTCCGTCAGAGCTCTAATCTCCTCGAGGGTAGCCTGGTGTGTGTGTCATAGGGTAGCATGCTCTCCCTCCAGCCTCTCCAGCACTGTAGCTATGTCCTCCTCATCTACATCTATGGATGCTGGCAGGTGTCGTGGTAGCTCTATAGAATACCATGCCACATAGCCATCATCTACTCCTACATCATCATCACTATCTGTGGAAGGTGGGGCCTCCCTCAATGGATCTGCGATCAAAATTGGTAGATCGGTCTCTCTGCTATCCCACCTGTATGGCCTGTAGGTGGTCGGGACTATCTATACTAAGCCGAACTACCTCAAGCACCCATATAAATGGGATGTGCTCCCACATATCTAGCCTATGGCCCCTAACCACCCTACTCCATCTCAGCTCCACCAGGTGAGCCTCCTGACTGCCCATGTCGGGTAGACCCGATATGGTCTCCAAATGACCTGCTCTGGTGTCAGCATCCTGAAGCGCTCAACATACCACTCCGTAGATCTCCCTGTATCTCCCGGGCCATGTCGGCCCGCCATCACTGGAATCCATAATCAAGGGCCCCTCTGCTACTGGCATCCATGGAAGCCTGGATGGCCTGATCACTACTATGTGCTCATATGCCCAACAATGGAGCACAAAGCTAACATCGATACTGTCCTGCCTACCGGTGGTGTACATCCATAACTCATAGTATATCTGAGCTATCAGGGCATCGGAAAATGTGAACACCTGTCTGAACTACAGGATGTCACAAACACAGTCTAGTAACAACAATGGAAATCTCCCACCTCCTGAATCTGGCAGAGCAAAATAGAGATCACCATCTGAATCAGCGCTATCCGTCTGCTCCTGGCATCATCCTGTCTATAATGTGAGGCTATCCTCACCACCTGGACACTATCTCTGAATCATTTTCCCTACCCTATCTACATATCAATCATCCTAGGGCCCTCTGGCTTGCTGCTCTCGTGGAGTAATCTCAATCGGGTCCCCGGTGATCGGCAGCCTCATGATCCTATATATATCCTCATGGGTGATGGTCATCTCACCCGTCCTAAACCAGAAAGTGCATGTCCTACTATCCCATCGCCGTATTAGTGTGCTCATGCAACTCTCTACATCATCTCGAGGCACCCATCGGTAGTACCGAAGCCCCCGAGCCTCGGCTAGCTCTAGGTGACGCCAATCCGTGTCAGTCACATCGGGGAGAATGGTCTCTAGAAGCTCGGGAATAACATCCCGCATATGTAAAGCCTCTCATGCCTACATCACACGACATCATGGATGGTGTTAGCTACTTATTTATCCAAATCCAAACATCAAAAACACATTCTATCACTTTCTTAAGTCTAAACACTCCAATCGGCATCGATTGAGTCAAATCGACGTCGATCTGATTTAGTCGATGATGATTGAAACCAATCGCACCGATTGAATTCAATCGGTGTCGATTTTTCCAATCGACGCCGATTGAAAGGCCAAATGCCCAAAATGCTCTGGCCTCTCATTTATCTAGTTTTTTTCCTAAAAACTAGCATCCTAATATGCTATTTCATGATAAAACTATATAGCAAGTTTGGGTAGATCCACTTACCCTAGGTCGTGTCCTCTTCCACTTCTGGATTGCTCCCAGAGGCTTCCATGTTGCTCAAAATCAATTTTTGACTCTCTCTAAATCAATCGTCGTGGTCTAAATAAATCGTTCACGTTTTCCTTTCTCATATTTATATGTGTTTGGTACGGTCGGCGCCAATTTTTATGGTCGGCACCGATTGGTTTAGTCAACGTTGACTTTAGCTTGATCGATGCCGATTTAGGCCCATCGTTGCCGATTGGTTGCAATTTTTCTTCTCCACATCACTTTCTTCCATCTCCTAATCTTTTTGCCATAGTGTTGATGCTTGGCTTATTTATCTGGTCATTATTATGACTTGAGTGTTGCCTTTTGGCACATACTTTTGATATTATCACCCATTTTGAGTCTTGTTCCCTGTACATGGGGCACTCACATTTTTGGCAGCTTAAAGATAATGGGTCTCAGAGGCACTAATGCATCGCTCTTCGCTTTGTGACCATCCGGTTGTCCCTACCACTGTGTCATTCTTTAGGTGCTACTATTTTGCAGCCCTCTTTACACTCACGGTCTGTAGGTATTAACGTCGTCTCATGCGAAGACCATCTAATCTTCCCTACCAATGTGAGTTCCTTAGGTTGCTACCTTTTTATTATTTTTTGTGCATCATTAATGATCAGATCTACTCTAGGCATCTAGCTGGGGCATCCTGCGTTTTCATCTACCTTTTTCAAACTTGGGATCGGTTGTTCTTTCGGACCCATCCCATCCCTAGTTTGAGGGGGATCACATCATCACTTTTTCTTCCTTTCTTCCAACTCCTTGTTTTTGTCTTGCAACTTTGCTTATCGCAAGTTACTCGACAAAAAGGGGCAAAATGTAGACACCTAAAATTGGTTACCCAATTTAGTGTCCCCCACGTTCATTTACCTTCTCGGGTAACCTGGGGCATGTTTATATCACCACTTCCCCTTAGGGTATTATTTAAATATTTGATTTAAACATCTATCCTAAATTTATTTCACCCCATTATGTTTTACCCATAGATAATTAAATATTAACTATTTAATTACACTTTTTTAACCACTTATCTACCCCATATCAATTCCTAACCTCCCATATCAATTCTATCCATCTATCCCCCCTATTTCTCCTCCCCCAAACCATGCAAAGGGGATATTTCCCGTATTTGAGTCGAGGGATCACTTGCATCCTTCCAAAAAGGTTCTTTTTAGCCATTTCGGGAGTCGGTTCCCTGATCGGCGCCGACTGGTACTCGGTCGATGCCGATTTTTCAGAACGATGCCGACTATACACCAGTCGGGCGCCGATTACAAATACAGGGCCAAATTTAGTTCTGGTTAGATAAAAAGAACGACAGAGAGTTTTGAGCATCAAGCCTAAGCATTATCTATCAAGCAAAAGCTAATTCCATCCAAATCAATCCCTGAGAGGAGTACCATTACTCTTGCTCCTACCACATCGACATCGTGAGCCTCCATTAATCTCTTGGTGACTCTACTCCTACATCTAGCAAAGGTGGAGCTTTGTCAGCATCCCAAAGGCTCCTACAGATCCAGCGGACATTGATGATCTAGCTTTCATTGTCCATTTCTCAATCTTCCTGTAATTTTCCCTAGTCGATGCCGACCGATCCCTATCGATGCCGGATTTTCCTAGTCGACACCAACCTATCTCAGTCGACGCCGATTTTCCTAATCGACGCCGATCGATCGACGCTTTTCCTAATCGACACCGATCGATAGGTAAAAAAAGAATTCAGTAACACAAATCCAACATTGTTTTCACAGTTTCCTATTTTCTGTTGCTTTTTGTCCATTGTTTACATTCTGTCTGTCACTTTTGATCAAAAAATCTAGACATTTATTTACATTCTTTTATCATGTATGCTTCTTCCTTTAATTGAAAACGTGGACTGACATCCACCGAGGGAGCTTATCGCTTCCCGGACCCACTTTTTGGGTAGTCCACCCAAATATCTTTTAACGTTGTCTTTTTCTATCAAGTATCTCGTGTCTCATCATCTTGTTTCTCGATCTACTTTGAGTTTTTAGGATTTGGTACTCGTGTGCGCCCGTCTTGTCTACATCATAGCTCCATCTACATCATTTATGATCCACCTTTCAAATTTTGGCATTTGCGGTCTTTTATGGTAGATAGGAGATTCTCTAGGAAACAAATTCTATGCATTGACCCTTGGTTCTAGAATTTAACCCTTGATAATTTTTTAGGATAAAAATTAGGGTGAATTCATATCAACTCTTATTACCATCGATCATCTTGTGTTTAGTTGATGAGAAGTGGATGCGTAAGGTGTTTTATGAGTTTTTCATGGTAAGACGATGTTTTAAATGTAAAGCTAAAACTCATTTAGATAGTTATTATCATCAAAAGGAGTTGGATTGTGTAAATAATACGAGCTTCAAATAAGTGTGGAAAATAAAAATTCTAAAAACCATTGATCATTCATAAGTGTCAAAGGAGAATAGGGATCCGAGGTTACAATCGATCCAAGAATATTACTATAGGGTAGCAAGACATTATTTAGATAATTCTCAAAATAAGGACACAATGAAAGGAGTTGATAGACATAAGGACATTATAATATTTGGGAGTTAGGGAGACACTACGAGTCAAAATTCTCATGGGGTGGAGCATTTAAAGGACCTAGTAATGAGGAAGTATCCTCCTTACTAGTACTTAGGGCTGAGATGTTGTAATAAGTGTGTTACGAAAAGGGTCCATTAGTTCTTGATTTGGCACTTGAGTGACATATGCTATTTTAAATGATGTAAGTCATGATATGCTACACCTTAATCCTATATCTTGCATTGGATGTGTATGGCTGATTTGTATCTATCATAACTTATTATCATGACGTATCTCTTTCATATGTGTTATATTATCATTAATGGGTGGTCCTTGGTATTTTCCATAGCATATGAATATCATATGTATAAGTTAGTAGGTAGTAGTTCATCATCATATTGAGCGCTTGAGTCTTATTACATGCTTTGGAGGTTTCCCCCTTGAAGTGGCTAAGATATTCTAATTGCATATTATGATAATTTATCTACATTTTAGTGTTATTATCATTTTATCGCTGTTGATATTTAGATCCATCCAAGTAATTTCCTTACAAGTGGTATAAGAGTTTGATCTCGACTTAACCGCATCAAAAACCTAATTTCCAAGATTCAGATATATCTCCAATTTGGTAGAAAATTTTCCTAATTTTTTTAGGGTGTTTCAAAATCAATCAAGTAAGATCCTCTCCAAGTTTTAAGATATTTTGAATTGTTTTTAAAAATTTACATCAATTTCAGGGTTTTTGATAAATTTTCTCTATCGACTACAAATTGTGGAATTTTTCCAAGTTCTTTACATTTCTAGAAAGAGGATAAAAAATAGTTTGAGTTCATTCTTTAAGTTTGTTCATATTTGGCTGAATTCCTATTGAAATCCTAAACCCTAAATTTTGACCTTGATTCCTAAATCCTACTATTTTGGGGCATCATGGCAGGGGACTTCCACAAGATGTAAAAATAATCCCATCACTCTAGGTGAAACTATAAATAAGGATGAGATAATATTTGAGGAGTTAGAGTTAGAAGGTAACTTCTGATTCTTAAGGGCTAGGGTTTACTCTAATGGACCATAAGGTAAGCCAACTTGAGTTTGATCTCAGAAACCTCCGCCTAGGATGACCAGAAAGAAGATGTAGAAAATATTGGAAAATGATTGGAGGATTCATGAAGCAATTCGGTAACAAATCTAATGGGTCATCATCTTCTTCCAAATCAGCTACAACTCAATCATGCTCATATTAACCAAGGTGGATCTTCAAGTCAGGTAATAGAAAACCTAGCCATAGGGGATCTTCGAGCATACGAAATCCAAATACAAACACTCTATAAGCCCGTAACATGATTCTCGAAATTGGAAATGCATAAGTTTGTTGGAAAGTATCCACTCAATTGCATTAACTAAATGGATAACTTCTCCGATCTACATCGATTCCATTAGGATAAAAGGTGACCATGACATCCTTATATCTCGAACCTGAAAAAATTCTAAATATGGAACAAAACCTTGAGATATTATTAAACCATTTGAATTCATCCTTTACTTATTTTAAACTAGTGACATTATTCTCCCTATTGTGCAATGTGTCAACCTAGAAAAAATGTAATTCTTTTTATTGCTTTAAAATTTTACTTGTTACACACTTTATGTGACATTTATTATATCCCTTATACTATTTTTAGATCTCATGGATTTTCCACACATAGCTAAATATATCATCTAAATTAGAGTATTTACGAAAATATATTATGAGCTAAAATATGAGAAAACCCATGAGAGTTAATCTTGACAAGATTTTGAATCACGTTAATGCTCATTGATCAATTCATGACTTACATATTTTAATTTTTATCTTACATTCAATCTTGGCTCTCCACATGTATCCAATCCATATCCCATAGCTTTTTAAAGATTATAACCTTTGTTCTTTTCAGCTTTTCTTGCAATCTCTCAACATTTCTTAGATGCTTACACTTGGTGTTAATCCAAAATTTCTATAAAAATGTCCTTTGTTACATGAACTAGAATGGATACATGGATTGATGCCACACATCCTTCACCCATAATATTTTCTTACCACGGTTAAATTGGTTCCTATATCTCAAAGTATATGATATTACTAGATGATGACATTTATCCCTCATTCGTAAAATCTTCTTGTTATCTTAATCTTTGGTATTACTCTTTATTTTTTGCAAAGTGAAAACTTACTGGATCATGAAAAGTGCCCACAATACATTTATTTTTACTCCCAACTATTTTCAATCCTTAACCATTTTCACAAATTTCTTTGAACTCTAGGTTTACCACGGGTTTACTAGATGCTTCCATGTTTCAATAACCCATGTAATTTCTTGGTGATATCTTTCGACTATCTTTTCTTTATAGATTCTACATACACTAGATCTTACCATGTGGTGGAAATATATAAACTCTTCATTTGGAAATTTTTAAAACTACTTGTCTTAATGATTTAATTTTTCACTCAAAAGGTTGAGTCTTTGTTTGGGTAAGCCTCTTACATCAACTTATCATCAAACAAATTTTTCATATAAGCACCCCATGTTCTCACACTTTAGTGAATGTGGCACTAAATTTCTAAGTATCACCCAAAGGAACCCTACACCTATCATTATTAAAATGAGACATCTATTTTGTCACAAATTCCTACAATGCTTTAAGATGGATTGTGAAACAATAATTACAAAGTTAATATTTTTAACGTGGTCCTTAAAAGAAAAACAAATAATTTACGTTTAAAATATCTCTCAATAGATCAATAATGAATCTTAGATACACTTTTCTCATTTAAACCCTTATAGATTAGAAAACACCATAATCTAATCAAAACATTGGGTGCCTATTTATGAAAAGGAATGTGACATGTTAGGGTGTAGTAATGTTTAACATCTGTGAGTTTCATTCTAGAATGATACTTATGGTTATTTTCTATAAAAATTACACTTTGAATGTCACAACTAATCCTTACATCATTTTGAGCGAACACAACAAAGGTGGAAACCATCCTTTTAAGTCAACTCACTTCCTTATTTGCATGAGTAGCTATCATGTACTCAACCTCTATGGTGGATATTAAAAACTTGCTTCATGTTTACTCATATAACTAACCACACCACAAAAATTCAAACACATACACACCGGTAGATATGCACATATATAGATCCACACCCTAGTTGGATTCCACAAAGACATGTAGATTCAATTTCTTTATTTTACTAGGATTTCCTTGATAATGTATATCATAATAAAATTTCTAACATAGATACTTGAATATCCTATTCAACACTTTCCAATATTTGAAATTGAATAAAAACTACTTCCATTTCATGAGCAATATCAAGTTCATAATTGACCATTTCATATATAAAAATACCAACTACACTAACATATGAAACCTTATACATGTCCTCAATTTCTTCTTCAATTTTAGGAAATTGTTCAAGTGATAATTGATATCCATTTTTCTCCCGAGCTGAATATTGGATCAAATCATGACCCCGCATAGAAGGAACCCGAGAAAATACATTCAAATCCTGTAATTGGTTGCAAAAAATATTCAACAACGAAGTGGCGGAGATGAAGAAAGAGAAAAGGATCCTGTACAAAAAGAAGTGACTTTGTCGGGCCGTCTCTATGCTTTAAATCCATTCCCCAAGTTACTGATGTGCGTAAAACATCAAATAGCGGGGTTGGACACGTAGGGAAGATGCTACAATCAAGCCGAATCAAGAAGAAAGAAGAACGACGAAGATTCAATGTCCTTGGGCTCAAAACGGTTCAGAAAGGCCCAAAAAAACTAAGTATGGAGGAGGCAGCGGAAGAGACCACATGTCCTAACGACACTTCTCTCAAAGTGAATCCAAAGGGAGGAACTCAAACTTATGCTAGCCCTCCACGTAGCAAATGGTCAAAGAGAGTCAAGGGGTGGAGAGGAAAAGCTTCAAAATTGGCTAAGTATAGAAGTGTAAGCGGAGAGTGCCAAGTGTCACTTTGTAGAACATCTCCAAGAGTTGGTCCCAACGTAGAGACCAAAGTGAATGTGAGCTTGCCACGTAGCCCAAAGTCAATAAGTAAGAGGGACCATTAAAAATTCCACAAAGCAACAGAGGCCGACAAGTGTCAACTCGACGCTCCTCCAAAGGCAACTTTGGGTCGGGTTTGCAAACAAGCGTGGTGCCTCCATGTGTACCTCAAAGGGGGGCAAGGTTAGTTGAATAGTCAACACATAAGCGGACCAGCAGAGGCTACCAAGTGTCTTAAGGGCATTGTTTCAAGGGTAAAATGGAGAAAAGGTTCTTGAGCAAGTGCCAAAGTGACACGTGTCCCAGGGGAAAGCGGGCAGTCGGGAAAAAGTTGATTTTCACCCCTTGTTACCTCAAAAGGGAGTAAAAGTTACAAAATGGCCTGCAACTCCGCCCAAGGAAAAAGTCAGCATTTAGATGCAAGTCAAAGCCAAGGTGGGGAGTCGGGGGAAAAGGTGAAAATTTTCCTTTCACCCAAAAGGCATAAAGGTAAAAATGGGAGTGCATTTCCCATCCAACCAAAAGGAGCCACGTGTCCATGCGAAGCTTTGGGGTTGCGGGAATTTTTAAGTTTTGTGTTTTTGTGTAAAAGGATAAAAGGTGAATTACAAACCCGTGGGCCCAAATTTTGTTCCAATCTAGCTACCACGTGTCCCAATCCAAAAGGGGGACCCATTTTTAAAATTTTTTCCTACCCATTTGTACGGAATTGATTCAAACTTCAAAGGGGCATATCTTTTGACCCAGGGATTGAAATATTACAAATATGACACCGTTGGAAAGATCTCGATCTCTTCTATGCCATGGGAGTCTGAAACTTTAATTTTTGGAAGTTAGGTGGAGGAAAAATGGAGAAATGTCTTCAAGATTTCAATGCAGGATCATCAGTCTCAACAACCAGATCGGATTTGATCTATTTCCATCGTTTCCTCTTCCTTCAAGGCACCAAACCAAGGATTGATGCAAAAAAGATGGATTCAGGGGTAGATTTTAGCAGAAGCATTAACAATGGTGGTTGAGCTTTGACCCACATTTTCCCGCTTCTCTCTCTCTCTCTCTCTCTCTTTCTTCTCTGATCGAATCTATAAATTTGGGGGCAGGATTCATTGTAAAGGGTTGGATATTCTTAGTTTTGCAGGCTCCCTTCTCCTTCTAGCAAAGGATTTGTGGGGTTCATGCCTTCCATTAAAATTCTAATACATTTCTACCTTTCGGCTATTCTGTAATGAATTGTATCAATCTATAGAGCAATAAAATACGTTTGTGATCGATTTTAGATCCTTCTTGTTTCTTTTGCTTCTATATGGTCTCTCATTACAAATCTGGCTATCTCTGTTCTTGTTTATTGTATGCATTTTTATTGGTTCGTGTCAAAGGTAAGATAAGTGTTCATTATTCCTTTGGTGCATCACTCCGGTAGTTTAGTTATTTCTTATTTCCCGTATTATTTTATCCCCGTCCCCTTGGTAAGTTAAGACTAGGTATAAGAAATAGATCCTTTTCAAAACCTCATGTATACACTCAATAGAGGAATAAGGAACCAACCTTCAATATGGAGAGCTTTCCCATTTTTGTAAGGCCCTACACCTTGGGGAAAGTTCAATGTTATGCAATCACACCAAATGATCATGCCTTAGAAAAGAAGATCTTTTAGAGCTCAGTTGGGGGTGTTGTGATTCGCACTAACAGCTTTTGGTACACCCAGTGGGACAAGAAGTCTCCATCATTTACATGAGAGATTGATGTACGCTTGCTGTGATTTTGGATTTTAAGAAGTTTTAAAAATGTACATATGGCAAATCTACAAGAAACAAATCTACTGGTTTCAGCAGTCCAAGTAAGTTCATGAGAAGAATACAAACACAGTCAAGAACTAGAGAAGAGGGACTATTTTTCTATTTAGACTTATCCCCAGATAGAGGGAGAAGAAGAAGAAGAGTCCAGAGGTCTCTATCCCCACCAAGCAGAGATTTATCAACACCTCCTCCCGATAGACCATTCATTCAATCAAGAGGAGTTCTTAGGCCAATCAGAATGGCTCAGCCAAATCCTTATGTTAACTTCACTGGTAGTAGTCCACTTGCCTTGAATGCACAAAATCTAGTTCCTATTGTAGCATTAAAGAGTATCCCATATTTCACTGGGGAGAACCAAACTTCTCTAGGTGATCATGTCCAAGATATTGTAAATGTCTGCACAATCCATGAGATTCATGAAATGGACATAGCAGTCAAGCTTCTCACCTCTTCACTCAAAGGGAAGGCTTCACAATGGTTCAGAGTCTTGAGGCAGGATCTATTCAAAATTGGAATCAGCTATGCACTCGCTCTTCACAACCAGTTTGGAGAGAAAGGTGATAATTTTTCTTTGTTGGAGAAACTAACAACAATCAAGAGAGCCCCAAATGAACAATTGACTGACTTCAACCTCAGATTCTAGCAAACCTGGGATAGGATTCCAACAGCAGTAAAGCCTACAAATGAAGGTGCTTTCCTATACTTTCTTAGGGATTTAAATTCTGATATTTCTTTGATGATTCAGTCAATGGGAGGCACTACATTTCCAACATCCTATAGCCTTTCCATAGGGGCTGAGAGCCATTTGATTCAGGTCGGAGAAATAGCTCCTAGGCCATCTATGTCTCTATACCCTGAGTTAGGAAGCCTAGATACTAAGAAAATGTCTACAGTTGCTCCTACACCCACCCCTAAAGAGCTTCAGGAAGTGATAAAACAACTGTAAAACACGGGAAATGAACTAGTGACCATCAAGAGACAACAGTCACAGAGCTCTAGGCCATATCAACCTCAGACTCAAAATAGAACTAAACACCAATACAAGTAGAATAGGCCACCACCTCAGACTGCAAATCAAAATCAAAATCAAGGAAAGCCTCAAGCTGCTAGACCTTTTAGGTCTTATGATCCAAATACAACCTTAACATTAAAGACATTGGTCCCTACATAGAACAATATGGCACATGAATATGATTGGTGTTTTCCTTGCAATACCACATAACCAATCCATGTGTTTTAATGGTGCTCTGAATTAAGATCTAATGGTGCAAACCAGTATGGTGTCACAAGAGCCTAGTCAGGAAGGAGATCAACAACAAGGAGCTCAACAAGGTGAATTCTCAGCTAATAATCAAAGTAGATTGGGACAACAATATGGAAGTCGATAGTACGCTTACATACAAACAAGCTTCCCAAAGGCTTAATAACACTAGAATCTATTTTCAATCCTAACGATCAATTCAGAAAGGAGAAAGCCAACATACTGATCAAAGGAGAAGATTCAGAGTCAATCCTAGTTGGAGAAGACAAAACACTTCAAATTGACAAGGTGGCCACCGAGCAGGAAAGGTATGAATTCATACAACTCTGTCAAGAATTCCCTAATGTGTTTTCTTGGAGTTATGAGGACTTAAGGGTTTTTAATCCAAAACTAACACAACACACAATTGAATTGGATCCAGTTGCTCAGCCTACCAGTAGAAGCAGAGGCCAGTCAACCCACATATTGAGCCTCTAATGAAAAGGGAGCTGAACAAGCTAATAGAGGAAAGCATCATATTTCCAATTAAACACTCAAGTTGGCTTGTAAATGGTCCCAGCATTTAAAGAAAATGGAGAAATCAGGTTGTGTGTTGACTTTAGGGATTTGAACAGAGCCTCTCTTAAAGATCACTACCCACTCCCTTCAATGGAATAGATCTTGCAAGTAGTGTCTAGGTTAGAGAGATTCTCTCTCTTAGATGGCTACTCAAGATACAATTAGATCATGGTGAAAGAAGATGATCAGTTCAAAACTACCTTCACCACCAAATGGGGCACCTATGCATACAAAAAAATGCCATTTGGACTATCTAATGCTAGTGTTACTTTCCAAAGAGCCATGGATATGGCATTCAAAGGATAATCAACAAAATAGTGTTGATCTACCTAGATGACATCACTGTGTTCTCTAAGAACGCAACAGACCACCTTTTTCACCTGAGGCAAGTGTTTTAAAGATGCAGGAGATTCGGGGTATCTTTGAACCCTAAAAAATGCATATTCTTGGCTCATGAGGTAGATTTTTAGGCCACATTGTGTCTAAGGAGGGTCTGACAATTGATCCAAAAAGAGTTGAAGCAATAAAAGCACTACCATTGCCATTGCCAAGTCACAAGAAGGCTCTTCAAAGCTTCTTGGGAAGATCAACTTTGTTCAAAGGTTTGTCCCAAAATTTTCTCTTGCTCCAATAACTGATTAAGCCAATAACACCGATCGATGGAAAGTTGAAGGAAAGGAAAGCTTTGAAGCTATCAAAGAAGCCATATCACAAGCCCCAACTCTTGTGAACCCATATTTTCCAAAGACTTCATACTTGTTGTGTTTGGTGGAAGTGACACTATCTCTCGCAATCCTAGTTCGAGAACAAAGAAAGCTCAAACAACCAATTTCTTTCTTCAGTCGAGTTTAGAAGACTATGAGGTAAGGTATTCCTTCATTGAGAAGCAAGTCCTGGTGGTGATCAGGGGACTAAAGAATTTTAAGCATTTAGTGTCAAACAAAAAATCCAACTATTGGTCTCCCATGCAGGAGTCAAAGAATTCCTCCTCAGCAAGGACCTGAATGAGAAATGTGCAGGGTGGATCACTCATGTCATGGAATATGACATTGAGATCAAGGGTCACCAAGCTGGTCCATGGGAGGGGCTTGTGTGAGCAATTAGCCTCTGCTCTACAAGATGAAACAAACAATGATAAAGAGGTTATTCTTATCTTACAAGATGATCAAGAAGAAGGGAGAGATGATATACCTACTCCTTGTTGGACCCAAGACATGGTGCACTTCCTTCAAACAGGTATATGTCCTCATGGGATGAGTAAAGAAAAAATAATGCATTTCAGGCTACAAGCCATCCCATATGTTCTTATTGATGGTGTCTTGTTCAAGAGGGACATCAATGGCATTCTACTGAGATGTATTGGGATAGATCAGGTGGAGAGAGTGCTACAAGAATTCCATGTTGAAGCAGCTGGAGGCCATTTTTCTCCAAGAGTGACAACACTCAAAATCATGAAAGCAGGATATTATTAGCCCAGAGTGTTTAGTGATTGCTACACATGGATCAAAAGGTGCAAGAATTGTGCATTCTTCAAAGGCAAGGAAAGGCTAGCAACACTTCCATTGCACCCAATCTCAGTCGACCAACCTTTCATGCAATGGGGATTGGAATTCATTGGAGTCATCAATCCAAACTCAAGCCAAGGTCATAAATGGATCCTGACAGTGAAAAATTATTTCACCAAATGGACCGAGGCAGTGGCACTCAAGGAAGCAAATGAGTCTAGTATCCTGGATTTCTATGAAGGATAGTGACCAGATTTGGGGTACCAGCCACCATCATATCAGATAATGCATTAGCATTTATAGGTTCCAAGATCACAGGATGGGTTGTTAAAAATGGGACTTATTTGAGTACTTCATCAAACTATTACCCTCAACGTAATGGTCAGGCTAAGTCTACAAACAAAAAATTGTTGAAGATCATCAGAAGAACTCTCGATGAGAATTAGAGGACCTGGCAAACAAAGCTCAAAACGACCTTATGGGCTGATAGGATGATGCCTAAAATATCTATAGATAACTCCCCATTCAAGATTGTCTATGGGAAGGAGGCAGTATTGCCTATATCACTAGAGTTTCCAGCATTGGAACTCCTGAGATAGCTGGAGATGTTTGAATTTGAACCAATGGAGGCCAGGTATGTAGAGTTGATGGAATTAGAAGAAACCAAAGAGCATGCACTTCAAACAATGGAAAAGGATCAGGCCTCAATTAAAAGATGCTTTGACAAGAAGGCTAGAGCAAGGACCTTTCAGGAAGGAGACCTGGTTTTGAAATGGGATGCAGATCGAGCAAAACCAGGGAGACATTCTAAGTTTGATGCCATCTGGAGTGGCCCCTATATGATAACAAGATGAAAAAGTAGTAATGCTTTCCAATTGTCTACATTGGAGGGTGAAGAGTTGCAGATTCCAGTGAACGAGATCTATCTTAAGCACTGCTACTAAAAGGGAAGTCTCACCATGTACATATCAGTTTAGTTTCTCTTTCCTCTAAGTGCTTCTACACATTGTCTTGTTGTAGTGTAGATTGCTTTTCTCCTAAGTGATTTACACGCTCTGCATGTTCCATTTTGGAACATGTATGATTTATTTTTGTACATAGTCGTGGTGTTGTTTTGTTGCTCTTGTGCAGTTCATTGAAAAAAACGATTAAAGCCCTATTTTAAAACAATTTTCTACTCTCAGAAATCTTCATTTCGATATTTTCTTATGAAATTTGAGAGCACAGGTGGCCGGCCATGAACCAGAGGTAGAAATAGTATCAACCTATTATTCTTGACTCCATGCCCAATGGATACAATAAGGCAACTGATCTCTTCATCTAGTAGGAAGATGTCCCGTGAGTCACCAAATTGCTATCCATATTTCACCCCAAGCTAAATATTGGATCGAATCATGACCCCACATAGAAGGAACCCAAGAAAATGCATTCAAATCTTGTAATTGGTTGCAAAAAATATTCAACAATGAAGTGGTGGAGATGAAGAAAGAGCAAAGGATCCTGTACAAAAAGAAGCGAATCTGTCAGGTCTCTACACTTTAAATCCATTCCCAAGTTACAAATAGAAAAAACCATCAAATAGTAGGGTTAGAAAAGTAGGGAAGATGCTACAATCAATCCAAAAGAAAGAATAAAGAAGAACAACAAAGATTCAACATCCTCAGGCTCGCAACGGTTCAGAAAGGCCCAAAAACAACTAAGTATGGAGGAGGCAGCGGAAGAGACCACATGTCCTAACGATGCTTCTCTCAAAGTGAATCCAAAGGGAGGAACTCAAACTTGCGCCGGCCCTCCACGTAGAAAATGGTCAAAGAGAGTCAAGGGGTAGAGAGGAAAAGCTTAAAAATTGGCTAAGTATAGAAGTGTAAGTGGAGAGTGCCAAGTGTCAGCGTAGCACATCTCAAAGAGTTGGTCCCAAGGTAGAGACCCAAGTGAGCGTGAGCTCACCATGTAGCCCAAAGTCAATAAGTAAGAGGGACCGTTGAAAAGTCCACAAAGTAGTGGAGGCCGACAAGTGTCAACTCGGCCCTCCAAAGGCAACTTTGGGTTTGGTTTGTAAATAAGCACTGTGCCTCCATGTGTACCTCAAAGGGGGCAAGGTTAGTTGAATAGTCAACGCATAAGTGGACCAGCGGAGGCTACCAAGTGTCTTAAGGGTGTTGTTTCAAGGGTAAAATGGAGAAAAGGTTCTCGAGCGAGTGCCAAAGTGACACGTGTCCTAGGGGAAAGTGGGCGTTAGGGAAAAGTTGATTTTCACCCTTGTTACCTCAAAAGGGAGTAAAATTTACAAAATGGCCCACAACTCCGCCCAAGGAAAAAGTCAGCATTTAGACCCAAGTCAAAGCCAAGGCGGGGAGTCGAGGGAAAAGGTGAAAATTTTCCTTTCCCAAAAGGCATAAAGGTAAAAATGGGAGTGCATTTCCCATCCAACCAAAAGGAGCCACGTGTCTATGCGGAGCTTCGGGGCTATGGGATTTTTTTAAGTTTTGTGTTTTTACGCAAAAGGATAAAAGGTGAATTATGGACCCGTGGGCCAAATTTTGTTCCAATCTGGCTGCCATGTGTCCCAATCCAAAAGGGGGACCCATTTTTCAAATTGTTTTCCCACCCATTTGTACGAAATCAATTCAAACTTCAAAGGGGCATATCTTTTGACCCAGGGCTCGAAATATTACAAATCTGACACCATTGGAAAGATCTCAATCTCTTCTACACCATGGGAGTCTGAAAATTTAATTTTTGGGAAGTTAGGTGGAGGAAAAATGGAGAAATGTCTTTGAGATTTTAATGTAGGATCATCAGTCTCAACAACTAGATCGGATTCGATCTATTTCTGCCATTTCCTCTTCCTTCAAGGCGTCGAACCAAGGATCGATGCAAAGAAGATGGATTTGGGGGCAAATTTTAGTAGAAGCATTAACAATGGTGGTTGAGCTTCACCCGTGTTTTCCCACTTCTCTCTCTCTCTCTCTCTCTCTCTCTCTCGATCGAATCTATAAATTTGGGGGCATGATTCATTGTAAAGGGTTGGATATTCTTAGTTTTGTAGGCTCCCTTCTCCTTCTAGCAAAGGATTTGTGGGGTTCAGGCCTTCCATTAAAATTGTAATACGTTTCTACCTTTCGGCTATTCTATAATGAACTGTATCAATCTATAGAGCAATAAAATATGTTTGTGATCAATTTTAGATCCTTCTTATTTCTTTTGCTTCTATCTAGTCTCTCATTACAGATCTAGCTATCTGTGCTTGTTTATTGTATGCATTTTATTGGTTCATGTCAAAGGTAAACTAAGTGTTCATCATTCCTTTGGTGCATCACCTAGTAGTTTAGTTATTTCTTATTTCTTGTATTCTTTTATCCCTATCCCCTTGGTAAGTTTAGACTAGGTATAAGAAATAGATCCTCTGCAAATCCTCACATATGCACCTGAATAGAGGAATAAGGAACCAACCTTCAATCTGGAGAGATTTCCCATTTTTACAAGGTCCCACACCTTGGGGAAAGTTCAATGTTATGCAATCACACCAAATGAGCATGCCTTAGAAAAGCAGATCTTTTAGAGCTCAGTTGGGGGTGTTGTGATTCTACACTAATAGTTTTGGCATGCCCAGTGGGACAAGAAGTCTCCATCATTTACAAGTAGAGATTGATGTACACTTACTGTGATTCTAGATTTTAAGAAGTTTTAAAAATGTACATCTGGTGAATCTAAAAGAAACAAATCTATTGGTTTCAAGTCCAAGTAAGTTCATGAGAAGAATACAAACACAGTCAAGAACTAGAGAAGAGGGACTATTTGTCTATTTAGACTTATCCCCTAGATAGAGGGAGAAGAAGAAGAAGATTCCAGAGGTCTCTATCCCCACCAAGTAGAGCTTTATCAACACCTCCTCCCGGCAGACCATTCATTCAATCAAGAGGAGTGCTCAGGGATAATCGAATGGCTTAGCCAAATCCTTATGTTAACTTCACTGGCAATAGTCCACTTTCCTTGAATGCACAAAATCCAGTTCCTATTGCAGCATTAAAGAGTATCCCATATTTCACTGGGGAGAACCAAACTTCTCTGGGTGATCATGTCCAAGATATTGCAAATGTCTACACAATCCATGAGATTCATGAAATGGACATAGCAGTCAAGCTGCTCACCTCTTCACTCAAAGGGAAGGCTTCATAATGGTTTAGGAGTCTTGAGGAAGGCTCTATTCAAAATTGGAATCAACTATGCACCGCTCTTCACAACCAGTTTGGAGAGAAAGGTGACAATTTTTCTTTGTTGGAGCAACTAAAAACAATCAAGAGAGCCCCAAATGAACAACTGATTGACTTCAACCTCGATTCCAGCGAACCTGGGATAGGATTCCAATAAGCAGTAAAGCCCACAAATGAAGGTGCTTTCCTATACTTTCTTAGGGATTTAAATTCTGATATTTCTCTGATGATTTAGTCAATGGGAGGCACTACACTGCCAACATCCTATAGCCTTTCCATAGGGGCTGAGAGCCATTTGATTCAGGGTGAAAAATAGCTCCTAGGCCATCTATGCCTCTATAACCCGAGTTAGGAAGTCCGAAACTAACCAAATGCCTACATTAACTCCTATACCCGCCTCCCTAAGAGTCAAAGCTCAGCTGAAGCTTCCACTTCATCATCCAACACCTCTAAAGAGCTTCAGGAAGTGATGAAGCAACCGTGAAAACCTGGGAAATGAACTAGTGACCATCAAGAGACAAAAGCAATTAGGGATCTCTAAGCCATATTAGCCTTAGGCTCAATATCAAACTAGACCCCAATACCAAAAAATAGGCCACCACCTCAGACTACAAATCAAAATCAAAATCAAGGACAACCTCAAGTCTGCTATACCTTTTAGGTCTTATGATCCAAATACAACCTCAACATCAAAGGCATTGGTCCTCATGCACAGAACAATATGGCACAAGAATATGATTGGTGTTTTCCATGCAATCAGCCACATAACCAATCCATGTGTTTTAATGGTGCTCTAAATTAAGCTCTAATGGTGCAAACTAGTATGGTGTCACAAGAGCCTAGTCAGGAAGGAGATCAACAACAAGGAGCTCAACAAGGTGAACCTCTAGGAGAGACCATGCTTGTAAATTGGTAGGCTGAAGACTTTTGTGGGATGAATCAATTCCCTCCTCAAAGTGTGGCTGCCAATACACGGTTAAAAAAGAAGCATTGAGAGGGCCAACCACTGAACTCAGGTAACCCTCAACCTTCCATCACTCCACAAGGTCCTGGTGTTCTAAGTGCAACTCCCAACATGTAGAACCAATCCAAGCCACCTTCCAAATCCAGTCAGGCACCAGTTGTAACAACCCATGTGCAAGAAAAAAATGTGTCTGGGAAGGGGTAGCAAAAGATAGCTCATTCAATATTATTGAGCAAATGAAGAGGACAAGTGTGAACATTTCACTATGGGAGTCATTGGCCATTCTAAGGTAGAGGGATCTATTACAGACTGCCATGCAGAATTGGTCAAGTTCAAATCAACCCCTAATCAACAAGAGAGAGTGCTTGCCAATGCAGTTCAACCTGAGAAGAACCAAGGAGAACAACAAGGTAAGAACTTGAGACCCCCTCCATTCTATGTCTCATTAATTATTGGAGAAAAATTAGTGCACAATTGTATGATTGATTATGGGGCTAGTAGTTCTATGATGCCCAAACAAATAGCTGATCAGTTGGGTCTCCAATATGAGGTCATCTCTAGAGGAGTAGTCCAATTAGATGGGATAGCAGTGACCACTATGGGAATCATCAAAGATCTGAGCCTCACCCTACATGCCTGCCCCAATGTGACTGTCTTACAAAACATGTCCATCATAGATTTACCACCACATTTTGCTTTGTGTCTATCTAGGGACTTCACTACCAAAATTGAAGGCTACCTATCTATCGCGATTCGGTCACATATGCTCTTTAGGACAAGATATGGGGCAAAGTCCATAGTCATATCTGAATCCATTGCAGATTATCATATTGAAATTTATGTGCCTAGCCCAATTAATGCCAACTACTCAACTTTTGATCAAGAAGACCTCCTAAGCACTAATGAAGAAAACACCAAGTCGGAATGTATCCCAAACTTGACTCTAGATGAGTGGGCCACTAAAAGACATGATTTTGACCCCTATAAAGAAATGGAAGAATCTGAGCTAGGTGTCTACCTTCTACATGAAGAAAACCACCCTCTTCCTACCTTAATCAAGCCAGAACATAAAGATGACAATGAGGTATGGAAATTATTCTTTGATGGTTCAAGGAGTAGACAAGGAATTGGAGGAGGAGCTATGATTGTGTTTCCTAAAGATATGAAGTATTATTCAACCTTTATATTTTAGTTTGCTTGCTCAAATAACACTACTGAATATGAGGCTTTAGTCCAAGGTCTTCATTGGGCAAGGAAGATGGGGATCAAGAATTTGTAGGTGTTTGGCGATAGTGAATTGGTTGCCAATCAAGTTAGAGGACTTAATGCTTTGTCAAGAATGACCTGCTCAAAACTATAAGAATAGAGTATGGGACCTCATGGAGGATTTCAAAGCCTTCAACATTATGTCCATACCCAAGAAAGAAAATGAAGCTACTGATAGACTTGCAGCAGTTGGAGCAGCCTTTGATGTGGTGGACAACATCAAGAGAGAAAAGGACAACCACATATCCATGTGGTTGTGAGACCAACAGAATGCCAGATAATAATACATGTTGGCAGGTGTTTGAAAATGATCAGCAAATCATTAAATTTTTTGCAAGAAGAAGCTGAATTCTCAGCTAATAATCAAAGTATATTGGGACAACAATATGGAAATTAGATAGTACAACTGCATACAAACAAGCTTCCCAAAGGCTTAGTAACACTGGAATCTATTTTTAATCCTAACGATCAATTCAGAAAGGAGAAAGCCAACATACAGATCAAAGGAGAAGATTCAGAGTCAATCCCAGTTGGAGAAGACAAAACACTTCAAATTGGCAAGGTGGCCACCGAGTAGGAAAGGTATGAATTCATACAACTCTACCAAGAATTCCCTGATGTGTTTGCTTGGAGTTATGAGGACTTAAGGGGTTTTAATCCAAAACTAGCACAACACACAATTGAATTGGATCCAGTTGCTTAGCCTACCAGTAGAAGAAGCAGAGGCTAGTCAACCCACATATTGAGCCTCTAATGAAAAGGGAGTTGAACAAGCTAATAGAGGAAAGCATCATATTTCCAATTAAACACTCAAGTTGGGTTACAAATCTGGTCCCAGTCAGAAATAAAAATGGAGAAATCAGGTTGTGTGTTGACTTTAGGGATTTGAACAGAGCCTCTCTTAAAGATCACTACCCACTCCCTTCAATGGAACAAATCTTGCAAGTAGTCCGGTCGAGAGATTCTCTCTTAGATGGCTACTCAAGATACAATCAGATCATGGTGAAAGAAGATGATCAGTTCAAAACTGCCTTCACCACCAAATGGGGCACCTATGCATACAAAAAAATGCCATTTGGACTATCTAATGTTGGTGCTACTTTCCAAAGAGCCATGGATATGGCATTCAAAGGGCTAATCAACAAAATAGTGCTGATCTACCTAGATGACATCACTGTGTTCTCTAAGAATGCAACAGACCACCTTTTTCACCTGAGGCAAGTGTTTCAAAGATGCAGGAGATTTGGGGTATCTTTGAACCCTAAAAATGCATATTCTTGGCCCATGAGGGTAGGATTTTAGGCCACATTGTGTCTAAGGAGGGTCTGACAATTGATCCAGAAAGAGTTGAAGCAATAAAAGCACTGCCATTGCCAAGTCACAAGAAGGCTCTTCAAATCTTCTTGGGGAAGATCAACTTTGTTTAAAGGTTTGTCCCAAACTTTTCTACTCTAGTTAAGACAATAACATTGATGTTGAAGAAGAGCTTAGCATTTAGATGGATAGCTAAAGGAAAGGCAAGCTTTGAAGCTATCAAAGAAGCCATATCACAGACCCAAATCTTATGAACCCAAATTTTTCCAAAGACTTCATACTGTATGCCTTTGGTGGCAGTGACACTATCTCCGCAATCCTGGTTCAATAGAATAAAGAAATCTCATAACAACCAATTGTTTTCTTCATTAGAGTTTGGAAGACTATGAGGTAAGGTATTCCTTCATTAAGAAGCAAGTCTTGGTGGTGATAAGGGGACTGAAGAAGTTTAAGAATTTAGTATCAAACAACAAAATCCAACTATTGGTCTCCCATGTAGGAGTCAAATAATTCCTCCTCAGTAAGGACCTGAATGAGAAACGTGTAGGGTGGATCAATCATGTCATGGAATATGTCATAAAATTGTAATACGTTTCTACCTTTCGGCTATTCTGTAATGAACTGTATCAATCTATAGAGCAATAAAATATGTTTTTGATTGATTTTAGATCCTTATTATTTCTTTTGCTTCTATCTGGTCTCTCATTATACATCGGCTATCTCTGCTCTTGTTTATTGTATGCATTTTTATTGGTTCATGTCGAAGGTAAACTAAGTGTTCATCATTCCTTTGGTGCATCACCTGGTAGTTTAGGTATTTCTTATTTCCTGTATTCTTTTATCCCTATCCCCTTGGTAATTTAAGACTAGGTATAAGAAATAGATCCTCTGCAAATCCTCACATATGCACCTGAACAGAGGAATAAGGAACCAACCTTCAATCTAGAGAGCTTTCCCATTTTTGCAATGTCCCACACCTTAGGGAAAGTTCAATGTTATGCAATCATGCCAAATGAGCCTGCCTTACAAAAGTAGATCTTTTAGAGCTCAGTTGGGGGTGCTGTGATTCTACACTAACAATAATTTTTTACCAATAGAAAAAGGAATAATGACATGTTCACTTTTTTGCATTTTAAACCTTTGCAATATCATCTTAATAATTCTTCCATTAATTTAAATACACTTTCCTATTTACAATCTCTTTTAAATTCCATGCCTAAAATAAATTTAGTAGCACCTAGATCCTTCATATCAAATTGAGATGAGATCCAAGACTTAACCTAGTTGACTATATAATAATATAGTAAAAACATTCACCTTCATGTTTGAAATAAACATGGGGATCAAATTTTCTTCTTTCAAGCACCCTAAGTCCCAACACATAACTATGAATGTTTTGGTTCCACATTCATGGTGATTGCTTCAATCCATAAAAATAAATTTCAAGCCTATGCACTAGATATTACTTTCCTCTAACCTTACATCTCTATGGCTTCTTCATGTAGAGTTCCTCCTCAAAATAATCATGTAAATATGTTTTCTTAACATCCATCTATTCTATTTAGAGATCAAAAATCATAAAGAACTAGAAGAAATCTATTGCAATGCAACTTTGTAATAGGAGAAATGGTTTCACCAAAATCAAGTCCTAGATGCCTACAACAATGATTTTTCTACCAGAAATATTTATACTTATTCATTTTTCCTTCTACATTGTACTTCTTCTTGAATACCCATTTACACCCAATAAGGTTTTTTTCCTGGGAGGTAAATTTACTAAGTCATACTATGATTCTTATTTAAGGACTAAATTTATCCATTTATATCCTTATTCCAAGTTAGTTTATTTAAATCCAAATTCATCCTGAAAGTATTGGAATCATCATCAAGAATAAAAAAAATGATAAAATAAATGCAAAATAGAAATTAAGGCAGCTATATCTATAATGTACCCTTTCATACCCGATCTAATCTTCTCAAGATTGGAGTTTCGGTTATACATCTTCTAGTTCCTCATCCTCCTCTTCATCTAAGTCTTTTTATTACATCTCTCTCTGGTTCATCTTCCATAGTTGCATCAAATTCATACACAAGTTTACCCTTTTCTAGTTCAACGTGAACTTGTTCATTTTCATCCATTCGCTTCCCTTCCTTCCCTAGAATCCCCTTAACTTCCTTGAAAATTGTATTACAACTGTAAACAACCTTATGTGTTTCAAGATTCCATATGTTCTATCCTTTTACACCATTAAAGTATCCAATAAATATGCACTTAGATTATTTATTATCTAAATTTTCTTTTTCTCTTTTGAAATATACAATGATTCAATATAACCAAATAGCCTTAAATTTTGAGTAGAGGGATTCCTACTAATGCATGAAAACTATTGATTTTTTATCTTCAAGGGTGGATGTGGGAAATATATTGATCAGGTAACAATCAATTTTCACAAATTTTTCCCAAATTTTCTAAAACAAACCTACACCACTAAGCATATTTCTACCCTTATCCAATAGAGTTTTGTTCATTCTTTCCGCAACTCCATTTTTGTGGTGTATATGGAGTTATCTTCTACTTTTCTATTCCACATTATCTACATAATTTCTCAAAGGAATTAGATAAATATACCCCACCATTGTCACTTCTCAAAACCTTTATCTTCTTTTCTGTCTGATTTTCCATAAAAGATTTAAGATCTTTAAACTTATTGAAAACCTTAGACTTATTCTACATAAAATATACCAAGTATTTAATGATAAATCATCTATCAAAGTGACATAATACAAAAAAATTAGTGAAGCAACTTTCTCATATCCAAACACATCATTATGTATTAAATGCATAATTTTTATGATCTTATAGTGCTCACAAAATCAAAATATATAAGACAATCATAAATTACATTGACCATAACTTTAGTTTTTAACACATGAAGGTATCTTTCTCCAAAGGTGTCCCATCCTTTGATGTCACAACATCATCGTCTTTGAATGAGATGTAGAAATCAAATATGTAGCTTTCTTATCCTTCTGAGCCACAAAAATATTGAGCTCATCACTCATAGTTCTTTTCTCAAGATTGAGCGGTGTCTTGTAAGGATTCTCCTCGAAAATATTATTTATCCTTAAACCATCTTACAACTATCCTTAGTAAATACTACTTGATATTAGGTTTTTTTTGTCAAACCTAGAATGTGTAGAATGCTAGGGAGGGTTTTAATCCTTCCATCTCTAAACCTCAATTTTAATATTTTGTGACCTATGATCTTGTAGGTTAAGATGTCTCCCAAAAATAATTCATCTCCATTAATCTTTTCATATTCACAAGACTTTTTCTGAAAAAAATTCACATGAAAAGAAGAACCGAAGCTAATTAGTTATTCACCTAAACACCACACATAAAAATCTCTCAAGTTTTCATTAGAAGGTTTCATATATGAAGATCAACCATCGCCAAATGAATTTCTCCTTTCCACTTGATTAAATCTATATTCTTTCTTGAAATTCATTGTTTTACCATAATACTAACATTTCATAGATTATATTTTTAGTAGTCTTTAATTTACTTATGGAATTTGATTTTCCTTTATTTTTTATTTATTTTCTCGTGGGTATGACCTCTCACAAACAAGGAATCCTTTGATTGATAATCCTCAATTGATTACTGCCTTATTTACTATGATAATAAATCCACAAAGACAAAACAATGAAAGCATACAAAATTACAAATTACAAAGGTACAAGAGAGATAATTGCAATAACATAGAAATAACTCCAACTCAATATGATCAAATAGAATAATGCAAGAGATGTACATATAAGAGGTGAATGTGTAACCTCCTCCTAGAATCATGACAATCTCCACCTAGAATAGTGGTAACCAACACCTAGAATGGTGTAGTCAAGTGGTAACCAACACCTAGAATAGTGTAGTCAAGTGTACACCTAAGCAAGCATATCCCATAAGTGTAGGGAAACTCCAAGTGAGGTGGAATATCCCGAGTAGGATAATACAAATAAAGTGAGGAAAATAAATCCTACACTAACACCCCCATAACCACAACTTAGGTGGGCCCTGAAAAATGAAATTGGTTCTTGACAAAGAAGGCTTGATGAGGTACTCACGTACATTGTAATAACTCATAAGATAGAGGAAAAGGAGAAAGCCCAAAGTGGGAAAAAAATCCCCCAAAAGAGAGACAAAGAAGAGAAAGTTAGGAGTAGAAATCCAAACTCGAGAGATGATGAAGCTGCTAATGTGGATAGAAGAATTGGGTCCCGACAACAAGGCCATGTTAGGTACCCAAGTACATAAAAAGATGAAATGGGAAGAAATAAGACAACTTGATAAGAATCCAAAATTTGATGAAGCACTGATAAAGAATCTCCAACAAGTAGAAATTTTTCCAAATATTACCCTCCAATAAGCAGAATTTGCACGAACAAATATGTCTAATATTGTTTTAAAAACCATCGGTTGGTCAAGCGGGCACAAAAATAGAGGACAAAGTCAAGACCTTTGCGAAAGAATGGAGAAGTTGTGTGAACATGCCATGCTCAAAGAGTACTATGGGTGAAAGCACCCTAAACTTTACAAAGCAAATAAAAAATCTAATCAAGGAAGGATAACACCATTGCCACCTAATAGCTAAGGATTCTAAGTCTAGGAATGTAACATTAAGATAGAATCTAAAAGGAATGCTTAACTAGTATGAAAACAATGCAAAATCTAACTAAACATGCCTACTAATATGCTTTAATTACCTAACATGGGCCTAAATAGACCTAAGAGGGCAATCAAATGGTTATGGTTGCTACTCCAAACAATGGTGAAATGACCTCTCCAAATGACTTGTTAAGTCACTTTAGATATTCATCTACTAACCTTGTTGAAGGCTTTAGGCAAGGATTGAACTTGGCTGTGTATCATATTAATTATATGAGATGCAAATCAAATTATGGTGTAAAATATTAAGGTAAGAGGTGCACTCTTTTTATATTTTTCCATTTGGGAGAAAATTGTATTTTGGTGCATGTGGGACTAAAATCCTGAATTAGATTAGAATTACTAATCATGATTAGGTCTTGCTAATCGCAATTAATGAATTATCTAGTGATTAAGATGTGGGAGCCTTAATCAATTGCTTAAGGTCAACTAGGAGGTTAAGATAAGCTTTTGAATCTTGGTGAGACATTTTGGAGGTGAATAGGGTGATTTTGAGTGGTTGGAAGAGGGGTTTAAGCTAGTATTAGGGAATATTGACCAAATCAAGGGCAAAATAGGCTTAATTAGCTTATAACCACTAATTACTTGTTTTAAAGAGGATTTTGACTTACGATTCGCCGTAAAGTGGCATCCTGAATGCAAAGGGGTTATGCGAATCAATAAAGCATTGTTGATTGGCTAAAGTGGTAAGAAACATTAGTTAGTTAGCGAAAATAACTAATTATAATAGAATTGGCAAGAATGAGAGTGATTTGTGTGTGTTTTGGCAATAAGATTACAAAAGCAGAATTTAGGTGTCTACATTTGCCCCTGTTTGAGGTGAAGTAAGTGACTTCTCTTTAAATATAGTAGACAAACATAAATAGGTAAATTTTTGAAGAAAAATTAGTGGAATGAAGGATGCCCCCTCAAGTGTCGATGGGGTGATAGAATAATTCAATCAATGATCAAAAATATGATTGAAATGAATAGAAGAAAATAGGTTAGAATGGACGTGAAACCCTTAGGTATTGAGAAGGAATAAGGATAGGGATAAACATGGTTGTTTATTGCCCAGTGATTTGGAAGAAAAATTAGTAGTGGTAATAAATGATAATGGAGAAGAAATGATTAACAGAGAATATAGGACAAGCCCAATCTTTGCATCCAACCTTTCAATAAGAAACCTATTTATATCATTTTGCCCCTAGGTCTACATCATTGGCCTTTATTTAAAATAAACAAAAGTGTAAGATAACATGAAAAGATAAATTACTAACAATTGTTTACTACTAAAAATACGTAACTCCATGCAACATACATTATGCAATGCAATACGAGAAAGTAAAATGATATTTAGCTCCATGCAACATAAAAATGTAATGTAATATGAGAAAGTAAACTAGGTAATCTAATAGACAAACCAATATAATCACACACACTCAAACAAACAACGTTTAAGACAATTGCACCAATGTTTTTGTTATCAAGTTATAGTTCCCAAATGTTCATGTTATAATGAAAAGGGTTTAAAATGATGCCCCAAGCAAGGATACATGCGAGGGGAATAACAGAGGACACAAGTAGTCCCATGGAAAATATTTATTGCACTATGACACAGTCCCCCCGACAACTCACTATTGCACAGGAGGACCGACATAGCATGTAGCCTACTTTTGTTAATGGAGGTAGATCATGATGATCCGCAAGTCGTTTGAGACTAGAACAAGCAAGAACCATATAAATATGCTTTTGTAACACATATTTTGACATTCAAGGATAATGCAATTGACATAGGCTTCAACTATGTATATACGTTGTTTACCATTGTTTTTGATTTTTTTGAATTTTTACAATTTTTGGATTTTTTTAATGATTTTTTTATTTTTAAATTTTTTTATTGTTTTAAAAAATTGTTTTTATGGAAGAAAATATTATCGAAGAGATAGGGAAGTTGTGAGACAACGTTGAAAGTGTCCGTAAGGTAAAAATATGCCCCAGGTAGTAGAAAAGGTTGTCAGGAAACAAAAACATGCCCCAACGCACCAAAAACGTGCAAAAATAATTATTTATTAAAAATAATCATTGCGGAAAGTGTTAGAGGAATTTTAGAAGAAATGCGGTAGTCTCGAGGAACTTTGGGAGCGAGAAACACACCACATAAGGTAAAAATGAGCATATAAGCCATCACAACAAGTTATTTACCACATTTGCTTACCATTTGACTATTGATTTGAGCTCTGACCTACGGGAGGAAATGGTGAGGATAGTGAATCGGAGGCAATGTGCGGACCACGTGAGGGACTACCTAAGGCTTCCAGTGGATGGACCACAGGTACACACAACTATTCTTTTTACCCTGGTAATTCAAATTATTGAATTTTTAGCTAAAATAAATGTTATTAGGCTAAATTAGGGCAAATCGGGGACGCCTATCTTTGTCAAGGCAACATGGGCACCTCAGGTGCCTATGATGGTGCTGCGTGGGCATATGGGTGCTTTTACATGTGAGAATTTTAGCATTTGTGAATTTTGTTTCAAACGTGGCGCCAGCGCCTATGCATGCATTCATTTTTGCTTTTTTTTCTTAAATTTTGATCACATGCGGGGCGCTTGGGCACCTATACTTGGGATAAAATGTCTTTTTTTACATTTGAAAGGCAATGCAAGGGCACTTGGGCACCTACGCCTAGAGAAGGGAGCTCACACGTAGAAGCAAGGGTGCCTAGTGCCTATGCCTGCTAAAAATTGAAATTTGCAAAGAAAGAATAAAATGCAAGGGCACTGGGCATCTATGCCTCAAGGAAACTTGATTTTGCACGCATGCAAGGGCGTTTGGGTGCCTGTGCATGGAGAAAAATGCCTACGTGTAGCTGCAAGGGCGTCTGGGCACCAACGCTTTGACCAATTTTAGCTTATATATATATATATATTTTTCCTCACAGCGTGTGAGTGCTCTAGTGCCTATGATGATAAAAAGGCATTGGTGTATGTAGGGGGAACCCATGTATAAAAGACAATTTAAAAAATAATTAGCAAAAAACCTACGTTTTAGAAAACCCTAGGTAGAAGAAATAGGTGAATTATAAAATTTTTTTAACGATGGAGTAGAAGAATAACATGATAAACTAGATTTTTAGAAGAAATTACATGGTGGAATAGAAGACAAAGATTATAATAATTGAATTGATTGGCTTCATAGATATACTTGGGTGTACTAGGGATGTAGGAGTGGTATGCGTGACTTCAGACCTACGAGGTGACCTTCTGGACACCGAGACCGACTTTCTTAGAGATCACCCTGGAGGTGATAGGTTTATCATATATAGCTCATATGCCACATTAATTTTGATCATAGTCTACTCACAACATTAGTTGAGAAATGGAGGAGTGAGAGCCGAATTTCCAACTCCCTACCAGTGAGATGAGTGTTACACTAGAGGATTTTGGCAGATCCCGTGAGTTCTCGATTCGTGGTCGTTTGGGTATCTACGATGGTTTCTCGGCTTGAGTTGAGCATTATACAGCCTATGATATTTGGAGTGACCGATACCCCTCGCCAAGGTATTCCACTTGTGGTTAGGAGATGCATGGCCGATCTGTGGCTAGGATGACTCCCTTATTTATTATCTCTTGTCAACGGCATGTTCTTGCCCAACAAGACTGGTGCACGATTCCCCTAGGTCTTATTGAGTGTTCCACAACCTTCTTTAGGTTAGGGTGTACTCTCTTTGGGGTCAGTGTATACTAGCTCACTTATATTTTGATTTGCACTGATAGCCTATCACGGACATAGGACATTGGGTCCTGCTACTTTACTACAGATCTGGGCCTGGGATCATATTGTTGTAGGCCACCCCTTAGGAGCTTTGAGAGCTCGAGTCATTGGAGATCCTTCCCTCATGAGTGGGTTCCAGATGGAGATGATATTCGCAGCCACAAGGGGGACACAGATTACTACAAGCAAGATTTTGACGAGTTACAGCCTCATATGATCACATGGCGGCCATATAGGTTATATCGGTGGCTACATGATGCGATTTAGTTGAGGATAGCTAACACCGCCATGAAAGCACCCTAAACTTTACAAAGAAAATAAAAATCTAGTCAAGGAATTCTAACACCATTGCCACCTAATAGCTAAAGATTCTTAGTCTAGGAATGTAACATTAAGATAAAAGCTAAAAAGAATGTTTAACTAGTATGAAAACAATGCAAAATCTAACTAAACATGCCTACTAATATTCTTTTTTACCTAACATGGGCCTAAATAGATGTAAGCGAGAAATCAAATGGTTATGGTTGCTAATCCAAACAATGGTGAAATG
Organism: Taxus wallichiana var. yunnanensis; assembly: GCA_018340775.1. Lineage (NCBI taxonomy): Eukaryota > Viridiplantae > Streptophyta > Pinopsida > Cupressales > Taxaceae > Taxus > Taxus wallichiana. The sequence goes on along the minus strand of CM031244.1, from coordinate 744,213,768 downwards.
ACCACTCCAAATGACTTGTTGAGTCACTTTATATATTCATCTACTAACCTTGTTGAAGGCTTCAGGCAAGGATTGAACTTGGCTATGTGTCATATTTATTATATGGGATGCAAATCAAAGCATGGTGTAAAATATTAAGGTAAGAGGTGCACTCTTTTTATAGTTTTCCTTTTGGGAGAAACTTGTATTTTGGTGCATGTGAGACTAAAAGCCCCAAATTAGATTAGAATTGCTAATCATGATTAGGCTTTGCTAATCAAAATTAGTGAATTATAAAGTGATTAAGATGTGAGGAGCCTTAATCACCCGCTTACGGTCCAACTAAGAGGTTAGGATAAGCTTTTGAAGCTTCACGAGACATTTTAGAGGTGAATAGGGTGATTTTGAGTGGTTGGAAAGGGGTTTAAGCCAATATTAGGGCATATTGACCAAGTTAAGGACAAAATAGGCTTAATTAGCTTATAATCACTAATTTCTTGTTTTGAAGAGGATTTTGACTTATGATTCACCGTAAAGTGGCAACCTCAATGCGAAAGGGGTTACACAATCATCAAAGTGCTTTGTTAATTGGCTAAAATGGAAAGAAACATTAGTTAATTAGCGAAAATAACTAATTATGATAGAATTGACAAGAATGAGAGTGATTTGTGTGCGTTTTGGAAATAAGATTGCAAAAAGAAAAAGTTAGGTATCTACAATGGAATTCACAATATTACAAGGAATACACAATGATCCTTTGTATGGGTTCCAATAATAGGTGCCTTTTTAGATACCCATTTACAATGCATGTACAAAATTCTTCTCAAGAGAAACACATGCACTAAATGTGCTTATTGCAGAAAGAAAAAATGAAACAAACAAGTCATAATGGGGGGTTTGGTCTCCTACCAAACCAGGCCCCACCCTCTAGTCTTCAAAATATATTTCCGGAAAATGAACCAAGTGATCATCGTCTTCTTCATCATCCATTGCAAAAATCCTCCCAAAATGTGGCACTTTATAACTTAGTGTGTTTTACAATATAAATAGGACTAATGTGTGGGAAATAAAAAATATGAACTTTTGCAAAATATGGCACTCAATTCTCGAGCTACTGATCAAAATTTATTACAATAATGATTTCCCATAAATAAGGCCTATTTTAAATAATATTGCACTCAAGCATTAAAAAATGCACTAGATGAGGGTGAACATAGCCTTCCAACCACTCATTGGAATCGACATGGAATGTAGATTACAATGGTTTAATTTTTGAGGGGAATTGGCCTCCTACCAACCCAAGCCTCACACTTCGTCTTCATCAAGCGAAGATACAAGCTTAATTAAACACTTAATTCCTTCCATGCAAATATTTTCCAAATGAATTATTTTCCAAAAGGCATGAAAATGATAATTTTTTAATTAATCAATAGGGATCCGAGAAAAACACACCACTTCATCAGTTCCATCAACACCAAGAAGGAAAAGTGAAGAAAAATGAGGAAAAGGAAAATTTTTCAGCATTTTAACAGAACCGCCAGTCTGCATAGAGTGGTGGTTGTAGAACCACTTCCCAACCAGTGGTGGTGGTCCTATAACTTCCGCCTAGCCAAGGCAATAGTCCCGAAACCACCACCAGCACAAGGCAACCGTCCCGACACTACTTCCGAATGAAAAAGAAATGAAGCGTGAATGGATGTGAATTTGAATCGTTTGACCTTGTCTCTTCCCTGGATCAACCTTTCCCATTCTCCAGTGCACGAGAGCACTTGGGAGATGCTATAAATTCATGGTAGGAGCAAGAGAATAAGCATTCGAAGATCCAAAGAGATCAAAGAAAAAATGTTTAAGATTAATGAGAGCAAGTGAGCAAGATCTTTAGTGTTGGAGTGGAATTGTAAAAGTGAGGTGTAGAAACATAGCAAAAAAGCATAGGAAGGGAGAGGTTTACATTGTTGTCTCTATTTTATACTTATTGTAATATTTAATTGTCTATAATTGACCAATAAAGTTAGAAGAAAGAGTGTTTTTCCCTTCCCGATGGTTTTCTTGCATTGGAGGTTTCCATAATAAAATTGTTGGTGTTTTGGAGTTTTAATTCATTTCTCTTCTCTACAATTTCCTTTCTATAGCACTAGATAATCAATCACTAAAGCTCTAATCTTCAAGAAAATATGTCATTTTCCAAAGTTGAAAGTAGAACAACATAATTGTGTGATTCGTAGAGTTCCAAAGTAGAAGTTTACGGATCATTTTGGTATTAGAGATTATTTATATCCAGGACTCGTGGTATTCAATTTTTTTCTTGTGATTTTTATGACAAAGTGACAAGGTCCAACGATGAAGATTTTTTTACCTTGTGAGCTATATATTTCTATGAAGAAGTGGAAATAGAGAATTCGATCTCAAATGGAGGAAGAGAACTTGGTCCGTGGAGTCGAGATGTTGGAGACCATGATGGATAGGATGTTTGGAACATAAGAAGAGCTCTCGATTTGTAAAAGATGGCTTCGTTAAGAAAGATTCCATGGAATCAGTTATTCGAGCACTCGGCCAAAAAGATTGGTATCGAAAAGAGCCACGAAGAGAAAGAATTGGAAGAACATGAAGAAGAGACTCCAATTGTAAGCGAGAAGGTAAAATATGCTCATATACTCTTTAAAGTTGAAACGAAAGTGGAAATAAAGAACTTTGAAGAACAAGTAGATGCATAATTTATTGATAAGTGGCTAAAATAGTTGGAAGTCTATTTTAGTGTGCATAATGTTACTGAGGCACAAAGGATCACCTTTTCATGTCTCAAAATGGAAGGTCATGCTCTGGTTTGGTGGGAAACCCACTTAGCCACTTATGAAAGGAATAAACGTCCTATTATCGATTACTTGGAAAGGTTTAAAAAATTTCTTAGAGCTAACTTCTATCCTATTGGCCACAAGACTGACATGATGATTAAGCAGCGGTACTTTAGGAAGGGCAGCAATCAAAGCGTGAATGACTATACTACATAGTTCCTAAGACTAGCCATGTTGCTAAATATGAACTTGGAGGATTATGACATTCTCAACAAATATTTGGGAGGAATTCAAACTCACTTGAGGAAGGTAATCTCCACAAAGCCCAAGGATCTCAACGAAGCTCGTATACAAGCATACTATATTGATGATGAGAAAAAGCAAGGAGAAAAAAGTCAAAGGAAGACCACCAACAAATCACCAAAGAAAAGGAGTAGGGATCAACAAGTTACAAAGGTAAATGGTAAACAGTCTACAATCGCTTTGCATACTTGTAAAATTCCTAAAAATTATGTAAGAATTGCGATATAAATGGACACACTGAAGCCACATGTTGGAAGTTGTATCCGGATTTGCACCCAACGCACCGAACCAAGGATTCCAAGAAATACATGGCCACTATGAAAAGCGAAAAAGAGGTGGAAATTGAGGATGATTCGGATGTAGATGAGAAGATGGGATGAACAGCCACTAACATGTACGGGGGAGTAGAAGAAGAAGAGATGAGTAAGCTATTTCAAATTAGAATCCAAATCAAGAAGATGTAGGTAAACACTTTAGTAGATTTTGGTTCTCAGTCAAATTTGATTTCTGATGCGGTTATAGAATAACTTGGCCTAGAGACTTACACACATCCACATCCATACCCATTGGGATGGGTGAAGAAGGGTGTAGAAATATAGGTTACAAGAAAGTGTAAGTTTCAATTTGGGATAAATACCCAATATATTGATGTATTAGAGGTTGATATCATTCCACTTGATGCATTTTATGTTGTCTTTGGAAGTCCTTACTTGTATGCTAAGGATGCTATATTCACAAGGAGGGAGAACCGGTACAAATGGATCAAGGAAAGAGTCAATTTCAACATCCAGCACACCAGAGAAAATCAAAGAAGGCTATGGTAAGTGCCAACCAAACACCAAGACTTATTTAGGAAAATCATCAGTTTTGTTTACTTTCATTGGAAGAAAAGAAAAATGTACTTGAGAGTGTGGATATTTTTATAGCACTTGTCATTTTTTACAAAAGAAGCTACCACAGAACCGCTCACCAAAGAGCAATACAAACTTCTGCATGCGATCACCGTATCTACTTACCGATTCACTAGACCCGACGAGGGCAACAGGAAGAAGAGGAGATATAGGGAACAATGGTGACTATAACGGTGTACATGGAGAAGATTTGGCCAATCCATCTCAAGAGACAAAGCCAAGCAAGAAGAACTAAACCACTACAAGATGGGACCTTCACCATGCTTGAGCAGTTGGAAAAGAAACCTTCAGGCCACACTTCATGCAGATGCACACGATAGCAAGTTACAAGAGCTCGCACCTACTAAATCCATCTATGCATGAAAAATAAGGAAACATACAAAAGATTCCTTCTAAAGAGGATTGTACTCAAGGAAACTTAGAGGAGGATGTAGCACTGGAGTAACAAACCAGATATCCACAGGAGTCTTGGCAAGTAGGACAAGAGAAGACATCAAGGCAAACCCAGTGGTACTCAAAGGAATAAGAGAGGGAGTTGATTCCTCTACCACTCCCCCATTAAGCTTTTGTGGGACCAAAATCCTCCTAAGCAGGGGAGGTATGATCCATAGGGATCTAGAAAAACACACCACTTCATTAGTTTCATCAACATTAAGAAGGAAAAGTAAAGAAAAATGAGGAAAAAGAGGTTTTGTTGGCATTTTAATAAAACCACCACACTTTGCACGTGAGCGGCGATTGTAGAACGCCACCCAACCACGGGGTGGTGGTCATGCTAATCGCTTTGCTCGGCCAGAGTGGCGGCCAGGTCCTAAAAACGCCTGGCTCTGCATATATGCGGAAATCTTGACACTTTTGAACAGAAAAAAGAAATGAAGCGTGAATGGACGTGAATTTGAATTGTTTGACCTTGTCTCTTCCCTGCCTCGACCTTTCCCATTCTCCAATGCACGGAGCACTTGGGAGAGGCTATAAATTCATGGTAGGAGCAAGAGAATGGGCATTCGAAGATCCAAAGAGATCAAAGAGAAAAGGTTTAAGTTTAATGAGAGCAAGTGAGCAATATCTTTAGTGCTGGAGTGGAATTGTAAGAGCAAGGTGTAGAAACAGAGCAAACAAACATAGGAAGGGAGAGGTTTAAATTGTTGTCTCTATTTTCTACTTCTTGTAATTTGTAATTGTCTATAATTGACCAATAAAGTTGGAAGAAAGAGTATTTTTCCCTTCCCGACTGGTTTTCCTCCATTAGAGGTTTCCAGGATAAAATTGTTGGTGTTTTGGAGTTTGAATTCGTTTCTCTTCTCTGTAATTTCCTTTCTATAACACTAGATAATCATTCACTAAAGCTCTAATCTTCAAGAAAATTTGTCATTTTCCAAAGTTGAAAGTAGAACAACATAATTGTGTGATTCGTAGAGTCCCAAAGTAGAAGTTTACAGATCATTAATGATAAAATAATACAAGTTGGAAAATAATGAAAATAAGGATTAATACTACCCTTTTGCCACTTGGACGTGGGCCCACCAAGGAAGAAGTGTTGGAGGAGTTGGCTTTAGGGTTTGAAACCCCAAATTTTATGATTGTCCTTTTTTGAGTTGTTAATGACTGAAATCAATGTAAAGGAGGTCATTTTGGGCTTGGAGAGGCCAAGTACAAGTTCCATAGGTTGATTTTCAATGTTGTAGGGGCATTTTTCATAGGTCTAAGGAATTTTTTACATATTTCAACAAAAACAAGTGCTCAAGTTAAAAACGCCCTCCCCAGGGTTTTGTTCACCCTCCAACACTATTTTGATGGGCAAGGATGCAACCCATGTCTGCAAATGAGCCAAAAACGTGGCTTTGATGATCAAAACAACAACCCAGATCTGAGGACACCCTTGCTGATTTCTGAGTGAAACCAAATTAGAATCACATCGAAAAATGCCTTTGGAAGATTCCTTGCAACAAGCAATGGCCCAAAAACATTTCCAGAAGCTTTTTCTTGCGTAGAAATGGCCACCACAACAGAAAAACTACAAATATTTCTCCTTTACCAACAATAAAGTAATATGATTTTTTTTGCAAATAACAATCTCAATTGAAAAACTTGCAGGATAAAATCGATACACTCAATACCAACTTGGCTTTGATACCACAAGAGACTTTCTAGATCTACGATGAAAAACAAATGCATGAGCAATTGCAAAAATTGAAATAACTAACAATAAGATGCAATAAAATAAAGAACTCATAAGGCAAGAATGACTCCAAATCAACTCAATCTCCATAGGATAGATTGATGCAAGTCATGTACATATAGGATGTGAATGTGCAACCTCCTACTAAATCAGTGAGGAATAACTCTCACTAACTGATACTAGAAGTAGAGTTGAGTCCACACAATAGTGGGTTAACTCAACCGAACTAGTAAGCTAACTCAACGCAACTGCTACAACTAAGCAAACATATCCCATGAGTGTAGGAAAGCTCCAAGTAAATAAACAAATACAAGGAAAATGAATATCCTACACTAACAATAGTCTTTAATTTACTTATGGAATTTGATTTTCCTTTGTTTTTATTTATTTTCTCATGGGTATGACCTCTCACAAACAATGAATCCTTTGATTAATAATCCTCAATAGATTCCCACCTTATTTATTCTGATAATAAATCCAAAAATGCATCCTCAACTAATAATTTCATTGTAGTACTAGTAATGGCCATAACTCAATTATCTCAAGATTCAAGTAAGAAACATGACAAAGTAATACCTTTATCCTTTTCTTTCATTTTAATATCAATAGAAATTAACTGACTTGCCACAATATTAAATATGTTCAAATGTTTTATGACAAAGTCACATTCATTCATTCATAAATAATATAGCTTCTTCCATATAAAAATTTTGTTCACCAAAAAAATTGTTTGATACAAAGTCCCCAACTTCTCCCATAGTGCATGTGAGATTTTTTCTGTTCATACATTCAACAAAACTAAATCCTACAAACAAAATTTTATTAAACTCTTTGCCTTCATATCAATATTTTCCTAATGCTCTAACTTCATACCCACAACCATAATTCTAGACACAACCGCCCACTAATATCTATCCACAAAAATATCTTCCATCTCAAACTTTCATAACTCAAAATTTTGGCCATTAATTTTTTTGATCTCAATCCTTCAAATCCAATTATTTTCCTTTACTCAAAAAACTTCTCACACACAAAACTCTCACTCAAATAAAAACTTATCACATGGTTAAGAAACCCTAACTCTCCACACACATAAAACCTAGTTTTGATACTAAATAAAGAGAATTTGATCTAATAAATAAGTATGAGAGAAGCAATAATTCACAAATTCTTTGAGATAAATAGGAAACGCCTAAAAATACATACACAAAATAACATAGTATATAATATTTATCCTAGGAAAATCTTTTCTAAGAACAACCCAATGTAATAACTTATATTCTTTATTATATTAACTCAACTATTTTACCATACAATAACATACATCCAAATTGTATTATATCTTCTTCTATATGTGTCTATATATGTAAACACATCAATAACTAACCACAACAATAACATTAACAATAAATACCAAAACCATGGGCTAATTATACGAACCCACAATAACTCATCATAAACCATGAGTTATCCCAACCACCATTTAGAAAGTCTTAGCCTACCCACCGAGAATAGGCTCCTAACCATTGAAAATTATTTCATCAATTCCTTCAATTTTTTTCTACCATCTATAAAAAAAACAAATAGTCAAGTTAGAAATATTCCAATCCTTTTGTAATTTCAACTAACATGTCTAACAATCATTATAGAATGCAAAAGCCTAAGCAATCGAAAATGAATTGACCAGATTAAAGAGATATTAACCGTACATCCGAAATTCCTGGCTATTATTATGGGTTAGATTTGAAGGTTTTTGTTTGGTCGATACCAACATAATGCATGTTCTCTCTATATTTTGTTGTAAGACTATTTGTGTAATGCATGAGAAACTGCACAATTTGTGGCACTTTTTTGTTAAAAGATTTATCTTGATGTAACACTGCCATTGCCATAAAATACTTACTTTCAATAGGAAAATAATAGCCCGCTCTTTTATCACATTTGTTATAAAGTTAATTAGCAACCCTAACAATAAATTAGTTTGTAAAGTTGGGTATATATATATATATATATATATATATATATATATATATATATATATTTATAAAGTTAATTAGCAACCCTAACAATAAATTAGTTTGTAAAGTTGGGTATATATATATATATATATATATATATATATATATATATATATATAATAGTTCCAAAAGGTAAAAGCGATATTTTTACAATAGATTTTGTTTTTTTATGTTGTTTAATGTAGAAGAGAGATTATGTGAGGGTGATCTTTCGTTTAGCATATTTGAGAGATATTGTTTCCAACTTAATTTCAAGTTGTTAGAAAAAAATTATGTATCTTTGATTAAATTTTAGTATATCACCAATAATATTGTATGGTTGTGAGAATTGAGAATTTAAATTTTGTAGTGCAATGAGATTACGCCGAGAGTGTTCTTATTTCCATGCTTTATGAGATATTGTTTCCAACTTAGTTTAAGTTGTTCTAAAAAAATTATGTATCTTTGATTAAATTTTAGTATATCACCAATAATATTGTATGGTTGTGAGAATTGAGAATTTAAATTTTGTAGTGCAATGAGATTACGCCGAGAGTGTTCTTATTTCCATGCTATCAATAAATTATGGACAAAACCTAATCAATTCTACATTAAATTATTTTTGTTGACTTTTGCTTCCAAAGATTTCATCCGTTTTTCATATAATGATGTTACTTCATAGATTAAGATGTATTGTAGATACAACAATTTTGAAGTGTATTAGATACCAATTCAAAGCTCTTCATGAATATACATGAAGTTTTTATGTCAATAAAGGATCAAGAACATTAAGTATGATCAATATACATCTTTCCTACATGGAATTACTATTGATAAAGAATGGTATGCCTCCTAAAATTTTTTTCCATTAATGTTCCCCTAGTATTTAAAATAGATATTCAAAGAGTCATCGAGATGAGGTCTACAAATCTTATGTAAAATCAATTTGAAAAATCATCAAAATCATTATTAACAAAATTGCATTATCACTTAGATAACTATACATATGTTTACTCTCAAATACACTAGGTTCTATTTTTGCTTCATATTTTCTTATCATAGATTGGAGGTATGTTCTCATCAAGATTGGTGGATACAAATAACTTTCTTTTATAACATTGTTACATACATAAACTTTGCAATAACAGGATCATTTTGTATTAAGGTGTCCAATGTATTATAAGATTTATGATGTGTTTTACAACCTCTTTAGAGAAAATCAAGTGATATCTAAATATGAGATCTTATACATTATAATGATCAAATACATATAGCTTTGTTCATCAACGACATGACCCAACAATATAGAGATGGTCTCCTTAAGATTCACCAACACAGTAAACATGGTTCGCTCACTCAACTTTGGTAGCGTCTTTCAATACCCCGGTCGTGAGCTTGACTCCCAACTTAACTTTGGGGGTGGTGAGTGGTCCATGTTATACTCCATCGAGAGGTTATAAGGGGCTCACCCTATGTTAGAGCTTCATAGCTTTGGGTCATTGGGTTAACCTCAATTTCTAATGAGTTATAAAAGAAAAAAGGCACCAACACACATCTTTGTTTCATTGTACTAACTTCATTCTTCTAGCTAGTTCATATTGTCAAATTGTAAGTAAACATTTTCAATAAATATTTTTGAGTTTTATGTTTTATCTTATTTTTCTCTAGCAAATTCTCGATTTAAAATTTACTTTTCTTAAATTCCTTAATTAAACTATTATGATTTCTTTTGATATATATGAGTATTAATTTAATATTACATAAATATTTAGAATTATTTTAACCACAACATAATTTATAAAATTATAAATTTTTAAAACCACTTTATTTTTCATATAACCTCTCAAATACTTATCAGCCACTCATAAATTTGTGCCTTGAAGTATATCTTTGCTGATAAGCTTAGTATTAATGGACAGGGAAAAAAATAAAAAAGTTTTTTATTAGGAAAAAATAAAACATCACTTACACAAACTTTAAATAAAATATTCAAGGAAAAATAATTTATTATAAAATTGTAATTTAATTATCATAAATTAATCAAATATTATATAATTATTTATATTATTTATAAATAAGAAAAATTCTAATTTAATTATCATAACTCGATCAAAAGTTGTACATTATTTATAAATAAAATCCACAAATTATTAAGGTTTAAAATTTTCAAATAAAAGCATAAGAATAATTAGTGGGCAAGTTTACCAACAAATTTAAAAACTTCCGTACCATTGAAAAAGGAGACTAGAAATAATTACGTAGAATCTAAGTCTAAGCCTTTATTAACCTTTTCCCAAGTATATGAAATTATTATAAATCTAAATATTATAATGTAGATATTTTATCATCTAAAAATAATATATAATTTGCGTGTTATTTTAAGTCATATTTATGATATATAAAAGTAAAATAAGAAAAAAAAACTTTTTGTTATATATTAACAATGTAAATGAGAGTACTATAAAAACAATGAAAACGAGAAACTTTTCCATCCTTCTTAGTTAAACTTAAGAATTTTATGTATATAATATTTAAATATCCGAAAAAGTTATAAATATTATGTTTTTAATAAATATTAAAATAATATAAATTATAGATATTATTTTAAAATTAATATTTATTATTTTTAAAAAGAAAAAGAAAATTGTTTGTACAAAATAATTAGGAAGTACTTTGGAGTATATATTTTTCATATTAGTTGAAGAAATATTTATTTAAATAAAATTAAAATAATTTTTAAAAATAATTATTATGTTGAGAGATTCCCAATAGAGGGATTGGGAAGAGGAATAAAACAAAAATCGAGCTAGTTGGGTTCCACCACCATACAACTTCATTAAGCTCAACTTTGATGGAGTTGTTAAATAGAATCCAAGAAGAATCGGTGTTGGTGGCATTTTCCGTAACTCCTTGGGTAAACCTCTCATGGGCTATGCTGAAGCTTTAGGAAAATGCTCCAATAACCTTGCGGAGGCCAAAGCCTTATGGCGTGGTCTCAAACTTGCTGAGGAAAAGAACTGGAACAATCTAATCATTGAAGGTGACTCTCAAGTCATTTCTAATGCGGTAAACAAAGAAAAATGGAGCACTGGAACTTATATCGCATTGTAGATGATTGCATCACCTTGAATAACCACGAGACACATCAATCACATTCCAAGAAGTGCAAATAAAGCCACAAATAAACTTGCCAATCTGGGAGCTGAACTAAATATTAAAAATGGAAAAATTATCATTTTCCAACCAAATGACTTAATCAAGGAAATGGATGAAATAATAAAGCGAGGATGCCTAATAAATCATCACAAATGGTGGGAGTTAATCTTTTACAAACCCACAATCATTATGAATCGGCACCTCCACATCATATATCTCATGCCTCGATTTCCTTTACATATCTTTTAATACGTACGAAAAGGTTTCCTACTTGTGTGAAGGGCTTTATTACCACCGCCCCCATAGATTCCTCATTTGGTCGAAAGCTCTTTCTTTGTTGTGGTGAGATTATGGACAAAGGAAAAAGCAAGGTTGGAATACCTATGTGCACTAAGGACGGGAAGGGGAAGGCTATGACAAGCACATAGTGAATGAAATGTAGGAAAATCCGGTGCATAAATTTTCAATCGATGATGTTCACTATTCATTTCTAGGGTTGGTTAATGACCTCAAGCTCGCATAACCGTTAAACGTTGGTTTTCTCCTAGACAAAGGGACTTGGGTCACTGCAAAAGAGGCCATGGAATTTCGGCAACAAGATTTGGTTAATGGGGTCAAAGATCCTAGGCTTCTTAGGTGGATGGCCACCAACCTTGTATGGGCTCGAGTTATCTACCGGACTTGGGGAGACAACAATTGTTGAGAAGTGGTAAAAGTGATGCATGACTCGCCAATTCACTACCGTATTGGATACCTTGAAAGTGGCACAAAGTATTGGGGTGCATACTATTCTCTTTGGTTTGGGAAATTCCTATGCCATTCACAAAGACATTGAGCAGTTGGGGTTCAACATCGGCTCTACCTTGATCAAATTTGGCATCCATCCAAAACTCGGGCTCGGGGGAGCATTTCACAGGGAAGAAACTAGATTCCATATCTCGTAGTATTGAACATGCTCGATAAATTTGAATAATCCAAGCTTGTTGAATCTCTATCTGCCTTGATGGTGGAAAAGGAAACTAGGGATGATGAAATTCGATTAAAATGGCTTCTAGTTCCTCTAATGAGGAAAACAACAAATGTAGTCATAGATATCTATAGCTCATTTTGCCACCTTTAGGTGGCATATGCACTCAAATTTTAGCCTGGTTCTCCGGTATTTTGTTATAAATATTATTAATAGTGAGGTCGGTGCCTCTTTTTTACTTATAAAAAAATTGTTGAGAGATTCTCTACAATAGTAACATGGAGTAGATGAGTCTTATATCATATCCGTGAAAGACAAATTAAGGTCAACATTATTTCAATACATTTTTTAATTCAAAATATAATTATAAACCAATTACCTTTTAAGACCAAAAATTAAACTATATATTTAAAATTAAAACTAACAAATAAAAATAGAAATAAAAACATAGATTTATTTAAAAAAAAGAAAAATTAAAAATATTCTTGTACTAAAGGTTTGAAAGTAATTAATTTGCACATTATTTCGTTTAACTTATATATTTATGTATTTCATATATGACAATCAACAATGTGTCACTTGAAATTTGTCGATGCTTTATTCGAAATTACATATAACTAGTGGTTGCTCCATGGGGAGCAAGGCTACATTGAAGTGTTTCCACTTCACCACTTCTTCGCTAGAAGGGCACCAGGATGTTAAGTGTTTAAGGTGTTGTAGTGCTTCGGTATCTGAGGAAGAACAAAGTAAGTCTTCAAGTTGAGGGTAGAATAGTAATATAGCTAGGGGAAATTAAATAATGTCGATTTCAATTAGTAATACAACATGTTACCAATTGAGTAGGTACATGGCAGAGAAGTTGTGAAATTGTGATTGTGGGCGTGGATGCAATTTATGAGAATAGACACTGTAGTGGTTTTTGTAGAGTAGTAGATGCACAACGAAATGGTGAAATAATTAAGTGGAAGTGGGAACATTGTTTAGGATGACATGTCTAAACATCAGCTATTGTTATTTCTTTTGGTTGATAGACATAAAACTAATGCCTTGCCATTGTTGGGAATCATCAATTTCATCCCACAAATTTGAGGTGCTCCATAATAAGTCAAAAAAATCCATTCACAAAACTCGCATAAATACATGCCTTTGTGCCCATGGTTTTGTTGAAAAACAAGAAAACATTTACCAAAATATTCATATGAAAACTTAGATGTTTAAAAGAAAGGTTGTGATTCTAATGGGTAGAGATATGGACACTAAATACAAATTTCATTAGTTCTAATTCATATTGAATATAGACATTAAATAAAATTTTCCTTCAAGTTCCAATTCACAAAGGATAAAGCAAAGTGAAGATGGGCCACATCTAGCATAGCCAAGTGTGTAAATTAATTGAATGTTAGGAAGCATAGGGAAGGGATGAGACATTCACTTTACATGGAAGCATAGGAAGGGGTGTTATTTGTGCAAAGTCAAATGGTAAATTCAAAAGCTACCTATACCTTTTAAACCATTTTACGTGACAATGATTTTCTAATATTGTTCTTCTAAAATGTAAAAAAATGGTATTTATATAGCATAAACAAAATACATGAAAGATAATTTTATGTCGTTATTTTAAGGATATGTTTATGCATACATTAATATACATTACATATAACTATATATTAAAAATGATGGACATATATTAAACATGCGCGTCCTGTGACATGGTTTTTTATGGTGTTTACAAATATATTACTGGATTAAATAATGGAAAACATCTAAACGATCATGTTGAATTTAACACATTAAATCGTAGTTTAAATATAGCCACATACTTTTGTTTTTTATCAAAATTGTACCAAACATGCTATCATTCTATTTCTTACACAAGAAAAGAAGCATTGTCCGTGTTTTGGAAAACTATTCTAAAGTCACAAAAACTTGTCCATTGGTTACCCACCTCTAATAGTGTATACATCAAGGAATCACCAACATTAATAGTCCCTTTCTTTATGGTTCCATATGATCGCATTGCTGAAAAATCATTTCATTTATTTTATGTTGGTGCTCAAATTTGTTTCGCCCCCATTTGAAATGCTCCGAGTTGTTTGCAAAATCCATTGTCATGTCCCTCCTTGAAAAATTCTTCGATTTTGCTCTGTTTTATCCCCAATTTTTTCAAAATTCGCGGGCCTTGCCGTTTTTCCTATTTTTCCCTACCATGGAAGCTTGAAAATGGTTAATCTATATTTGAAAATCCAAATCCATGGTCGAAAAGATGCTTGAAATCATGATTCACTTGTTTTTATTTCAAAAGAATTTTCATCCTTAGTGAAAAATCAGGTTCTGGGTGTGAATGGCAATTTTTGTATTTTGACGATCCTAACATGTGTATTTTTCCTATCAAGTTTAGTCCTCGGCGTTCGGTGGTTACGTGGCTTCTTTTGGTTGGTCAGGGGATGATGGGAAAATGCTTTCACTTATTGCTTTTTGCTTTTTTGGCGAAAAGGAAAATTTGGTCCCGTGGCTCTGTTCAATTCTGATTGGATGGGGTGCGGCGGGTTTGTTTTTGAACTTGTTATTTTTGGATACTTTGGCAAAAAATTTGAACCCGCCCCACGGCCCCGCCAGGCTCTAATTGGAGCAAATTTAAGAGGCAGGGAAAAAGTCTCACTTTGACCCCGCAAGAGGACATGTGGCAAAGCTAATGGCGAGATGTGGGCCTTTGGAGGTAAGTTGGATGTTTTGCCCCTTTGGCAAAATGGAGTAAAATTCTAAAGTGGAAGCTCGCCCCACTAAATCATCTTTAAAGCCTTAAGGTTTTTGAAGGAGCGCCATAATGACACGTGGTGATCCCACGCTCGTTCAAGGTCTCAAATTTTGGGGATCATCTCAAGATGCACCATTATGACATGTGGCAGTTTGAAAAGTCAAAGAGGTGGGGAAGTGGACCATCGGAGGCAAATTGGATTTTTGCCTCTTGACATCAAAAGGATTAAAATCTCAAAATGGCCTGCAAGCTCGATAAGGAAAAAGGTCAAAGCTTTCTCTAATCAATGACGAAGGTGCAAACTCTAGGGGAAAATTTGGAAAAATTTCCTTTTGGGAGAAAAAAGTTAAAAATGAAAAGGGAAGCGCAGCCCATTGGGACCCACATTGGGACACATGTTAGGCCCATTTTTCAAGGGCGAGCTATGGGGAGAAGTTGAATTTTTTTCCCTTTTTCAAAAAGGAGTAAAATGGCAGAATTTGGCCACGGTTCCGTTGGGACCCACCTTAGGACACATGTCAGGCTCATTTCCCAAGGGTGGAAGTGTGGAGTAAAATTGAGATTTTTTCCATTTTTCCAAAAGGTTGTAAAACTCAAAGGAAGTCCCCGAGCCTATTTTAAAGTTAAACCTTCCATGTGGATGGCCTAAATTCAAAGCAAAGATAAATGGAAAATGTGAGTCTGAAATTTGATTTTCCCCCCATTTTTCCTAAAACACGCTTGGAAGTGCAAGTCTTCATGATTTCTTGGTATTTCCTACATGCCAAATAGAGAGTGGAGTTAATTTTGATATCTAAGTTTGGTGGGAGAAATCTAGAGAAATATTTCACCATTAAAATGGTCTAACTCTAGGGCTCAATTTGTTTCTCTGTTTTTCTTCTCCTGAGCACGCAAGGAACCAGATTTGATAGATTAGGGGCGGAAGTGGTTGGCGAGTTGAAGGAGGAGTGTTCTACCAAATGAAGGAGTTGAATGCTGATATTTTCGAAGAGATCTGCCCCATGAGCACCTGACAACTTTTATAGATCTGATTCTGGGAATCGTGATCAAAATCATGGCGAGCATTGGTACATTTAATGTTTTTGTCTTTTGGGGAAGAAGGGGCTCTGTTGTAAATATTATAAATGGCACAAATTTTTCATGTAAATGGTTAGAGGTTGGAGTGTGAAGGGTTGGGACTGATTTTCCTAATAGAAAAAAGGCTTGATAGAGCCCATCCTTTTGAGAAGTTGATTGAGAAGCCTGTATATCTCTTTTGTATTGAATTTGATCATGTCAAGGTGGTTGCGAGTGTACAACCATTGAAAAGCTTTGAGATTTTTCTAGAAAATTTCCCTGCTGATAAATTTAATCAAACTCGAGTTATTCTATGTGGATCTTATGTAAAATGTGTGGCTTTACTTCTAAATGTCTATGCAAATAGTTGTTCTTGTTCCTGTTGCAATCTTGTGTCAAAATATGTCTCAATCACACAGGTCTCAATCCTTGTGATAGTTTAGTGGCATCTGTAATTTCATTTCTCAGAAGATCTTTCATTTGGGAGTGAAATAAACAATTTAAAATCACTTTTCTCTCATCTGTTGACAAAGATTGTCTGTAAGCCTTTGGGTGTACCTCAGGCGTGATTGGGCTTAGATCTTGATGTTTTGTTGGGTTTTCCAACTTGAGCCTTCATGTTATAATCTCATAGATTGTATGAGAAAGTGCTAATCTAGGCCTCCATTAAAGCACATAAACATTTTAGCTACTTTGTGGCATTCTAGTTGGTTTAGTTTTTCATTTTACAAAAGTTCTCAAAGATTAGGTATAATCAACTTTATCCTACTTCACCTCCCACCAAATTCACTCAAAACAACTAATCCTACCTATACTACCCCTATTTGTCATGTGTGTATACAAATGCATAAATTTTATTACCAAAACATGCGAAACAATCAGATTTCAAATGTCTTCGAGCTTTGAACCTTGCCTAGAGAATACCTCCAATATCTAGAGTGACAACTCGTGAGAGTTAGATTTTATTGCATTGATCATATTTTCTTCATGGTCTCCTTAACAACTTCATCGGGAAGGATATATTCATCTCCTCCATAAAAACAAGCTACAAATGGGTTCGCTTACCTTGGTTAAAAGGCACAACCTAAAATAGTGAGGATAGATCAAATCCTCTTGAGGGTGCTATCCATTTCTCTACATCTGAGTCACTAAGGGCCAGTTAGATCCCATCCCCGGCTACAAAATGACTCATCATGATCTATCTATCTCTAAGCTTTCTGATAAACCTGCGATGCTGCTCATACTTTGAAGGAGAATCAATTTGGGTACCACCATGTTATTCATCCACAAAAATTACAATCATAGCTTAATATGTAACATTTTAAATCCAACAAATCTTAAAATTTAGATTCTAAAATAAACAAGATTAGTTTTTTTCAAAATTTTAAAGAGGGAAGAAATTAAGTGTCATCTTATATTATTTCCTTGAGAAAGGCAAGTTCAAGTGTGCTACTTTTTTACATCCATAATCGAGAGACAAATCAATGGTTTTGTGGCGGTGCTACCTAAGAAAATAAAGGCAAAATGATCTTGTCTTATTCTCAGAGGAGGAATGTAATCATATATTATTCAAAATTGTGCCTCTTTGGGTTTTGAACCTTTATCCAAGTCCAAGATTAACCTCCATCACCACTTCATAGTTTTTCTTAATCGTATTGGAATGTAGAACATACAAATTTTAGGGCCGATGCAGACACGATTTTTCCCACAAAATACTCTACATCTATGTCATTGTACACACATGCCTATAAAGAGGTGTATGATTTAAAAGAAGTTATTTTGACTTGATATATGTTTCTATACAAGGAGACTGCCAACAAAGTGATGTCGAAAGTGCAAAAAAACACCAAACATAATTCAATCAACTGCTGTAAATAGGTGTGCCATGATCCAAGAACAATAACCAAAGCAACAAGGCAAGGACACAAACTCTAGAGTGTCATGATCCAAGAAAAGCCAAGGTAACAAGGCAAGGACATGAAACTTGAAGAAGCAAGATCAACACCACACCCTCCCATACTACTGAATGGGTGGAGTGGCACTACAAATCTATATGAGTTGTCAAAACAACTACTCGAACACTGACAAAATAACACTGGGCTCCACCAGAATAGCTCCCCACAAGAGAGACTGTCAACATGCCAAAAGTGTCGAAAATATAGATACAAAATCTCTCAACAAACAAGAGAGATACACTACACCTGTTAAAGAAAAATGCTCAAAACAAGAAGCATCACAATGCATAAGGTATAGAAAGTGGAGCAAGAGGACAAATGGTGGAGGAGCCACGCCTGTAGAGTCCTCTCAATGAATGCCTATGTTGCCTCCACAAGTGATCAGATATCCACCCCAAATCAACATGGATGGATGAAGAAGATGCCTGCATATGACTTGGTGTAAAATGCACAATGGGTGCATGCAAAAGAACATCAGAATGTGTGTCAGGTTGATCATGTCTGACAGCTGAAATCTTAGGTTTCTCAATCCTGAGTGAAGGTGCAAAACTCATGTGTTTCTCATGATCCTCAGAAAGAGTCGAGCGAACAAAAAAGAGCTCAGTCAATGTGTGATCCCAATGAAGTATCTCGCTCAAAAACTAATGGCATGATGATAATTCCACTTAACATGTGGAATAGAGGAAACAATACCCTATGAATGCCTAATAATGACTCCTCTAGTGAGACCCATAGAATCGGAGCATGCGAGAACCGAATGCGGTGGTATGCTTCTTAAAAAAGCCATGCAATGAAAGCGTAAGTAGGATACACAATATGTGGTACCGTAATAGGCATAGATGTGGAAGATTATGCGATAATAAGCCTCACGGTGTTTAGAAGCATCGAAAGTAGGTTCAAGCTCAAAGATTGGCAGATCAATGTCAGTGGGTACAAGAGCAACAACTGTAAGTGGACTAGGAGCATGGATATGGTTGTCCACAATATGATGGTGATGTTGTAGGCTAGCAAGTTTGTTCTGTAGGAAGTGTGTTATTGTATCCTTATCATGAATGAGTGATTGTAGAAGAGAATTTCACTTCTTGAGCAATCTATTTTCTTCCACAAATTTTACAATATCCTCTTGAAGTCCACATACTTAAGAGAAAAGCATATCATTCTCAGAATCCATGATAGGTACAAACTGCAACTCCCAATAATTTAGGACGTTGGGCTTAGCTGAAATTACATCCACAATTGATTAAAAAACTCCTCCATATTTGGAACTTTATAATTATAGTGCAAGTCTAAGGAAAGAGCATGAAAAAATAAGCACTTTTGCAAAAATGACACTCAAAACCGAGTTATCGATCAAAAGTTACAAGCTTTTTACTATTTTGCTCTGTTATTTATTGTAGTTGCCACTAAAACAAAATAAATTGTTGTTGCCTTCACCACACAAATAAAATTAAAGGGGGTTGAAGCTAAGCACCTACTAGTAGGAATCACAAGCTTTAAGCCCTCATATGACCATACCATATGACCAAGGGCTAAGGATTTTAATGGGTGTGTCACATGTTTTTGAGAAAGTCACATCTAACTGCCTCTTCTGGTAAAAATTACTATTTTTGGACTGTGTAGATAGTGACCTTTATTTCCGAAAATAGCAACATGTGGATTTGCCTAAAATAGTAAAAATGTGCACAACATCCGTGAACCCCGCCAAAAAGGAAAGATCCAAAACCTTCCCGTGCACAAACCAAGATAGATATGCTTTGCAACATAAAATTGCCCTATGCAGATCTCAAGAAATCCAATGCACCCAAAAAAATCCCATGGAATTTTTCTTCATGGCACGAATCTTGAGGCGGATCGGTGCGCTTCCTTGCAATAATACAAAAAAACCCAAAAATGACTCCCCCAAAATGGTTGAGCTTACAAATGCGTTCTTAGGGTTTTCCCACCTTCTGGATCCAATGGAAGCCTATTTTTTTCATAAAAATGCACGCAACAAAAAAATATGACCAAATCCTAAATATATGAATATATAATGAATTTATTTGCAAAATAAAACTTATAGACGGATGTCAACAACAATCTCTAGCTTTGATACCATGAAAGGAACGATAACCGATCGCTCCAAGCCAAGAACATAGATGCTAATAAAAACCATGATAAATAAGATGAAAGTAATTCACCAAAATAGCTTTACATAAAACCTTTGCAAACAAATGAGCAACAATATCATATATTATTATGGAACTCAATACAATACATTGAGAATGGGCCTTACTTAAATATGCAAGGAATAACAATCTAAGAACGATCACCAAGGTCGTAGATCAAGCCTTAAATCAAAGAAATAACTAGTCATCAAAGAACTAGTCAAGATCATAGATTTAGGAGACAACTAGACATCAAGGATCTAGTCAATACCATAGATCAAGGAAAGAACTATACCTAACAACTAGATAATATCTCCTAATATCTAAATAAGATAAAAGAAATATCCACACACATAAGTGGGTGAGGATAAATATAATAAAGGTAAATAAAGTACCTAGGTGAACATGAGCTATAAGGTAAATACCTACTCTAACAACATCAATCTTACCATATGTACAAAACCACAAAAGTAGATAATTGCTTAAGCGGTTTAGAAAACCGTGGGTATCAAAACCATCTCGCAAAACTGTCCCATAAACCTATGGGTCAAAACTGTCCCATAAACCTATGTGCCAAAACTTTCACACATGAAAATAGGCTCCACAACCTAACAAAGATCTTGTGATAGTTAACATTTTTTTTTCCGTGCACACCAAAGATTAGATAAGTTTGACTCAACACATGTTTTCATACCACACTTTAATTTAATGTAATTTAAATTAGCTATAAATTTATGCAAGTGGCAAATAATTAGTGCTTTGATGACATCGCCACTTGTGCTTGTACACATTAAAATAAATGTACATGATTGGAAATAAAAAAATGTGGAAGAAAGAAACAAGTGTTAATAAAATTGGCTAAAGAAAATCCATCGACAAAATAAGTGGTGACCCTTACGGCCGGGTGCATATGACCAAAAAGCAAACTGAAGCTCCTGATCTGCCAAGGAAAGCCAAGTTACCAAGGAGTAAATGAAGCAAACGGAATTAAATGCAGTCATAATATTTAGATTGTAGTTGTTAAAAGAAGCATCTTAGACATCTTGTCTCACATCTACCAATTTAACTGAATCAAATCTAGTATTAATTCACCGCATACATTGCATTATTTTCATTAAATTAAAGTTAAGAGGAAAAACCAAATAATAGGAATGTTTTCCATAAAGAGCATTTCCATCGCAAGTTAAGTGGGAAACGCGTTTTTAAAGATTATAAAGACAAGATTCATCGAGCCACACTTTTTTTTTCTTTTTTACATCGATTCACAACGCACGGTCAAAAGCGAAAAAAATCATGTCCATGTGTATATGTATACAACATTTGAGTTTTTCAACCTGTATGCTTACATTCCTTTTGATCTGTTGAGACTTTCAAGACTGTAAGGAATTGACTTATTTGATAACTACGAGTTAGGGGAAGTTTTTAAGCATTCTCGCCACAAGCACTCTACTTCACTTCATAAAGTTGTCTTTACAAACACAAATGCAGAAGGACCTATCCCAAATTGTATCGCCAACATCTCATCCTTGACTTTATTAGAGGGGAAACATATGCCACAAAAAGCTCATTTAGTTTGGCATACAACAATATTTCCTACAATGAGTTGAATGGTTCTTTTTCCTTAATTATGATGCCATGGGCTAATGAATATTCAAATTAGGCTGAAACCTAAGTCATTTACATAGCCACATATTACAACAAGATGCTTTGATAATATAAAAACGGTAAATGCCTAACTAAACACCTTGGGTTTAGTGTTTTTGTATACACTTACATGAACATCTTGGCATAAAATTACATCGAAACTTGAGTTCTTATGAATAGTTATATAATCATCTACACTTTTTGTTGTTTTAGTTGCTATTAAATATAGTTAATAATATTACAAGCTTCTTAGGCACAAGATTGCATAAATGGGGTGGATGGAGAAACTCTTGTGTACCGATAAGTAATGTATTAATCTTTCTCATTGAAATCTTTCACCCAAGATCGAAATTGATGACTCCAAATTGTTGGTTCGATGTTGCGTTGTCCCGCGAGGAAGCCCTCGGGATAAACTCTTCTCTTCCATTGGTGGATGCAATGGTCGACTCGCCTGCTACCGCTAAGAGTCCGCTTCCGTGTCTTCCATTCTCAAGAAGAGGCACCTCCAATGCCTACTTTTAGGCTGTCATGCTTTTGCACACGGTCTTAAAGAAATGTGCGGATTGGTTTGAGATAAACTCCAACAATGATTTGTTCGAATATTTTGTAGAGTTATTAAAAGAGGAAGTCTTCCACCGGTCTACAATGGCCGAGCTGGACATCCTAACTGTAATCAACCCAAACGGCGGTAGAACAAATTCAAATTTATCGAGGTAGGTGTCATCCCCGTGTTTATCGAATTGCTTCTCGACTTGATGTCGGAGAGAAAAAAGATGGGCGAGAGGATGTTCTGTATTCTATATGTCTTATGCAGATCTACAGAGGGAAGGCAAGGGGAGATTAAGCCTTGGCGAGACTAAACAACCGCCTAGGTGCCAATATTAAGGGGGTGCCTAAATCTAAATTTTTTCATTATTTTTTTCTATTATTAGAACTTTATATATATATATATATATATATATATATATATATATATATATATATATATATATATATATATATATATATATATATATAATATAAGCCAAAGTTAATATTAATTGACCCTTTTATTTATATTATTATAGAGTAATATAAATTTCATGCATACACATAAAAATCTACTATAATATTTTTGCAAGTAAAAATAAATATGCATATTTTTAAGCTCATCCAATTTTCTTGGTATTATTATTCTTTCTCTAATGTAACTCTAGATAATTGAGGTTTGTAATTTTTCTTAGAAAAGGCTCATGTACTTTTTATAATGTCACTTGGTGTAGCTAG
This sequence comes from Taxus wallichiana var. yunnanensis, assembly GCA_018340775.1. Classification (NCBI taxonomy): domain Eukaryota; kingdom Viridiplantae; phylum Streptophyta; class Pinopsida; order Cupressales; family Taxaceae; genus Taxus; species Taxus wallichiana. Next base: position 744,190,664 of record CM031244.1, on the reverse strand, counting down.
TAAAGGTAAATACAATTGAATGAAAGAATTATTTAATTATCTATTCCTAATGTTTTGGGGAAATGTCTCTTTTTATGGAGGAATTAGCAAGCATGGTCCAAATACCACTCTTGACAAAATGATGGGAGCCACCTAAGAATTTTTTTTTTTGCAAAAAGTTGGTGCTTTGTTTAGTTTTATGTCTCATCGCCTACTTTATATTGGTAAATAAGACAAGTAACCAAGTTTATATACAAAATTGTATTTTTACATTCTGAGCACCTCTTGTGATTAATTATCTCCGTCCATAGATTATTACTTATCGCTATCTAATAATTTTATAGAATATTTTTAATCCTTTGGTATAACAATTTCTCTAACTTAATGATGTATTATGAACCTTATGCTAATTATAAAAACTGATAATGTATGTAGTTTTTATTCATTTATTTGATGGGAAAAAAATTAACTAAAATTTCAAGAAGGGTGTCTAAGAAAACAATGAGAGTCTCCGACTTGGCCTCTGAGAAAGGGGTTAGGATCCTCTAGCCGCTTTGCAAATATTCACCATCTCAGCGAATAATGAATGATATGTTATAGGTAGGTGCAATAAATAAGTTGTGCATGCTCAACAGCGGGGAATGCACGCCCAAGACTAAGGCGAATGACTTGTTAAAAGTGCACGGAAAGTGTTGGAAGACTTCCTCTCGTCTCCCCTCTATAATATATCGCCCTTAGACAATTGCATTGAGGCACAAACATGATTCTTATTTGACAGGATTCTGATATGGCACACCATGATCATATCATTGTATCTATTGTGATTAACAGGTGAATTTAAATCGCTGCGGTGCAAATCTCCATCCCCACGTTGGGTGTAATTTGGACACCTCGATTCATGCAAGACAGAAGTTTCCAATTGATGGAAGCTATAATTTCTTCTGAATTAAGCGCCCGAATAACATTTACACGACAAAGAAAATATTTACGGACAAATCCAAAGTAAAATAGTTGTTTTCAAAATTCATTTCAAACTGTGGTCTCCATTACTCTGTAATTTGTTTGGACTGCACCTATTATTACGGGGTCGGCTGAAGAATATAGAGTTTTCTGGTGAATATTTGCAAAGCGGCCAGAGGATCAGAGGATCAGAGGATCAGTCGATTTCAATGAGAAAGATCAGTATACAACCGTTTCTTCCAGTAGGTTGCAAAATACTGATGCAGTTTCTTCCACATGCAGAGGCCCTGCATAAGGGTAGGAAATTGTGATAACAGACACCCAATAAATCTGGTAGAGTGATAACAGTGACCAGTTGCTGGTAGAGGCGCCAAAGGAAAATTTGGAGCAGGTCGAACTGGTGAAGCTGTTGGAGGTCGTCAACATGCTTGAGAATCTTATGCGAGCAGCAGTCACGCCTCCCACATAATCAATAGTTGTGAGCAGGTTTTTAAAATGAAAATTTAATGTTGATGGCGCTACATTATGTCTAAAAGATTATATACATTCCTCCCTACACATAATACCATAAGCTTTTATGAATTTTTAAAAATATCTTTCACATTTTAAAAGCGGTTTAAATTGAAACCGGATGTTTTAAATGCAATGTATAACATTTATATGGAATAAATACTGGCAGCAGTAATCCACATTAACATTATTATGTCAGACTGATGATATTTATATGGAATAGATAATGGTCGGATTAATCCACATTATTCTGTTAGACCACAGTAAAAAATTTCATTGACGGGTATAAAAATAGGTCATTTTTCATGGAAAGTATATTCTTTATTGATGTTGCTAGATCTTGGACATATAATCCAAGGAGAAAATGAGATAACAAATGGGAGGTTAGGAGTTTGGCAGCTATTATGAGATTATTCCCAAGGTTTTCCTCCATCCCTTTGCGTGAATCACATAAATGGGTTGATTTTGATAAATTGGTTGATTTTTGGTTGATAAGAGTTATTGTTTTTCAAGTCATTTCGTGATATAGCAAGAGACATCGAACTTGATTTTGAATCAATAAAATCAAATTGGGATTCATTCAATTATAATCCTTGGCATGTCAAGAGAAGGACTATTATAGAAGATGTTGATAATAGTAGTGATTCTAAAGATGAAGTTAATCAACCTATTCAAAAAAATACAATGGAACATGAATGAGAAATCATATCTAGGCTTCAATGTGGTCAAATTTTACAAGTAACTGAAATAGATATGTTGGGAAGAAGAGATATTGACAGACAAGCACCATGGAATAATGAATATCGAGGTGAAGAATACAAAAATAAAGCGATAAAATTCATAAGCACCTAGACCTTGGTTATAGACTATGAATTAGCCCCAAATATCAATTATGAAACCTTAGGTGCTAAACAAAAACAAGCACTTGATATAATAATGACACATTATCATCAACATCAAAATGTCTTTCCATTATTCATGATAATTCAGGGAATAACAAGAATTGGAAAATCATATGTGATTGGTGTCATTCATCAAGCACTTTTAGATGCATCATTCCTAAAACATTCTCTTCTATTACTTGCTCAAACGGGAGTCAGAACATTTAATATTGGTGCCTCAATGATCCATTCACAACTTCAAATCCCTATTACAGATTTTGCATAATTAGAAGGAACAAGGCTTACAACTTTCCAAGAAGAGATCTGCCACATAAAATATATATTGATTGATGAAATGAGCTTCATTGGACAAAGTTTTCTAGAAAACATAGACTCCCAACTTCATCAAGCATTCCCTAAACAAGAAGACGTCAATTTTAGAGGAGTTTCTATGATTTTGGTAGGAGATTTGGGGCAACTGCCTCTTGTTAGTGATAAACCACCATATGATAGTAATAGACGTGCAAAGCTATTATGGGAAGAATTCAAAATAGTTGTTACATTGGATAAGGTATTTAGAAAAGAAGGAGAAAGCCAAGAGCAAAAACAATTTCAACAACTTCTCACAAATCTTAGAAATGAGAATCCGACAATTGATGATTAGAAGTTATTGATGAGTAAAACAAATGCATTATTAGATAGAGCTAACAACAAAGAATTCAACAATAGTATTCATCTGTTCACCACAAAGATTAATGTGGATAACCACAACAAAATAAAATTGCATTCATTAAAAAGACCTATTGCATGTAACATTGCAACTACAATAGGTACCGCCAACACACCAACATGAGGTCCAAATGATGAACTTGATGTTGAGTTTTTAATTGCTAATGATGCAAGGGTCATGTTAACCACCAATCTTTGGATGGAAACAGGTCTTGTAAATGAAGCTCTAGGATATATTCGAAGCATAATATACAAACTTGCATATGTAATGGTTAAATTTGATAGTTACTTCGAAATACCATTTGACGATAAAATTATGTGTACCATCCCAATAACACTAATCCAAAGGAGACACACCCACCAATTACCCTTACGTTTGGCTTTGGCATTTACAATACATAAAATGCAAGATTTGACTCTTTCCAAAGCTACAATTGATATAAAACAAAGGGAAAGAATGAGGTTAAAATTTGTGGTTATTTATTGAGTAAAGTCATTGGAAGGACAAAAATACTTCCGCCATTTACAATGACCGCTATGAAAATATGAAGAAAGGAAAACTACTTTCGAAATAGAAGGTTGAGGAAGAAAGACTAAAGTCCTTAGAAGATAAATAATGTCATCTATGTAATACAAATTTCATTCTATGATTTTGTCATTTAATGTGATGTACATTTCACATTTTGATTCATATGAAATAATTCTTTATTTTTCATCTTATCTTATATACATTGCACATTTGGATGCATTTTACATATTATATGTTTATGTACAATGCAATGCCCATAGATGCTACTAGCATACCTATCTTAAATAAATCTATGTAAAATATGTCAAGAGGTATCATTCTCAAGGCGCCTATTCCACTTATGTCACAAATCTAAAATAGGCGCCTCGAGAATGATACCTCTCAACATATTTTACATAGATTTATCTAAGATAGATATGCTAGTTATATACAAATAAATTAAGAAGAATTTATTCTATTTTATTTTAAATTAGAATCAATTAATTTATAAATATTATTTGTGTCATATTTAAATACAGATTAATTTGCTTATAAATATATTTAAAATGTAAAAAAATCTTAATTTAAGTATAAATAAAACTTGAATATATAAAAATTATGTATATCTTATAACTAATTTGTACATAAACTTTTGTACTTAACATAAAGACACGTACTCGCTAGTGTGTGTGTGTATATATATATATATATATATAAATCACTGTGTTGGGGATACATATTGTATATATACTTCTAAGAGATTATTGTTTTGAATTCCTCCACACGATACTCGATATTGGAATCAACCATACTTTCAACCATCGACTAATATAGAATCACTAAAAGTAAATATTTGCTTATATGTACTACGATTTTTTGAAAATCTATGAATTTTTCAAGTCTATTTTTTTTTTTTAAAATGTGCTTTATTTAGAAGTTAAATTGTTCACCAACCAATAAAAATAAAACCTAAAATATATTTAATAACATATTAATTGATCATCATTTTAACCATAATAACATATACCATAAATAAAAAATTGGTGTATCTTGACAATAATTTTAATGTCTTGTGGAGGGTTTTGCCGCTGATATTCTTGAGCTCCAAGGGTCCTTATATCTGGCCGATGTATTTCGCAAGTGGGAATATTTCCCATGATAAAATTACAGTATAAAATCAGCATATCATCCACAGTTCCAATGGGGAGCAGCTTCAGCAAATACATTTGCCACTGAAAATGGTGAGCGTCCAAATATATATTTCTCTGGGAAATATATGAGACTTTTGGATCATAGATAAAACATGAAACACTATTGTTAGAATAAGGCATACAATATTAATGAATATATATTTTATTTTTAAGGGAATCACAATGAAATACTGTAAGAATAAACGTAAAATACAGATATTTTATGAATAGCAGTTTATATTTATTTGTTAATCCACTATGTGTATCTATACGTCTATATTAAAATCTCAACAACATACATGTAGTTATACTAATATTATATGTCTATATAATTTTTAATATTGATATATGTTGTGACAATTTAGTGTATTTGTGTTCAAAAATTTCTGTATTCATATATCATTCTTGATTCTTAATATGTTTTTGTAATATAATACAGTCAGGTTATGGTCAACCGATAAATATTTTTAAAGAGAAAACAAATAATTAAAAAATTAAAAACAAACTCGAAGTCAAGGATGTCCTAATGTTCCCCAAAAAGGGGATGTCCTCAAGCGTCCCCGATATTCAAGGACGTCTCAAATACATTCCCCTTTTCTCACCCTTTTGAAAACGTGTGTGTGATATATATATATATATATATATGGTCCAAAGAGTGTATATGATGGTGAAAAAGGTGTTATCTAGTTATCCACCAAGGTTTTAGTCTCGTAATATACTAATAAGTAAAGGACGAGGCCAAGATCGTGCCCTTCATGAAGTTGGTAGAATAGAAACCCCTCGGTCCTTACAGACATCTACACTTACGAATTTTGTACCTCTAATCCATACAAACTTCATATTCAATATATACTAGCAATCACATGTGTATAATGCAATGTGAACGCCGAATGGTATATGTTATTAGATTTAGAAAGACAATTATTACTTTTGTAGTTGATAAGGGGTGTGATTGACAATACTGATTTTCTATTAAAGCCAAAACAAATGTTGCAAAATACATTAGAAGGGATGTTAGATAATAATTAGTTGTGTAATAATTGAATACAAATGCAAGTGAGACATGTAAGTTTGCTAACACTCACTCTCAAGAATGTAGTGAATGTGAAGTGTTGTTGTCAAAGTAGATTGAAAGAATGACTAAGTGCTTTAACATATTATCTCTCCATGAAACTAAAATGAGACAAAATATGCAATCATATATAAACAAATCTGAAATGGTTATGGTACATTCCAAATTACTTTATTACCTCAAAGAGTTTGAGAGCATCATTGTTAGAGCTATTTTGTGCATATCTTACAATCATAGCATTCCATGAGACCACATCTCTTTGAGGCATTTTGCAAACAAAAAATGGTATATGTTATTTGTGTTAGAGGGATAGTTTTTACTTTTGTAGTTGATTTTGTTTAAACTATGGGTGATTGATTTTGTATGTGTAGAAATATAGATGAGCCACTTCATTTAAAAAGCGCAAACATGAGGTCTAATCCTTAAAACAATTCAAAATGCCAAAAAGTGATATAATGTACAAAGCTTTGGATGGAAACAACTATAAATTGCATGGCTCTTTCTTGGCATTTTAAAATTGTCGGTATTTGTGCATAAATGAAGACATTAAAATGTGTTGTTGTTGGTTAACATAAAGAAATGACTAACAATGAAAAGGAAAAATTGAACATGTATGTTGAAAAGTGTAATTTTGTAAGTGTAGATATATAGACAAACCAATTCATTTAAAGGTTTCATCTCTTCATTTCAAACTTGTTACAAAATTGAACATATACGATTCTAAATCTCATATCATGAGTGGTATCATTTTGTGGACTATTTTATTTGAACTTAACATGAGAAGAATTATATCATGAATGGTAGCCTTTTGAGGGTAATTTTATTTCTGTAAACATGAGTACATTTGATACCCCTTGAACAGAAATGTCGTCTAGGATAGAAGAAGTGTTGAGTAAAGTAGTAGCGGAGGTGCTATCAAAGTAGAGTGTAGTATTTATGACGGGTTGAGTGATAATAGTCTTGCTTCCTCCTTTTTCTTGCTCCAAGTGTTGGTACGTGTGCCATTTTTGAGTACCTTTCGAATGAAAAAGGAGGTGAAATGTGCAGATTTGCAAGCGAGGGAACTCTAGAGAAAGTTGTGAATGTCGACCACCTGCCTTTCATTGGTTCCAATGTCGACAGTTGCTCTATGCAAAGTAAGTCCTTGGGACTTGTGGATAGTTAACCCCACGCCATTTTAAGCACAAATTGTCTTCAATTTCCTCTCGAAATAGGGGTATCATAATATGTCACGCATTAGAGGGATCCTGTAATGCTTGAAAAAGGGATATATTAAAAAAGGTGCATAGACAGGTGGGCGGGTGGGTGAGTGGGGTAGGTGACCCCCACGTGAAAGCATATGGGCACCCATTATAACTAGACAGCATGTCATTCCACGACATAAAATAGTTGGATTTTATTTGAGGTCCGGAGGCTTAGACCATGCACAAAATCAAGGAAACTTTGTAAATTTAGCAGTTTGGATAGTTGTAGCGATGGAAAAATTCAGGGGGGGCATGGGTTTCCCCATGGATGGTTTCATTATTTCACCGATGCAGCAAATAGGTCTCGGCCTTGATCAATTTACATTTGCTTTCATACTCCCAGTCTATGTCAAAATGTGAGCTTGAAACAGGTTATGGACATCCATCAAAGAAGAAAAGACACAAGATTTTTGTCAAACATTGTAGTTACAAGTGCTCTAGTAGGCCTGACTACAAAATGTGGATGCCTACGTAAGGCATGCAATCTATCTACCTAAATTCCTGAGAGATACGTTTCCTTGTGGACTGCAATGAATATAGGATAGCCATGAACGGAGATCATTGAAAAGGCTCAGAAAATTTCAAGCAAATACAATGGGCAGGTGTAAATCCAAATTCCATAGCTTTATCTAAATCCTCCCAATTTGCACCTTTTAATTGGATGTCATTTAAAAAATATCAATCCTTTTGGTTTTTTGCGTTGGAGTTTTCCACTTCTCTTCTTCTTGGGCACGAGTTATGTACATATTCTTATATATGCTTGGTATTTTTCCTTTACCTAGCTTGGCATGGTTTTATCATTGTGGGCTCTACATTTCTACTTTGTTGGGATGTCATGTGGTATGTTAGCTCGACCTACATTATCATTTTGAGCTCCTAGTTAGCTCTATGAGTTCCTTGTGTTGTATTTAATCAGTTAGATCTCAGTTAATGGTGTTTGGAGAGCCTGTTGTTGTGGGTATTTTGCATGATTTACTTCCTCGAGATCTACACTTGCACGTCAGGTCATAGCTTCCTTGACCTGAAATCACTTACGATATTTCTCTCCTTGACTTGAGATATATCTTTGTTTTATTTGTGCCTTTTGTGAGAGTGGGATATGCTCAGCTTGTTGTGATGAATTTCATCTCTCTCGTGTTGTTTCGAACTTGATTCTACTCGAAATCCCATATTTGTCTTTAGCTTGGTCATGGTGACTATGCGGTTTAGCTTCTTGTGATGAAAACCTATCTCGCTATGTTCTCCTCTTGAGCTCTTACCTTGTGTTCAACTTGTCTTTTCTTAGTGATTTGTGCATAGGTCAAGCTTGAGCTCTTATTTATTAGCTCGACCTGGCTTTGTTTCAACTAGGCCATGTTGTGAAAAGTGCACTGGAATAACAATGGATCAAGGAAGTAGATTCATTCTTCAGGAAATGACAGAAAAATATAGCTTCATGGAATGCTTCATCTTCTAGATATGCACAAATGGTTTTATAGAAGCATCTCTTGAGACTTTCAAGCAAAGGAATTTGGGGAAGTGTTCCAGAGGCACGCAAGCATTCGAGGAAATGGCTTGTGGAGATGTGGAATTGGGCTCCATAGCTTTGGTGATTCATTTCCCCTCAGGAATGGTCTCCTTACCTCCATATTCTATAATTTTTGTAATTTGGTTCTTCATTTGCATTATATTAGAAACATTAAACTACTAAATAATTTTACAATTGTATATGTAACAAAACTTAAATAGTGTAAAGCAATAAAACCCCACCTTGTGATTTTCGAAACTGTTTTACCATTTGAACATCAACTATGGTTTCCACCATAACCTCATCTGTATAACTCGGTTATTTGAATCAAGTGCTCGTGTCCACTAATATTGTCAAGAGTTAGATGATTCATCAACTAAACACAACCCTTTTCTTTACTTGCAAAGTTGGAAAAACACCACATTTAGAGACTTACTAAACAACCTTTTCAACCTCGTAAAAGAGAGGTCAAACATCGTATGTGTTCCTTGATATGAGGAGATTCACATCAAGCTTTAGATTGACCCTAGTCAACTGTTTGTAATCTCTTCGCTGCTCCTCTAGGATTACTGCTATCCATTTTGAACTCTCAAGAAGCTACTAAAACTGAAAAGTTGGGTTTCGTATCAACCCGCCATTTAGACCCTAAACAATGAAATGCTTTCCCGCCTTCGCAAACCACTAGTATATTTACTAGACAATTTCCTAGGACCTTCAATTTTGGTAAAAAAATCTTCTTGATAGTTTGGAAAAGGCATTTTTAGGCCTATGGTCGCAGTTTGACTAGGTCAAAAATAGACCAATTACGATTGGTGACTCTAGAAAACATGTCGTCGTCTCAAAAGCTGCTTTGCTAGTTCTCAATTCCGTCGACTCTGGTGAATTATCCATATATGGGGAAATTTTAGGAATATTTTTGCTACACGTTCATCCATCGAACATTATTTTTGGACGTGGTTTTTTGAGCCCTTGAGCTAACTTTTGATCATTTACAACTAGGCCAATTACGACCGATGGCCTTAGAAAACTGGCCACCAATCGTAAATCGTTTGCCATTTCTGAATTAATCGCTTGTTGTAAATCCTTGGTGTATATGAGGACATGTAGAAACTTACCCGTGGTATGTTCACTCACTAGAAGACAACGTTTGAAAGTGGTTTCTTATCCTCTAATCCTAAATTGAACGTTTTTACAACTAGCAGGAAAACGTAAAAAAGAAATTTGTAGGACCCCTGTTGGGTTGCCAAACCACCGTGGAAACTTGTTAACACTTGTAAATAACTGTTTGAAACTCTATCGTGTGACTTGTTGTGTGATATTGAACTTTTGGCAAAATAGTTTTCTCTCTCTTCCCTATTTCTTTCTCTATCCTTGGTTAAAAAAAAGTGAAGTGAAATGAAATAAATACATGTCTCTAACCCTCTCCTTTCGAATGCAAAATATTATTATTATGTAAATGGAAACCAAAACCTTAATTATGCTAGATCTAGGTGGATTCCATGCCAGTGATTTATCGTTGATTTCATGCTCACATGGTTTTGCATGATGCAAGAAAGATGACGAAAAGGCGTGGTGTAATTCATTGTTTATTATTGCAATTTATATAGGTCATTGTAGAATGTATATATGTATAATGTATTTCCATGTCACATAAACATTTATATCTTAAATTTGGTAATATGTATGAGATTTTAGTTTTAGGGATACCTTGGGAAATGGGCATTTAATCATAGGTGCAATTTTAATTCATATTTACGTATGGTAAAAAGGTTGGATATATATGTTAAATGAAACTTTAGAGGATATTTCAACATTTTCAAGTATGAAAAGGTTTATAATTGAAGTTCTGTAAAATGTTAGATGCTAGGGTTTAAGGAAATGTTCCTCTACACATGGGTGTTATCTTGATCCTCAAATTTTGTATTGTAAAATTTAGATATGTATGCTAAATGAATTTGAATTTAAAATCTTGTAGTGCATTTCTATGTGTTCAATAGATGATTAATTAATTAGTGTGTTGTATTCTTACCTTGTAAATGTAATAAAGAGATTTAAACGAAACACTCAACCCTAGTATAAGATTCATGCATAACTTGTCTTCATGTGTGATCCTTCTTACCATAGAAGAAATTGAAACCATAGAATGAACTTAAACTTTGCACTTGATGGAACCTTATAGTTTAAGTAAATAAGAGCCCAATTTTGAGTTATTGTCATAGTCGGTATGTTTAGCGACATTGTCGTAAACCCGATGGTTAGCAACAACATGGTCCAACTAAATTATGGTGTAAAGAACTAACACTTCCTTAGGATCCTAGTGGACTACCTAGTCTTATGAAGATTGAAAGGAATTCCTTGTGGGATCTAGATGACACAATTGAGCTAGTGAAATAGTTATACTATGACTTAAACTCTTGTTAATGATCTCTTTAGATCCTCTCAACTAAATATGTTACCTTAGTGAGTGAAAATATAGTGCCTTGGTCTTTTATAGAGGCTTTATAGGGTAAATATGTTTTTACACCGAAATTCGATCTATAATGGGGCGTAGAGCCATGAGTGTAAATTGAATTAAACCAAACCTCATGTACTTGATTAGGAGCTTAACTTGTGGTCGTATGTATTTATAATGCTTCCAATCAGGTACTTCTTAAAGATGTTAGACAAGTACTTTCGTAACTCTTTTTGTTAAAGTGACGCCAATAAGATACCTAAGAAACAATGTAAATGAGATGAGAAAAAGAGTATATGTGATAATGGTTTAGGAAAAAAATTTCACTTGAATTCCTTACGGTTGATTTAAGCATTGATATTTTGTTAAGAATGGATACAAATTGTTCTTTGTGGGACTAGGCATTTGAGCCAATATAGAGTCCACTAAAAATAAAATAAAATAAAATTATGACGTGTAAATGCTTAATTGACTCAAACTAAATTTGGAACTAAAACAACCATAGTACAAGCACAAATGTGCTTCTAATGGAAGGAATTTTATAGGAAAGGGAAACTTGAACCTTCACCTCCTTTAAATCATATTATTTTCCCTCGACAACTTCTGGTTGGTCCCCTTGCATAATGAGGGTAAAATTAAACGTCAACTAAACATATTTTAAGAAACAAACCTTTAACATAAGAACGAGAGAATTAGGAACTTTTTATGAAATTTGAAATATGGCAAATAATTATGTAAGTTATGAAGATTGTTGTAAGAGATAAAGAGCCAACTTAAATGGTTGAATTGTAAGATGAATGTGAAATGAATTTAAGAATCTGTAGATGGAAAAAGAATAAAATTATCCTTGCACAATAATGTTATTGGAATGTTAATCGTAACTAAGATGTAATCATGGTAATGATGTGTTGTGGGTTTTCCAATCCTTGAGTCCCTTTCTTGTGGTTGGGTTATTGCTATCATTCGTTCATTGGGGAAAGTGTGGCATCGACATGTATATGGTGTTGTCATGTGTCTATGTGAGTTGATGAATTATGTAAGTGTCTTATGCGTTGTTGAGTTTCTCTACTTAGAGCCCTTGTGGTGTTGTGTAGTGAGCAATGTAAGTCAAAAAAAAATTATCCTGGTATTTTTACTGTTGTATTTGTGTGTGTAAAATGTGGGCGTTAAATTTGGTATCGAGTAAGGTTCATGCTCTCAATCTCTCGGGACAGATTGGAGTAGTGATGATTTTGCATGGTGGTGGTGAATATTGGAAGAGTAATTGTATATATGTTGTAATGTGAACAATGTTGTAATTGTGACCTTATGAAAGCACATGTGGTGCATGTCACTTAGTGCGTATTTTTATCATGTTGATGTTCTTGTGATGAGAGTATTCACTCTCCTTTTCATGGATTCAATAAGGAGTTCATGTGCAATGTGCCGCCTTGGTGTGTGTGAAAATAATGTTGTTGTGGATTGCAAAGTGTTGGATTTTCTTGTTATTCATGGTATGTAGGTGTGTTGATGTGTTGCATGACATAATTGGTGTATAGTGAATTGGATTGTATCGTGATGTTTCCACCGTGTTGTGATGAATTGTGTGTGTCACCATGTTGTAATTGCAATTGAATATATGTTGTAATGTTAGACATTGTGTTCCTCATATATATAATTTGTGTAATATGTGATGGTTCATGTTGTGATTTAGGGGCATATGGTGAGCATATGATCCCTATTATACAATGATTGCACTTTGGGTACAATATGTGGTAATGTGATGTATCATAACCCATGAAAGTAATGATTGTGTTATACCCTGTATATATACCATGTGTAAGACACTATGGTTAATTTGTGTGAATCACCTTTGTGTTAGTGATGTAGTTGTGTGTTATGTTGTGAACCCTACACTAACTGAACCTAAGGGAAATCAGAAAAAGGTGTATGTTTGGAGTGAGGAAATGGGTATCGTTGACCAGTCACTCGAGCCAAGTACGAGATAGGAAGTGGAGTCTTACATAGGTTGAAAACCCACTTTTGTTTGTTTGGTATGTATGGAACTTGCTCAATGGGTGTCATGCATATTGTGTTTCGTAGACACCTTAGGCTCAGTAGATGGAAAATTTTACTCATTTCCCTCTCCCTATATGGTTATCATATGGATTCAACCTAAGTGTAGTTACGACTATGTTGAGCCTTATGGAAGTGGTGGAGGGTTGATTCAGATAGAGATGATGACAATTGTATTATTTGATATGTTATTTTACGAGTTGAGGCTCGATGTCCGAGTGCCAGAAAATCGTTGAGTACCCCTTTGGTGGCCATATAAGGCCACATAGTTATTGTGATGTGCTATTTCGCTACATGTATTTTATTCGTAAATTGAACAATTTCCCTTTTCTTGTTAGAACCAGCAATTTTCTTGATTAATATGTTCTTATATTTTGGGCATTTTATTTGGTTGTTTCACTAACATGCATATTTTTACACTAACTATGGCTATTTGGCCATTTGTTTTGCTTAGATTTAAATATTCTTTTTAAGTTTAAAATTTTTATAGCCTAGCCCAAGGCTTGGGATTTTTGCCACTTGGAATTTGAAATGGATTTTTATGTTTGTTCTAATGTCATAATGTGTTGGAATAGGGTCATGGGATTCACCATGGAGTGGTGGAACCTATGGGCCCGCTTCATTGTATGGGGGTATGCCCCAAGGAGTTACAGATAACTAGTGGGTTGTTGAACCACAATTTATTATGTCACTTGGGTTAGAGGTGTTTGGACCTTATGTGCCTAAGGCCATAGGGTGACCAACCTCTTTTGGGGAGTGAAAAGGAAAAATTATCTTTGTTTTATTGTTTGGGAGGTATATGGAGTTGTTTTGTGATGCCTTGAGGGAGGCATAAGAGACTTGAGGGAGACATAAGAGACTTGTGTGTGTGTGTGTGATTAGTGCACTTGGAGTTTTATTTTTATGTTTGTGATGCTTTGGGAGGCATATGTAGTTGTTGGTGATGCTTTGGGAGGTATATGGAGTTGTTTTGTGATGTTTTGGGAGGTGTATGGTGTTGGTGTTATGATTTATGTGTACTCTTGTGAGTCCAGGTTGTGTTTTGTGATGTTGAGGATTGATGCTCCTCATTTTGGTATGATGTTGTTTCCATCTTGACCCTATATAGCTACAGTTATGGTTTTGAGTTGCATGAAACCATTGTTCAAAATTATATGTTGTTGTAGTCTGCTTATGTTACGAGTACCTTTGTGTCAGAAGCATGTGTGATAAGTATTCTGTGTTGTGAGGGATATGTATGTTCCTCCCATGGGTTAGTTGAGTTCTTGCAATGTGATACAACCATGGAAGTATGTAGAAATATGTCTTGTGAACCATTAGTGTTGTGTTGTCCCTGATGTAGTATTGTGATGTCAGTTTTATTAGGAACCTACAAACATAAGACAACTAAAATCCTAAGAATTGAAATACTAAGAGTTTGAGATAAAAAAATACTTTAAAGGAAAATACTAAGTAATAAAGTAAAAGTGAAATTCCAATCTTCACAAAACATTAAAATTTATGATATCACCAAATTTAGTTTGTTTCCTTGTGGTCGTGTTATACCGAACAGATGTTTTGTTAAATGACATGTGTCATTATTAACTTGCTTTCCTACCTATCCTTAGAGCTTCGGCATTGTGTCACATCAAGGATGATGCTCTTATAAGGAGGGAAATATAATGCATGAAAATGGATATATTAAAAAAAAAAAGGGTGTGTAGATAGGTGGGAAAGTTGGTGAGTGGGGTAGGTGACCCTCCCCCCACCACGTGAAGGCACATGGGCACCCATAATAACCAATCAAACCTGTCATTCCCTGACATAAAAATAGTTGGATTTTATTTGAGGTTCAAGGCTTAGACCATGTACAAACCCGATGAAACTTTATAAATTTAGCAATTTGGATAGTTGCGGTATGGCGTAATGTAGGGGGTGCATGGGTTTACCCATAGATGGTTTCATTGTTTCAATGATGCAACAAATAGGTCTCAACCCCGATCAATTTAAATTTTCTTTCATACTCCCAATCTGTGTCAAAACGTGAGCCCGAAACAAAGGTTATGGACGTCCATCAAAGTAGAAAAGACACAATATTTTTTTCAAACGTTGTAGTTGCAATTGATCTAGTAGGTCTAATCGTGAAATGTGGATACTTGCGTAAGGCATACAATCTGTTTGCCTAAATTCTGAGAGAAAATTTACCTTGTGGACTGTAATGAATACAAGATATACACAACTGGGACCGTTGAAAAGGCTCAGAAAATTTCGAGAAAATACAATGGGCATGTGTAAATCAAAATTCCCTAGATTTTTCTACATCCTCCCAATCTACGCCTTTTAATTGGATGTCATCTAAAAAAATCTTGATCCTTGTGGTTTTCTACATTGGAGTTTTCCACTTCTCTTCTTCTTGCACATGAGTTGTGTGCATATTCTTATATATGCTTGGTCTTTTTCCTTTACCTAGCTCGGCATGGTTTTATCATTTTGGGCTCTACATTTCTACTATACTAGGATGTCATGTGGTATGTTAGCTCAACCTACATTATCATTTTGAGCTCCCGAGTTAGCTCTATGAGTTCCTTGTGTTGTATTTAATCGGTTAGATCTCGGTTAATGGTGTTTGGAGAGCCTGTTGTTGGGTCTTTTGCATGATTTACTTCCTCAAGATCTACACTTGCACAGTCAGTCGTAGCTTCCTTGACCTAAAATCACTTATGGTATTTCTCTCCTTGACTTGAGATATATCTTTGTTTTATTTGTGCATTTTGTGAGAGTGGGATATGATTATATTTTTGTGACAAATTTCATCTCTCTCGTGTTGTTTCGAACTCGATTCTACTCAAAATCCCATATTTTTATTTAGCTTGGTCATGGTGACTATGCGGTTTAGCTTCCTATGATGAAAACCTATCTCGCTATGTTCTCCTCTTGAGCTCTTACCTTGTGTTCAACTCATCTTTTCTTAGTGATTTGTGCATAGGTAGAGCTTGAGCTCTCGTTTATTAGCTCGACCTGGCTTTGTTTCAACTAGGCCATGTTGTGAAAAGAGCACTCGCGATAACAATGGATCAAGGAAGCCGATTCGTTCTTCAGAAATGACAAAAAAATATAGCTTCATGGAATGATTCATCTTCTAGATATGTACAAATGGTTCTATAGAAGAAGCTCTTGAAAATTTCAAGCAAAGGAATTTGGGGAAGTGTTCCAGAGGCACGCAAGCATTCAAGGAAATGGCTTGTGGAGATGCGGAATCGGGCTCCACAGCTTTGGTCAATTCATTTCCCCTCAGGCATGGTCTCCTTACCTCCATCTTCTATAATTTTTGTAATTTGGTTCTTCATTTGCATTATATTATAAACATTAAACGCTCACACAAGACCTAAGAAAAACCTAGGTTTAGTAGAAAAATTATGGATTAATTGTTTTTTATTAAAGTGTGCCCACAATTTTTTCAAAACCGACAGATTACCACATTAATGTATCTAAGGCGATGAATATAATATAAAATCTACATTAAACTTTAATACATTGATTTGATTAGGCAAGTTTAATCTCCCTAAGGATTATTTAAATAATAAAATAATTCCTACTAAGTTGAATATTCCCCATGGGTGTCAAGGGTAAAAGTGGCCAATGAAATTAAATACCAAGGTTATTTAATTTCTACAATGTTGAAACAACTAGCAAGGTCCCATATTAAAAGTTGGGTTAGGATAATGAACACTTCCCTACCCCATAAAGTAACCCCTTTAAAAGTCAACCCATAATTTGAAATTAAAACATTTAAATTAAAAGGGAAATTTCTATTCACCCACTCTCCACCTACTTTTTGTAGGGATGAATCTCATCCCTTGGATGGATTCAATTTGGTCCCTTGATGTGGAAAAGGGTAACCAACCCTAAAGCATCCTTATGAAGTCTCCTTTCTCATTTCATTTGTCTCATTGTTTCTATTTTGTTTTGCAGGTTATTGGAGGAGGAAGGGAAGCCATTGGAGGCCATTCCAAGCTTTTGAGGAGCTTACAAGTTTCATTTATTTTCTCATTTTTTTATACCCTCTCCTAGGGTTTTAAAACATGTGTTTATATATTTTATTTAGCTTAGTTTCCTTTATTTTCCCAAATGGGCTTGTGGGTTTTTTCCCATTTTATTTATAAAGCTACATTAGATCTATACTTTCATTTTGAGTAAGTATATATACATATATATGTATATATACATTTAAATACTTGTGTATATATTTATTTAATTTAAGAAAACATTTTTTTTATTATTTATTTTTTTTTAAAAGGGTTAAAGGAAAAAACTCGAATTTAAATATATATATATATATATATATATATATATATATATATATATATATATATATGTGTGTGTGTGTGTGTGTGTAAAAATAGTGTGGGAAGGAAAAAATGTTGCACAGGACCACTATATATTTGCATGGGATGCAAAAAAATATATGGGGATAATGCAGTTTTTAGGGGAGAGGGAGGTTTTAATGTGTGTGGGGAAACTACCCCATTTAATATTGGGGGGGGGGGTCAGTCACCCCTCAACCCCCCAAAACCCCATTTAATATATAAAATGGGGTGGGGTTGGGGTCAACCCCCCATAAAATCTAAATTTAATTTATTTTCACTATCATTTAAAAACCAAGTCCATATGCAATATATAACCCAAACCATTTTTTTTTGAATAAGTTTTAAATGTTAATGTGTGTGTGTGTTATTGTGTATGTGTATAATATGTTTATTTAAATGTATATATATATATATATATATATTGAAAATTTCATTTACTTTTGAATAATACTACTTTCTTAATATAATAGGGTTATATTTTTTATATATTTAATATTAATAATATTAATAGTATATTGGTATTAATATATTATCTTATTTGTAAAACTTTCACTATTAGCAATGTTTTATTATTAATAAGGTTTAGGATTAGCATTACTATCAACAAAAGGTGAAATGTAACTAGTAGTATATGGGCAAGTTAAAAAATTTGCATTAATATTTCTTCTTTTCTAGTCCATTTAGTAAACATTATATAGGAGGAAAGGAAAATTTCATTTCAAGGCCTTAACTAAATGTAGTAGATTAAAATAACTTTTAAAAGAGGATATTACTAGAATTTTCTTATTTTCTTCATTGGCCTATTCCAAGACTAATTAAAACTTAAGTAATTTCCATCTATTGAAATAAGGTTTTAAAATATATTTCCTCCACTACATGAAAATGAAATCAATACAACTTACTTCACTACATGCCTTTGAGTAATATATGAACTTTAATATTTCTTCCTTCTCATCTCTAATAATACAAATACAATAATGAAGACAACTTTCCTTTCCTACAATACAACTTTCAAACAAGGTAATGAACTTTCTTTTCCATTTCACAAAACTAACTTTACAACACAAATCTTTCTTCTTTTTTCAATATATAATACAACTTTCATAACCAATAATGGAATACAATTTTCCTTCACAAGTTCAATACAATGTCCTCCACTTAAAGTGGGAAATCATACAAGAATATAAACTAAAAGTAAAATGCAATATTACAAGTTCCTCCACTCTAAGTGGGAATAACACAAAGGAAGTTTTGTTACAAGAAGGATCTTCTTAGGGACTCCACCAAAAGCTCCAAGCTTCACAACACCAACAAGATAGCTCCTCCAAGGTTTGTTTGATTCACAACAAAATGGGGGAGAGGCAATGCTCTCCACCCAACCAAGATATCCAATGAAGAGGAGAAGCCATCATCCTCTCCATTGGCCCCCAAGCCCCAACCACATTACAATGGGAGATAATTCCAACACATGGCAAAAACAAGCTTCCACAACACAAACAAATATTTCACAACCATTTCAACCACATTCAAATCAACAACAACACAAGAAAGAAGAACAACAAAACAACAAAAAAAAAAGGCTTAAAAAAAGCCAAAGGAGCAAGACCTATGGGAGGCCACTTATGCCTCCCAATGGGAATGGATGCCCACCTTAAAGCCTCCAATGCATATCTCAAATCCCCTACATACTCTTATGCCTCCCTCAAGTACCCCTTATACCTCCCACATACTCTTATGCCTCCCCAATCTCTTATGCCTCCCTCATAAAAGAAACAAGAAAGAAATGCAAGCATTCCTTGTACAAGGTGGGGCACCCAACCCAAACTCCCTCCAACAAAAGGTAAACTCTTATGCCTCCCTACATGAAATCTCCCCATAGTCTCCTCCTACTCCAAACTTAGGCAATCTACCCACACCCAACAAGCATTCCAAAGAAAACAATACTCAACACAAGCATATAAACACAAAATAAAGCATAACATAAGCAAGGTAAAGCTCCTACCTTTCCATAGTAGAGCTTGTTCCAAGAGTAAAAATCCAAGCTCCTCAAAACCAAGCAAGCATCCACAAGCTCCAACAATCCACAAGCACTCCCAAAAATCCTCTAACTCTTCAAAAATGTAAGAGCAAAAATAATGAAGTAACCCCCAAGCAAGCAAAAGAATTTCAATAAATAGAAAAGGGAGAGAGGAGGGATGTGGCTCCAAGTAGGATGCCACCTCATTTCCTCTCCACTCCACATCACCTTAGTCAACCTCATATTCCAAAGCACAATTAATAAGTGGTTGAAGGAATGACATATTACTTACACACACACATCTAAGCCCACACCCCCTTAAGGACAAAATTAATTACTTGAAAGAAAGTGCAATAAACATTTCACCTTTTTATCTTCCCAAAACACCTAATGGGGTCTAATTTTTACCCCCCAACCCATAGGTAGGGTTGGCATAGAAATTTAAGAGGTGTGGGACAAGTTTGACTTGTCCCACAAGCTTCCAAATTTGGCCTCTAAGGCCAAATTCGAATTTCCATGAAGGGGTAGAGTGTACAACACTCAAGATCCCAAGCACTCAACTTACAACCCAAAATCCAAGAGAAATCTACTCTAATAAATGCATTCCTTTGGTCACATATTTAATTAGTTTAGGACAAGATTTATTAACTTTAATAAGACACTACAACCCATTAATAATAAAGGGTAAAATACATACATCAAAATCTAAATAATTAAAACAAGTAAATTACATCACTAAAAGAAACACATACTAACATTAATAAAGGGAAACTAAAATAAAAGACAACACATGACCCCTTGGTCACAATTTCCCTAACCAAAAAATTCAAACACACACACACACACACATTACATGTTGTCATGGTGACCCTTGTTGAATTCATCTAGAATTCCAATGTGGTTGGTCTCCAATCCCCGATGTTTGTTGTGAATAAATTTACCTACAAAACACAAAATACCTCCTTCGGCCTCATGGCCACATTAAAACATCTATGACAAAATATGCAATATAAATCTAAATCATCTATATATATGAATCAATATCATCTAGGAAAATACGATATCATTTACAATTTCTAGCAAACATTTCTATCCAACATTTCATCCATGTCAAAATGATCACAACATTAATTCAATTATCAAAGGTCTACTCAATATGATGAAATATGGATGTCACATGTCAGAATGTATATATATATATATATATATATAACCATGTCAACAGTATATCAACATCAATATAAAATGTCTCTAATAATCCACATGCATCATATATGAATCGAATCAACAATAGTCCAGTATATCTAACATCTAATCATCATGCTAAATCAAAAGCTACAATAATATCCATAAGTATAGTCGATAATATCAAAATCAATAACAAAAAAAAAAGGTGTCGAAGGGAAGTGGGCACTACATCCCCTCCCCTTAGACTCGACTTCCTCCTGAAGTCACTGGAACAAGTGTGGAAACTGAACTCATAGCAATGTAGCATCCTCCCATGTAGCCAGTAGTCTCATCATACCTATCCCACTGGACTCAAACTCTAAACCTGTCAATCTCTCTACCTCAAAGGCCCAAGGGGTCCTACGCTCTAAAATGTGATGGGCTCCACCATCACCTACCCCTGATCCTACACCTGCAATGAGGTCCAATCTAGCACATGAGAAGGATCTGCAATATATCTCCTAAGTACTTAAACATGAAACACATCATGGACGCGAGAGACAAGCTAGGTGGCAATGCTAGATGGTAGGCCAAAGGGCCGATACGCTCCAAGATCTCAAAGGGACCCACAAATCTAGGAGCTAATTTAGAACCTTTTCCATAATGGATAGGGCTCTTATGTGGCCTAACACAAGGAACACCTTCATGCCCACATCAAAACTATGATCTA
This sequence comes from Taxus wallichiana var. yunnanensis, assembly GCA_018340775.1. Classification (NCBI taxonomy): domain Eukaryota; kingdom Viridiplantae; phylum Streptophyta; class Pinopsida; order Cupressales; family Taxaceae; genus Taxus; species Taxus wallichiana. The sequence goes on along the minus strand of CM031244.1, from coordinate 744,169,317 downwards.
TCCTATGTTGATCTACATACTTCTTCTTCTGTCCCGTGCCTCTTAATCTCTTTCTCTCATCATAACACACCTATCCATGCTCCATGTCCTATAATAAAGCTGGCCCAAGAGAAACCTTGTCCTCTAACCTGTCCCAACTAAGAGGTGTCCTACACTCTCTCCATATAATGCCTTGAAAAGGAGCCATGCCTATCAAACTCTGAAAACTATTATTGTAGGAAAACTCCACCAAGTACAAGTACTCCTCCCATCTCGACTAGGTGATCCATGAGTACATCCTAAGCATGTCCTCCAAAATATGATTCACCCACTCAGTCTATCCATCTATCTCAGGGTGATATGTTGTACTTGAAATTGATCTTCATCCCGAGGGCATGCTTGCATGGTAGTCCAAGTGGGAAGTGTACAAAGGATCACAGTCACAAATGATTTTCTACATGAAATCCCATGCAACCTGACAATCTCATCAAGATATACCCATGCCACTGCACTAGTTGTATAGGTGGTCTTCACCGAGAAAAATGAGCCACTTTCATCAATTTATCCACCATGACCATAATGGCATCATGGTGGTATCTCGATGTCGATAGCCCAACAATGAAGTCCATGGAAATGGTGTCCCACTTCCACTCCGGTATAGCATGAGGAAAGAGAAGGCCAACTGGATGTTGATGCTCAACCTTCACCTTCTAACACTCTAAACAACATGATACAAACTAAGCCACGTCTCTCTCAAAGTCCCCTCCAATGGTACAACTGCCTCTCAAGTGGTGCATCTTCTTCACCCTCGGGATGGGCTGAATAGGGTGCACATGAGCCTCTATCAAAATGTCCTGTCTCAAGCCTCCATCTCTAGGAACATATATCTGACCTCTGTGCCTAAGAAGGCCATCTATCTCTAGTGAGAATCCATCAAAATTCCCCTCAAGGGGTCTCTAGACTCAATCTCTTCTATGGCTACAAGATAGAAGTTGTCATGAGGAAGTTGTTATGTAATATCCTACTCCACAAATCTGTGCCCACTAAAGTGGCCATAACCACATGTCTCCATCTACTAAGAGCATCTACAACCACATTCTCCTTCCCCTTCACATGCTCTATCTCCATGTCATACTCACAAAGCAACTCCATCCAATGCCACTGATGAGCATTGAGATTGGGTTGCGTGAAGAGGTGGCGAAGACTCAAGTGATCAGTCCTGAGTGTAAATATCCAGCCAAGAAGGAAGTGTCTCCATCATACTAAGGCATGAAAAATTACACAAGCTCAAGATCATGATTCGATAATTGAGCTCATAATCCTTGAGTTTTGAGACTCAAAAGCCACTACTCTTCCCTCCTTGCATCAACACACCTCCAAGTCCTGCCAAAGAAGCATCTATGCATATGAAGAACTCACCCTGAGGATCTAGCACTACAAGAATAGGTGTTGTGAGGCATTCCTTCAGTGTCCTAAAGGCCTACTCACATCTATCTAACCATACAAAATTCTTCCCTTTCCATTTGAAGGGAAGTGATGGGGTGCGCAACCCGAGAGAAGTCCTGAACAAATCTCCTATAATATCCTACTAAACCCATGAAGTTGCGCACCTCTGTATCACACTAGTGGGTGTTGGCCAATCCATAATAGCTCAATCTTGGAAGGATCGACTACGATACCTTCCCCAAAATGATGTGGCCCAAATACTTTACACCTCTGTCTAAAAGAATGCACACTTCTCCAGGTTCCCATAAAGATGTTGCTCACGAAGACACTAAAGAACCTAGCGAAAGGTGCTCCTCATGCTCCTCACGTACATGAGTAAATCAAAATTTCATCAAGGAAAATGAGCATGAAGCGATCCAAGAATGTCCTAAATACCCCATTCATCAAGCTCATAAACACTTGTGGGGGCATTCATCAAACCAAAAGGCACTACGGTGAACTCATAGTGGCCATATCTCATACGGAAGGTGGTCTTATGAATATCTACCTCCATGATCCTCAGCTGATGATAACCGACTTAAGATCTATCTTGGAGAAAATTGTGGCCCCCTTCATCTGATCAAATAAATCATCAATGCGTGGAAGGGGGTAATGATTCTTGATCATTACTTTGTTCAACTGGTAATCAATACACAACCACAGAGATCCATCCTTCTTCTTTACAAAATCACTTGGTGCACCCCAAGGGGATACACTAGGATGGATTAGGCCTTTCTCCAGAAGGCCCTCAAGCTACAACTTGAGCTCACAGCTCAGAGTAGTCATCCGATATGGTGCTCTGTGAGATAGGCTCTACTCCCAAACCAAATCTATGTGAAAATATATCTCACATGGGGGTGGTAACCCTGTAGCTCCCTAGAAAAACATCATAAAAAAACTCTCAAGATGGGATGATCATCAAGGGATGGTCCACTAGACTCATCCTCAGATCTTTCACTAACCATAACAACATACATCTGACAACCCCATCACACACACCACTTAAGCTGCATAGCGAGAGATGGTGTGAATGGAAACATGCCTCCTAACTCCTATTATCACTGACTCAACCCCTAGATCATCTTGTACAAGCAATAGTCTTATGGTAATAGTCCACTCTAGCTCGTGTGTGACAACCAGTCCATGCCCAAGATGACTCCATAAGAACCTAGAGGAAGGATGTGAAGATCCGAGGTAGTGGTGAAGGGTCCCAAATCCACTACACACTCCTTTACTAAGGAGTCTATAAAATTTTGGCTCAAAAGCCATTTCAACATCCCAACTAAGACCCTTCCTAACTGCCACTAGCCTACAACGCTCTACTAAGGATGGTGCAATAAAAGAATTAGATGAACCAAAATCAAATAATATAGAGGTGGAAATACCACCAATACTACCTGTCATCTCTATCATGGTACTCTGGTGCTCAACTTGGTGGTTCTCACCACTACGTAGATCCGATGGCTCCATGCCATATCTCCAATAGTAGGCTCTGAGATCTGCATCTTACCCTTGTTGCTAGGGTTCTATGGGAAATCTCTCCAATGATGTCTAATAATGCCACAACCATAACAACTTCTTGGTCCTCTCTAGTGAGATGCAGCTCTAGCCGTACTCTAGAGGTCTGAGCTTGTGGATCCTGATGATCCAGCTATGGACTACTTTGAGGTCTCTACTGAGAGCTCCTCTGACCGACTACTCTCGATGCACCTTGTGTCCTAATGGGACCCTAGAGGAGGCCCCATACTCCATCCTCTCTATGTGTCAAACCTCTGAGGAGGTCTAATGGGTGGGTGGTTTGTTCTACTAGCTACTACTGAGGTGGCTATTGTGGTGGCCTGAAAGATGACTGTGCTAAACCCTTGTCCACCACGAGGAGGAGGAACTAACCCCCTCGATCTGCTATCCTACATCTACTTGGATGTGGCTCCAAACTCTATCCCTAGCCTGTGTGTCTTTCCTCATGTCTCCTCTACAATATAGGCCTTCTCCATGGCCTCTGCTAAGGTCTGTGGGTAGTGAATGCACACCGCACCACCCAAATCCAAATTCAGGCCCCTGATGAACCTATGAATCCATACCTACTCATCCTACATATAGTCGACATACTAGAGTAGGTCCATAAATCAACTCTCATACTCAACTACAGTCATAGATGCCTGATGGAGGTCATGGAACTCATCTATACTACTACTGAATAAACCTCTGGGATAAGTACCTGCTCCTAAACCACTCCTCAAAGAGCTCCTAGGTAACCATCTCTGAATCAACATGGAGCTTCTACTCCTCGGTCCTCCACCAGACACTAACTCCATCCCTCAGAAGATGGATCAACATGAGCTTTCATGTTGCTAGTACAAGGGCAGAGCTTGAAGCATCCACTCAAGCTCACCAACCAGGCCTCTTCCTAAAATCCACCTATCTCCAGAATAGTGAGATGGTCATAGCTTCAAGATCTCCTAATATGGTCTACAGCTATCGATCGACCCCCTAGGCCTCTCTGCATGCTCATCTCTAGGTCTAGGGCTCCGAGACCTATCCCTGTGTCCTAAATCCTGTCTCCCTGTCCCCTCTGTGGTGACTCTACTCTGGCTGACTCCACACGGGAGTTCTCTTCCCTATGCTCCTCATTGTGTCGAGGAGATGCATGAGCCTCAAATGGATGGCTCCCTATCATGTCTGGTTGATCGTCCTCCTAAGGACCCTCCGTATATAGCATGCATTGACGTCCTGAAGCATCTGTAAAATCTGGGGTAGAATGGCCACTACTGGCCTGCTCTGGAGGTGGTATATCTAGGTCTATGTGAAAGGACCCCTCATCTGATCCGTGCCTCCTGCACAGACCAAGGTGAGAGTTAGTTCATCATTCTAGGTTTTATTCCATTTTTCTATGTTTACTAAAATATACAATCTTTCAGACAAGTTGTTTTCTAGGTTTAGTATTGTGCTAGGTTTAATATTGTACTAGGTTCAATGTTCATGTGTCTCATTTTTTATGTGCCCAAGGGTCCAAGATTTGAACCCACGGCTCTGATACCAAGTGTAACACCCACTAAAAACATGCTCACATGAGACCCAAGAACAACCTAGGTTTAGTTAGAAAAATTAAGGAATAATTTTTTTTTTAAAAGCGTGCCCACAAAAGTTTTCAAAATGACAGTTGCCACATTAATGTCTCTAAGGTGATGACATTTAATAAAAATAATATTCCATGATAACACAATATTTAAAATCTACATTAAACTTTAATACATTGATTTGATTAGGCAAGTTTAATCTCCCTAAGGATTATTTAAATAATAAAATTAATTCCTACTAAAGTTGAATATTCCCCCATGGGGTGTCAAGGGTAAAAGTGGCCAATGAAATTAAATACCAAGGTTATTTAATTTCTACAATGTTGAAACAACTAGCAAGGTCCCATATTAAAAGTTGGGTTAGGATAATGAACACTTCCCTACCCCATAAAGTAACCCCTTAAAAAGTCAACCCATAATTTTGAAATTAAAACATTTAAATTAAAAGGGCAATTTCTATTCACCCACTCTCCACCTACTTTTTGTAGGGATGAATCTCATCCCTTGGATGGATTCAATTTGGTCCCTTGATGTGGAAAAAGGGTAACCAACCCTAAAACATCCTTATGAAGTCTCCTTTCTCATTTCATTTGTCTCATTGTTTCTATTTTGTTTTGCAGGTTAATGGAGGAGGAAGGGAAGCCATTGAGGCCATTCCAAGCTTTTGAAGGGATTAACATGTCCTATTTATTTTCATTTTGTTTATACCCTCCTTAGGGTTTCTAAATGTATTTATATATTTTATTTAGCTTATTTCCCTTGTATTTGCCCAAATGGGCTTGTGGGTTTTCCCATTTTATTTATAAAGCTAATTAGATCAATATTTCATTTTGAGTAATTATATATACATATATATGTATATATATTTATATACTATATATATATATATTTATTTATATAAACATTTATTTTTATATTTATTATATTAAAAGAAACCCCAATTTAAATATATATATATATATATATATATACACACATATATATATATGTATATATATATATATATATAGATGTGTGTGTGTGTGTGTTTTATTTTATTTCGTCCGAAAAGGAAAAACGCGGGGTTAAAGTGTGATGATCACATGGGAGAGGGGGCAAAATGTGTGGGAGTAAATTGTTTATAGGGTCACACCCCAACCCCCACCCCATTTAAATATAAATGGGGGGGGTTGGGGTCATGACCCCCCCCCACCCCAAATTCTTTTACCTATGGTAAATAGTGCCATGGGCAATCACTTTATTTGGGTAAGTTAAACTTAATAAAAATTTGGAGTTTATTAATTAATATAATGTGGTTTAAAAGTTTATATATATTACACACACACACACATAAACATATATATACATAATAATATATATATATATATATATAATTATATATAAATACATTTTTTTATATATAATATATATATAATATATATATATATATATATATATATATATATATATATATATATATATATATATATATATATATATATATATATATATATATATATATTATTATATATATTAGTGTTAATAATTTTTTATATTAAATAATATATATTATTTCTTTTGATATATTTACAATAGAGTAATTTTTTATATATTTGAATATGCTAATATTAATAGTATATTGGTATTATTATATTATCTTATTTGTAAAACTTTCACTATTAGCAATGTTTTATTATTAATAAGGTTTAGGAAATTAGCATTGCTATCAACATGAAAGGTGAAATGTAGCTAGTAGTATGGGCAAGTTAAAAGTTTTCCATAATACTTTCTCTTCTAGTCCATTTAGTGAACATTATATAGGAGGAAAGGAGAATTTCATTTCATTTCCCTTAACTAATTGTAGTAGATTTACAATAACTTTTAAATGAAATCAATACTAAAGTTAGGACTTAGATTACTTCATTGGCCTATTCCAAGACTAAATAAAACTTAAGCAATTTCCATCTATTGGAATAAAGTTTAAAATATATTTCATCCACTACATGAAAATGAACCAATGCAACTTACTTTTTCACTACATGCCTTTGAGTAATATAATGAACTTTAATATTTCTTCTTTCTCATCTTCAATAATACAAATACAACAATGAAGGAAAACTTTCCTTTCCTACAATACAACTTTCAAACAAAGATAATAAACTTTCTTTTCTATTTCACAAAACTAACTTTTACAACACAATTTTCTTTCTTTTTTTTTATAATATATAATACAACTTTCATATCCAATAATGGAATGCAAAATTTTCCTTCACAATATCAATACAATGTCCTCCACTTAAAGTGGGAAATCATACAAGAATATAAACTAAAAGTAAAATGCAATATTACAAGTTCCTCCACTCTAAGTGGGAATAACAAAAGGAAGTTTTATTACAAGAAGGATCTTCTTAGGGACTCCACAAAAATCTCCAAGCTTCACAACACCAACAAGATAGCTCCTCCAAGATTTTTTTGATTCACAAAAAAATTGGGGGAGAGGCAACACTCTCCACCCAACCAAGATATCCAATGAAGAGGAGAAGCCATCCTCTCCATTGGCCCCCGAGCCCCAACCACATTACAATGGGAGATAATTCCAACACATGGCAACAACAAGCTTCCACAACACAAAAAAATATTTCACAACCATTTCAACCACATTCAAATCAACAACAACACAAGAAAGAAAGAAGAACAAAAAACAACAAAAACAAGGCTTAAAATGAAAGCCAAAGGAGCAAGACCTATGGGGAGGCCACTTATGCCTCCCAATGGGAATGGATGCCCACCTTAAAGCCTCCAATGCATATCTCAAATCCCTACATACTCTTATGCCTCCCTCAAGTACCCCTTATACCTCCCACATACTCTTATGCCTCCCTCAATCTCTTATGCCTCCCTCATAAAAGAAACAAGAAAGAAATGCAAGCATTCCTTGTATAAGGTGGGGCACCCAACCCAAACTCCCTCCAAAAAAAGGTAAACTCTTATGCCTCCCTACATGAAATCTCCCCATAGTCTCCTCCTACTCCAAACTTAGGCAATCTACCCACACCCAACAAGCATTCCAAAGAAAACAATACTCAACACAAGCATATAAACACAAAATAAAAGCATAACATAAGCAAGGTAAAGCTCCTACCTTTCCATAGTAGAGCTTGTTCCAAGAGTAAAATCCAAGCTCCTCAAAACCAAGCAAGCATCCACAAGCTCCAAAAATCCACAAGCACTCCCAAAATCCTTCTAACTCTTCCAAAAATGCAAGAGCAAAAATAATGAAGTAACCCCAAACAAGCAAAAGAATTTCAATAAATAGAAAAGGGAGAGAGGAGGATGATGTGGCTCCAAGTAGGATGCCACCTCATTTCCTCTCCCCTCCACATCACCTTAGTCAACCTCATATTCCAAAGCACAATTAATAAGTGGTTGAAGGAATGACATATTACTTACACACACCATCTAAGCCCACACCCCCTTAAGGACAAAATTAATTACTTGAAAGAAAGTGCAATAAACATTTCACCTTTTTATCTTCCCAAAACACCTAATGGGGTCTAATTTTGACCCCCAACCCATAGGTAGGGTTGGCATAGAAATTTAAGAGGTGTGGGACAAGTTTGACTTGTCCCACAAGCTTCCAAATTTGGCCTCTAAGGCCAAATTCGAATTTCCATGAAGGGGTAGAGTGTACAACACTCAAGATCCCCAAGCACTCAACTTACAACCCAAAATCCAAGAGAAATCTACTCTAATAAATGCATTCCTTTGGTCACATCTTTAATTAGTTTAGGACAAGATTTATTAACTTTAATAAGACACTACAACCCATTAATAATAAAGGGTAAAATACATACATCAAAATCTAAATAATTAAAACAAGTAAATTACATCACTAAAAGAAACACATACTAACATTAACAAAGGGAAACTAAAATAAAAGACAACACATGACCCCTTGGTCACAATTTCCCCTAACCAAATTCAAACACACACACACAATTACATGTTGCCATGGTGACCCTTGTTGAATTCATCTAGAATTCCAATGTGGTTGGTCTCCAATCCCCCGATGTTTGTTGTGAATAAATTTTACCTACAAAACACATAAATACCTCCTTCGGCCTCATGGCCGCATTAAAAACATCTATGATAAAATATGCAATATAAATCTACAATCATCTATATACGAATCAAATATCATCTAGGAAATTACGATATCATTTACAATTTCTAGCAACATTTCTATCCAACGTTTCATTCATGTCAAAATGATCACAACATTACTTCAATTATCAAAGGTCTACTCAATATGATGAAATATATCACATGTCGAAGTATATATATAAATAACCATGTCAACAATGTATATCAACATCAATATAAAATGTCTCTAATAATCCACATGCATCATATATGAGTCAAAATCAATAATAGTCCAATATCTCTAACATCTAGTATCCCACCGACTATTTTTACTCTCTTTTCCGCTCCTCTAGGAGTCATGTTACCCATTTTTGCACTCTCAAGAAGCTACTAAAACTGAAAAGTTGGGTTTTGTATCAGTAGCGCCCTTTGGACCCTGAACAACGAAATACTTTCCTACCTTCGTAAACCACTAGTATATTTACTAAAAATTTCCTCGAACCTTCAATTTTGTTGAAAAAATCTTCTTGATAGTTTGGAAAAGGCATTTTGTAGGCCTCTAGTTGTAGTTTGACTAGGTCAAAATTGGACCAATTACGACCGGTGGCTCCAGAAAACATGTCACCGTTTGAAAATTGTTTGCTAGTTCTCAGTTCCATCGACTTTGGTGAATTATCCATATATGGGGGAACTTGTAGGAATTTTCTTTTTATGCATTCATCCATCGAATGTTAGTTTTGGATGTGGTTTTCTGAGCCCTCGAGCTAACTTTTGATTGTTTACAATTAGGCCAATTACGACCGATGGCCTCGGAAAACTAGCCGCCAATCATAAACCGTTTGCCAGTTTTGAATTTTGTCAGTTGTTGTGAATCCTTGGTGTATAGGAGGACACGTAGAAACTTACCCGTGGTATGTTTGCTCACCGAAAACAATGTTTGAAAGTGGTTTCTTAGCCTTTAAGCCTAGATTGAACGTTTTTACAACTAGCAGGAAAACGTAAAAAAACAAAGTTGTAAGACCCTTGTCGAGTTACCAAACCACTGTGGAAATGTGTTGACACTTGTAAATAATTGTTTGAAACTCTATCATGTGACTTGTTGTGTGAAATTGAAATTTTGGCAAAATAGTGTTTCTCTCTCTTCCCTATTTCTTTCTCTGTCCTTGGTTAAAAAATAAAGTGAAGTGAAATGAAATAAATATGTGTCTCTAACCCTCTCCTTTCGAATGCAAAGTATTATTAGTATGTAAGTTAAAAAACAAAGTGAAGTGAAATGAAATAAATATGTGTCTCTAACCCTCTCCTTTCGAATGCAAAGTATTATTAGTATGTAAATGGAAACCAAAACCTTAATTATGCTAGATCTAGGTGGATGTCATGCCAACGATTTATCGTTGATTTCATGCTCACATGGTTTTGCAGGATGCAAGAAAGATGACGAAAAGGTGTGGTGTAATTAATTTTTTATTATTGCAATTTATATAGGTCATTGTAGAATGTATATATGTATAATGTATTGCCATGTCACAAAAATGTTTATATCTTAAATTTGGTAATATGTATGAGATGTTAGTTTTAGGGATACCTTGGGAAATGGGCATTTAATCATAGGTGCAATTTTAATTCATATTTACATATGGTAAACATATTGATATATATATATGTTAAATGAAACTGTAGAGGATATTTCAACATTTGCAAAGTATGAAAAGGTTTATAATTGAAGTTCTGTAAAATGTTAGATGCTAGGGTTTAAGGGAAATGTTCCTCTACACATGGGTGTTATCTTGATCCTCAAATTTTGTATTGTAAAAGTTAGATATGTATGTTAAATGAATTTGAATTTAAAATCTTGTAGTGCATTTCCAGTGTTCAATAGACAATTAATTAATTAGTGTGTTGTATTCTTACCTTGTAAATGTAATAAAGAGATTTAAACGAAACACTCAACCCTAGTATAAGATTCATGCATAACTTGTCTTCATGTGTGATCCTTCTTACCATATAAGAAATTGAAACCATAGAATGAACTTAAACTTTGCACTTAATGAAACCTTCTAGTTTAAGTAAATAAGAGCCCAATTTTGAGTTATCGTCATAGTCGGTATGTTTAGCGACATTGTAAAAACCCTATGGTTAGCAATGACATGGTCCAACTAAATTATGGTGTAAGCAGAACTAACACTTCCTTAGGATCCTAGTGGACTACCTAGTCTTACAAAGATTGAAAGGAAATCCCTTGTGGGATCTAGATGACACAATGGAGCTAGTGAAATAGTTGTACTATGACTTAAACTCTTGTTAATGATCTCTTTAGATCCTCTCAACTAAATATGTTACCTTGGCGAGTGAAAATATAGTGCCTTGGTCTTTTACAGAGGCTTTATAGGGTAAATATGTTTTTACACCTAAATCTGATCTATAATGGGGCGTAGAGCCCCAAGTGTAAATTGGAATTAAACCAAACCTCATGTACTTGATTAGGAGGTTAACTTGTGGTTGTGTGTAGTTATAATGCTTCCAATCAGGTACTTCTTAAAGATGTTAGACAAGTACTTTCGTAACTCTTTTTGTTAAAGTGACACCAATAAGATACCTAAGAAACAATGTAAATGAGATGAGAAAAAAGAGTATATGTGATAATGGTTTAGGAACAAATTTTCACTTGAAGTCCTTACGGTTGATTTAAGCATTGACTTTTTGTTAAGAATGGATACAAATTGTTCTTGGTGGGACTAGGCATTTGAGCCAATATAGAGTCCACTAAAAATAAAATAAAATAAAATTATGACGTGTAAATGCTTAATTGACTCAAACTAAATTTGGAACTAAAACAACCATAGTACGAGCACAAATGTGCTTCTAATGGAAGGAAGTTTATAGGAAAGGGAAACTTGAACCTTCACCTCCTTTGAATCGTATTATTTTCCCTCGACAACTTCTAGGTTGGTCCCCTTGCATAATGAGGGTAAAATTAAACATCAACTAAACATATTTTAAGAAACAAACCTTTAACATAAGAACAAGAGAATTAGGAACTTTGTATGAAATTTGAAATATGGCAAATAATTATGTAAGTTATGGAGATTGTCGTAAGGGATAAAGAGCCAACTTAAATGGTTGAATCAAAGTTTGAATGTGAAATGAATTTAAGAATCTATAGGTGGAAAAAGAATAAAATTATCCTTGCACAATAATTTTATTAGAATGTTAATTATAACGAAGATGTAATCATGGTAATGATGTGTTGTGGGTTTGCCAATCCTTGAGTCCCTTTCTTGTGGTTGGGTTATTGCTATCATTCGTTCATTGGGAAAGTGTGGCATCAACATGTATATGGTGTTGTCATGTGTCTATGTGATTCAATGACTTATGTAAGTGTCTTATGTGTTGTTGAGTTTCTCTACTTGGAGCCCTTGTGGTGTTGTGTAGTGAGCAATGTAAGTCAAAAAAATTATCATGATATTTTTACTATTGTATTTGTGTGTGTAAAATTTGGGCATTACATTTGGTATCAGAGCAAGGTTCATGCTCTTGAACCTCTGGGACAGATTGGAGTAGTGATGATTTTGCATGGTGGTGGTGAATATTGGAAGAGTAATGTGATATATGTTGTAATGTGAACAACGTTGTAATTGTGACCTTATGAAAGCACATGTGGTGCATATCACTTAGTGTGTATTTGTTATCATGTTGATGTGTTTGTGATGAGAGTATTCACTCTAAGATCTAGTAGCCACAATTGATTTTATCCAAGGGTTGAGAATCAACCCTACAATTGTTAGGTAAGAATAAATATTATGGGTTTTTAGATAATTTAAGGGTATGTGTAAATGGGTGAATGGGGCCATTTAATACCCTTGTATGTTAAGTTATTTATTTAGTTCCTAGTATGTTTTAGAAATTAATTCAATGGACATTAAAGAAACTAATTTAAGTGCACTAAGGTAACTAAGGATAAGGATTTATTAGATGTGGATTGAATGTTAATTCCCAAGAGAGAAACTATTTAACCTAGTGAAAGGAATTATTGAACACTTATCTAGTGATGATAATTAAATTGACATTATCTCTCGGATTAAGAATATTTCATTTATAATTTAGATTGATCTAGCCTATGGAATGTAACTTTGTTGGTAGAAATTAATTGAGCGTATATTAGGGTTTGACACCCTTGTAGAATTTAAAACAAAAACAAAAATTACCGTAATTTTTGGATAATTGTTTAAGGATTAATGTGGTTTTAGAACGTCAATTTTTGTGGGTGTTACACCGGGAATATTTGTTAATAGCTCCTCAAAAAAATTAAAAACAGATGTAACGAAAATTCTACCTCTTCAAAGAGAAATAGAATAGAATAGATAAGGGTAACCATAGGACTGTGAACTTGGCTCAAAACGACCTAAATGGTATAAGGATAGCTAGAAATGTTTTCAAAACCTAAAATCTAAAATGCAATCTACGATGATATTTCTGGAAAAAATATAAATTTATGTTTTACACAAAACCTAAATAGTTCATCTGATTTGTTCAACCCCAAAAAGTTGGGCAACAAAACCTAAATATCGTTCGGCGTTCAAATGGGTGGGATTTGAAAATTTAGGGTAAAAACCCATGTAAATTATATGTTGATCTGGCTCTTGCGCTGTTGTATTTCAAAGTTACCTCATATGGATCCTCAAAATAATATTATTTTCACTGACCAGCAGAGCCAAGAAAAATAAGTTTAATGTAATCCAATTCACCAGAGATTAATAAATTATCAATTATGTGCAAACACCTACAATAACTGGCTTTGGAACACAAATCACACGGATGGTCTAAAACGCATGCATCAACCTAGAAAAGAGAAAAGGTAAGAATTCCCAAGAAAATAAAGGAGATTTCCATATATACTGGATATTTGGTTTTAAATGGATACTTGCAAAACCGCACTCAAATGTGTTTACTCAAGATTCCCACTAAAGACGATGATGCAAGAACAAAAGTGGAGAAAATCAATAATGTCAAATAATGCATAACTACAGGCGTGTATATAAGGAAAAACTCCTCACACATGCAATAAAATTAATGCATGCAAAAGTTAAAAAATAAAATTTAAAAATAGCAAACCCAAAGCAACATGTAAAATTAGAAAAGTAAAATTATTAAAAAGCAAAAACAAAATCGTTAAAAATAGCAAAACCGTCATCTAAACCGTCAAATTTGACATAGTCCCATGAATGTCTACAAAGCGATTTCCTATAAAGGAAACACCTTTGATATAATAAACACACATTCACACATACTTGTAATTAATGTACCTATCCAAATATTTTGAAGCATTTAATAACTAAAACATAATAATATATACCAATGTACTTTAAAAAAAAAAAAAAGGGTCTAACTCCACAGTTTTCAATTCCTTCTCCCTTTTATTAAATTTTAAATTCAAATACAATTAAAAACTAATTTTATACAAAAATTCCTTTGCACATGTATGCAATTACTAGTTCACACTAATACAAAACCAACCCTATTATAATATATAAACACAAATAATTATTATTCTTTATTTTTAATAAACTCTTGCAAACTTATAATTGAAGCTTTTCATAAGTTCTTGCAAGTTTGAAACATATCTTCAGAATAGTTTTGTGATGAACTCTTGCAAGCTTGAAATATATCATTAGCGATGAGCTTAGCGTCAATGGATATGCCATATAACCCTTTTCTACCAAAACCAGCAGCGTAGAGACCATTTTTTCCCTTCCAATTGTTAGGAAGGGCTTCTCTTGGGAATCCATTGTCAGCAAAAAGTCACCCGAATCCTGCAATTGAAAATATAAACAGTTTTCATAATACAAATATTAACATAATTATCAAGAGATAAAGAATATTTATTGTAGAATTTTTCGATTGATTAATTTATTTATTGTTGTCCCATAAGTCAACTAAAAGTTATATATATATTAAAAATTATTTGTTTCCATATTTATAAATAATAAATTATTATAATAAAAATCTTTAAAAACTTAATTAATTTTTTATTAATGTAATTTTTAATCATTATTTAAATGATTTAATATTTTAATAACTAAAAATATTATTCAAATAATAGTTATTCAGAAAAATTTTAAATAATAACCAAAATAAAAATCTAATGATATTACACATAGATAAAAACTGAGACTATAATAAAATCAAATATTTATTAAGTAATCTTAAAATTTACATGCCAACACAACTTTGCACGGTAAATGACAATAAAAATTGAAACGGATTCGAAATAATATTTATATATACTTTAAAATTATAAATATTACGTTTATAAAAACTTAGAAAACATGCACACGAGGGAAACCATTTTCTAGGCAGTATACCATATGTTTAAAATAAAAGCAAAGGAAAACTTATGCAAAATAATTAAGAAATAACCTTTGAGTATATAAGAATGTAATATTTATCTATATAAATTATTTAAAAATAAATAAATTATAATTTTTTGGAATTAAAATGATCTTTAAAATTTAAAAAAAAAAAAATTTTAAAACAAATGTATATATGTATTTATGTTATAAAAATAATTATTTAAATTGGAAAGCATATTATAGAGATATAATAATTACATAATTTAAATTTTTTTAATAAAATTTGGGTTAATTAATTTAAACCAAAACACATAAAAATAAGTGCTTAATTATTTCAATTTATTCGGATTAATTAAATTATAATTATATTTTTAAGAAATAAAATTAAAACACACTTTAGTATGTGTAAATAAGATTTTGAGCATATAAAAACTGTGTATATGGCATTGACAGATGATTCGTTGTATATATACCTTGAGCCAACTCAGAACGTTGCTTCTGTAACCAGTGCAAAAATTATTGTTCGGAAGTCTTTCACTTCACCGTCTTCGAACTCGATCTTGGAATCAATGATACGCTTAATATTTGGAAAAACCTGCATTCACTAATACAGAATCATGAACAGCAAAAATTTGTTTACGTTTAAAAAAAAAATGTGACAGGGTTTTTTCTGAAAAAATCTTGAATAGAGAGAAAAATTGTGTTTACTTTGATGTGGCCGCTCCGTATTTTGGCAATGGCTCCAATGTCTAGTGCAGGGCTTTTACCAATGCTGTTCTTGAGCTCTAATGGTCCTATAGCCGGCCGACTTATTCCGCAACTGGAAGTATCTCCCATGGTTAAATTACTGTATAATATCAGCATTTTATCCACAATTCTGATCGGTAATAGCTTCAGCAAATACATTGCCACCGAGAATGTTGAGAGTCCAAATATTTCTCTGGGTAATACATGAGACTTTTGGATCATACATGAAACACAGTTGTTAGAAAACTGAAGAAAAATTGCTAACATATGCGAGGTTTAGGTAGAGGAATGGCATCGAAAGATTATTGTTATAATAAACAGATACAGATACTTTGCATGCACTTCGGAAGGAATTTTTTTAAAAGAAAAATCGGCAGCGACTTTTTTTTGTATCAGTCTCCATAAATACGATTCATGTTTTTCAGGTATAATTTTGCAAAATTTAGTAAGTTTAGGAAGAAAATCGGTATTTGGATGTTAGAAAAACTTTAAAACAGCACAAATCTACGAAAATCACTTCGCATTGCAGCATTTGTTAAATTCAAAGATCGGGAAAAACTGGTTTTATTTTGACAAATCCTAAATTTACTTTCGGGAAAAAACAAAGGATTTTTTTGCCGAATCCTTAAATTAAAATCCGCTTTGAGTTCAAGAAACCAAAAAAAATCAGGACAAAAATCTCGATTCCTTTTAAATTCAAAGCACTAATGCAAAAGAAGTTTTATTGTCAATTTAAACTGTTTTTGCAAAATCCGCTTTGAATTCAGGGGGAAAAAACAGATATTTGTGAACAATAGCACAATTTATTTGATTCTGAATAAATTCAAGGCAGCATTGCAAAAATAGTTTCTATAAATTCTAAAAGTTAAATCTTACCCTGCTTCTGATGGCAATGGAGGGCCTGGACTCATAATTTACAAGATCCAGCGCAATTTCCATGCCAGAATTGCCACAACCGACAACCAAAACATCATCGCCTCTAAAATCCATGCCAGTTTTATAATCCTTGGAATGAAGCACACGACCTGGAAAGCTCTCGATCCCTTCAAAACGAGGCACAAAAACCTCACTATTTTCACCAGTAGCAACGATCAAAACCTTCCAAAGTATATCTTTTCCGACTGATCTTCACGAAACCTCGCAACAACCCGCCATTTCTCCATTTCCTGGCAGAAATTCGCAGACTCCACGGCTTCGCAGAAATGCGGTCGAATATCAAATTTTGTGGCGTATTCTTCCAGGTATTCAAGAAACTGATCTTTTGTAACAAAGTTGGGATAATCTTTCGGAAAAGACATCAAAGGAAGGCTACAGAAATCTTTACCGATGTGAAGCTTAAGCCGACTGTAAGTCTTGTGCTTCCAGAGTGAAGCCAAACATTCTCCTCGCTCGATCACTACACAGTTTACTCCGGCACTCGTAAGACACGCAGAAACCGCCATTCCAGAGGGCCCTGCACCGACAATGATCGCTCCATTCGTCTCAGTTTCAGGTAAAATCTTCCTATCATGCTGCTGCTTCGAGTGCTTCTGATGAAAAATACTCCATTTTGCATACTGATGATTTCTTACATTTCGGCTCAGAATTTAAATCGAGGAGAAAGGAAGAGATACTCTGAATACTTGTCAATTTTCCGTCTATTTCTGCCCTAGATTTTTGCTGAAAGTGTCATTTTCTTTATCCATATCCTGTCGAGATTTTGGTAGAGTTGATTTTGGGAGGGAAAGTTTCCAAATGCCATTTAAATTTCCCTGCATGTTTTCTTAAAATAGAAGTATTCATAAAATATGTTTATCCACGTCTTTTTTTTTTTTTTTTTTGGATTGAGAAGTTTATCCACATCTTTAATTTGTGACTCCTAACATTTTGAACAAATGTTTAATTTTTACTGAGCCCGCACTATATATATATATGATGAGGTCAAGATCACGAGATTCTTCAAATTCAAGTTAAAATTTGAAGTTTGTGGTGATTTTATCCTCGTCTCTTACTATTTTATATCTTTTAGGATTTATAATTTTAATAAATGATTAGATAACATTTTTTTATATTATTATATATATATTAAATTAAATTATAACCTATTTAAATATATTTAACGAGATTAATGGTGTAACAATAATATTGGTTTCTCTTACAACTTGTTTCTTGTTTCCACATTTTTCACAATTTAATCTTCAAAATTAAATTGGGTGCTTACAAGGTTTAACAAAATTCAAATTTCTTACAAATACATAAGTATTCTAAGTCATAATTTGTTATGAAAGCAATCTAAAAATCAAGAAGCAATCATAAGCACATTAGGCATTTTATAGAAACTATTAAGTATTTAAGAGAATTCTACGAAAAATCAAGAAATCATTTTAGTGTTAATTGTAGAATAGAGAATTATGTTTAAAAGGAGCCTTATTTCTTGGTGCACTTTTTAATGAATATATTAAATTTACTATTTTAGGTTTTCCAATAGAACACATAAAAAAATTCTTTTAAATTAGTATAATTTAAGGTATTTATTTACCTTTGATTTCTTACATTTGCCTTATATTTATTTACCCTTGATAACTCTCCACATCTTTTACATATATTTATGTGAATGCTAGTTTGTTTAGAAAGTAATCTAAAAATCAAGAAGCAATCATAAGCACACTAGGCATTCTATAGAGAAACTATTGAGTATTTGCAAGAATTCCATGAGAAATCAAGAAATCATTTTAACTTGTTAATTGTAGAATAGAGAGTTATGTTTAATCATACACCACGACATTAGATTACATGTTATTGGAGTTACCCTAATCATTATGGTGTTTTGTTTTCATTATTTTTATTTTCTAAGGGCCTCACAAGTAATAATGTAGTTATGATATTCTCTAGTTTAGAGCACGACCCCTTCCTAGTTTACATATTGATGTCCAATTAGAATTAAAAAAATTGGATACTTTTTTCATAAATTTTTCAAACCTTGGGGTATTTGCATGGTGTCTTTTTCATGTTTGAATATTATGCCTCTTGTATTACCTAGTTATGTGATTACATCTAGAAAAAGTGTTAGCAATAATACAAACCTTATTGATTTTTATTTAAATTCCTTTGGTTATAATTAGATATGAATTGGGAAAAAATTAAATATGAAAATGTGGCTATTATTGTGCCCAAATTTTTTTTTTTTTGTAAATTATAAGCATGTCTTTGTACGAAAATATTGTGAACAAATATTAAATCGATAGTGCATGTGAAGGATATCATGTGATAAACAAGATTGCTTAGAAGAACAATATAGAGCTAAGAATATTGCACACTTTAGGAATCAAAAGGTTAAAAATGTGGTCAATGTTACGTAATAGCCATTTATAATATGGGAAAGTGGTGTAAGTCTCTCTCTCTCTCTCTCTCTCTCTCTCTCTCTCTCACACACACACACACACACACACACACACACACACACGTGTGTGTGTAAATACAGCACGTTTGCGTGCACCCACGTGTGTGCATGCACATACACATGTGCACACATGCACATGTACGTACACACACACATGCAAACTTGAAATATGATGTTAAAAATTTCACTACTACAAAGGGGATCAATTAGAGAGAAAATTAACTTGCCTGCCTATTTACATTTTCTATTTTTATAATATATTCACTTTTGATAGTCGAGTGGACCAAAGTATTTGTTTTTATTTTGATATCCTAGCTCTCTCTCTACTCTTTCCTTCACAAATTCAACAACAACATCAAGGTTCCATGGAGGGGTTGTTGTGGTGATTTAAATAGACTTCGGTTCATTTCACTTCTCGCAACACTATTCACCCTTCCAAACATTTTTTTCCGTAAAATAGGGTTTTTAGAGTGTATGATACACTTTTGGGTGTCATTTGAAACAGAGTATGACTCCCTCCTCTATTTTTTCATGAACTTTTTCCATAGAAAAATATCATTTTTTCCCTATGTTTTCTTTTTATATGAATATGTCATTTTTACTATCTAGCCATCATATTTTGAAAAATCGTCACAATATGTTATTCTATAAAATTGGAAAATCTATTATAATCCACCTAAACACCCACAAGGTTTTTAGGGTAAATGAATATATGATGCCCTTTTTGGGTTAGTTCACCGATATGTAATCATTGATAGTTTTCAAATAATTTTCTATACATATGTGCAATTATACCATTTGTGGATGGTGCGACTACAAAATCAAGCACTTGCATCTTAAACAAATGTGCAC